>JADLZK010008929.1:600000-1109918 GCA_015847255.1 Hyparrhenia diplandra
TCTCTCATGCAGGGTTACCACAGAGTCTTTGGGCAGAAGCAGTTACCACAACTTGCTATTTGGTTAATCGCCGCCATCGACGGCTATTGATTGTAAGACACCGAGGAGGTACGGTCTGGCAAGCCACCTCATTATGATCACTTGAGGTTATTTGGTTGTCCGGCGTATGCTCATATTCGCCAGAACAAGTTAGAACCTCGAGCATTGAAGTGTGTCTTCCTTGGTTATGGTGATGGAGTTAAGGGGTATCGTTTGTGGTGTAAAGAACAAAGGCCCCCTAAAGTGATCGTCGAGAGAGATGTGACCTTTGATGAGATGGCGATCGTTACTCCAACTTGTCGTCCGGTTGGGAGAGGCTTCCACCAGGTGGAGCTTCTTCCGGTGGTGATTCGCAGGCAGAGCGAAGGTGGGCGAGAGGGTAACATTTGAGGTAGAGACTCCAAAGGACCGAAGTCTACTACAGCTTGGATCAACAGAAGAAGAAGCGGCCATTGTTGTCGAACCTGCAGATGGTGTTCATGGTGACACAGATGAGGCAGATCATGAGTCAGATGCAGCTGATAGTCAGTTGGAGGATACAGTTTCAGGTGGAGCTTCAGAGGCTCCAGTTTCTCCTATAGCACATCGTCCTCAGAGACAAAGGAAACCACCACAAATGTATGGAGATTGGGTCACACCCAAGAGAGAAAGGCAGAGGTTCAGCTTGCTTTTGCTTTTGACAGATTGCAGAGGATCTCATTCATGATGAGCCTAGCACTTACAAAGAGGCGTCGGTCATCCTCAGGCAGCTAGTTGGGTCCAGGCTATGACAGAGGAAATGGAATCATTGCATAAGAATGAAACTTGGGATTTGGTGTTGCCGCCCAAAGGGCGCAAAATTATTGGTTGTAAATGGGTGTTTAAGCTCAAAGATGCTTCTCTAGATGTTGCTCCAAGGTACAAAGCTAGATTGGTAGAGAAGGGCTTCAGTCAAAAGGAGGGAATTGATTACCATGAGGTATTTTTTCCAGTTGTGAAGCATACTTCTATTCGTGCATTGCTAGCTTTGGTTGCTCTATATGATTTGGAATTAGAGCAAATGGATGTGAAGACAGCGTTTCTTCATGGTGAGCTTGAGGAGAAGATCTATATGTCACAACCAGAAGGCTATGTGGTTGAAGGCAAAGAAAACCACGTTTGTTTGCTCAAGAAGTCGTTATATGGCTTGAAGCAATCTCCAAGGCAATGGTACCATCGTTTCGATTCTTATGTCACTAGCCATGGTTTTGAAAGAAGTTCATATGATGCTTGTGTGTTTCAACAGGTACTTGCAGATGGTTCAAGGGTGTACATGTTGCTTTATGTTGATGACATCCTTATTGCAGGAAAAAGCAAGTCTGTTGTTGATAAAACAAAGGCCATGCTCAAAAGTGAGTTTGAGATGAAGGATTTGGGTGTAGCCAAGAGGTTGTTGGGTATGGATATTCGCCATGACAGGTCAAAAGGGAAACTTTGGCTCTCTCAAAGTGAGTATATTGAGAAGGTTTTGAATCGGTTTCACATGTCACAAGCGAAGCTGTTTTACGCCATTGGCGGCACATTTGAAGTTGTCTACTTCATCAGGGGCCATTGGATATTGAGGAAGAAAGGTACATGTCCAGAGTTCCTTATGCTTGTCTTTGTTGGCGGTTTGATGTATGCTATGGTTTGCACACGTCCGGACATTGCACATGCAAGTTAGTGTTGTGAGCCGTTTTATGTCAAAGCCAGGCAAACAACATTGGAAGGCAAGGGATTCTGGATTCTCGTGTATCTTCGAGGCACAAGCAAATATGGTTTGATGTTTGATCAAAGGGCAATAAGTCAGGGACAAGTTATTGGTTATTCTGATTCTGATTTTTCTTTGGGATCTTGATGAGAGGCGCTCTCTCACTGGTTATGTGTTTCAGCTTTGTGGATCTTGCGTTATTTGGAAAGCTACCTTGCAGCATACAGTTGCTCTGTCAACCACAGAAGCTGAGTTTATGTCTTTGGATGAGGCGGTGAAGAAGGAGGCTATTTGGTTGCATGGTTTTCTTGGTGATTTGGGCATTGAGCAAGTTGATCGTGTTGTCTTTTGTGATAATCGAGTGCGATTCACCTTGCAAAAGATGAAAAGTTTCTTGAGAGAACAAGCACATTGATGTGCGCAATTTCTTTATCCGACATCATGTGAAGAAGAAGGATTTGTATGTTGAGAAAATTGGCACAAAAGACAACCCAGCTGATATGTTAACCAAGGTGGTCGAAGGCCAAGTTTGAGCATTGCTTGAACTTGGTTCGTGTCGTTCTTGCCCAAGTTAGCTCCATGTGGAGCTTTGGCGTGATGAGTTTGTTACTTGTTGATTTGTCCACTAAAGTTGAAGCATTTGAAGATTGGGCATTTGACATCAAGAAGTTTGATGTGTTTGATATATGGCTCAATTGTCGCTGAGGTGGAGAATTGTGAGTGTGCAGCTCCAATTATCGGGTTTGGACTTGTTTGCAACAACTCATATACTTGAGGGACTCTTTAGAAAAATGTACACACCAGCCCAAAGCGGGCAGCACCCTTCTCCTTCACGTAACTTTCATTTGGTCTTCGTCTTCCTGGCTGCTTGAGAGAACAGAGAAGAGAAGAGAGAGTTAGGGTTAGGGAGATTGAGAGAGAGGGAGCTTTGATCCACCAAATCCACCACCAAAAGAGAGAGATTCTTGGGGGATTTGTAGCCTCCCCTCATTTGTTGGCTCCCACCTCATGTATTGCTTCATCTCATAGTGGATTGTCTCGCCGTCGCCCGTGGTTTTTCCCCGCAAGGGGTTTCCACGTAAATCTTGGTGTCTCCTCTTGATTTGGTATTTCTCTTGCCATATGTGTTGATTAAGTCACCATCTTGCGTTGCTATTGCTCCATATGTGAAGTGGTTGATTATTTGGGCATGCTGGCACGCGATGAATATTGATGAATATTGTGTTCTTTGATATGTTGGCTAAGATGATGGGGATTGGTATTCTAGTGAACTGATTATTGCAAGTATATTATTGTTGAATATTTGGACAGCTTTGTTGATGGTCAGATTCATGTCTAGGGGCTGTTTTAGTTTATGCACACAAGGTGTTCGGTGATATGCTTGTGAGATATTAGTTTGCTTATTTGATTATTCCGCTGCCCCTCTGTTGTCACACATTCAGATTCTTGGCAACAATGGAGGGCGTTGTCCTCACGCCTTCTGCATTTTTAATCACCCGTAGTTTCTGCATAGCAAAGTCATCCATCACTTACTGATAACCACCATCATAACTAACTACTAACTCAACGTGCACTCTAAACCCCACCAATGCTAAGCCATGACATTAAGTATAGATTGATATAGAACAGTTGAACTGAACTGAATGCTAGGTCTGAAAACCCCGTCCCGAGTTGTGTCGTGAGTGAGGGTGCTTAAGCTTTTGTTCTGTAATACTGAACCTGGATGCTAAATTTCGCTTTGAATAAAACGGGGAAACCTTTTCTCTAAAGAAAAACAGTTGAACTGAACCATTTTTAGATTCATGCATGATATCTACAACAGATGGATACAACAACCAATTTACAAATAACAGAGTATGGCAACTTTCAGAGTGGACAAAAAATATGGCAACACACCTCCAGATCCTAATTATCTGAGAACACAAGTTACTGCTCCAATCTGGGACAACAGATGTGGTCACAAAAGCAGAGAACAGATCATCACATTGGATCAACCCAAACATCATGTGCAACACCATAAGTTACGGCCGTGATCAGGGGGCACAAAATGCAAGCAAAGATCAGGCTCACGGGAACAGAAGTGACTCATACCTGAGCAACACGGATGCAATGGTGTGGCCGGACCTGGCCTGCCTCCACGCAACAGACAGGGGGATTGAACGACACAACCTGATTTGTGAAGAGCCAGTTTCAGTACAGCTGCATATTCTCCACAGCTTCGTTGGCTTGACAGAGGAAGTGCAGAACGCCACAAGAAGCTGGACCTTTGCCTATTGGAGCCATCAGGACACAGATTTAAGTGGTGTCGCAGAAAGTAGAATTCTAATATAGCCAAGAAGGTGCTACTTAATCTCCATCAAAAATCTCATTATCTAATATAGCCAAGAAGCATGAAAGGCTCCCCACAACAAAGCAGCACGCCCATCACTTCATACTGCGTGCTCTTATAGTCTAAATAAGCAGCAACACAAATTGCATTTCTAATCTAGGATCATCAGATTAGCGGGACTTCTGAATTTATGAACAGTGAAAAAAATATGCAATCCTCCATTTTGGAGCAAGATTGTTGTCTATCAATATAAGGACTGCTAGTTTAGATGAGCCATAAAACAAGCCAATACATAAATTTAGGGATGCATAAAGGCAAAGCTGAAATCTAAGATTGCAAGCGTGTTTCTTGGTAATGCACATCAACATGTGTCCCGTAGAATGCATGAAGGATGCACATTGTATCATGCATGCTAATGATTTTGCTATTGCCGATCAATATTAAACATTTGTGTAATGAGAGGTAGAACACAAGCAGACTTTGAAGGGTTACCTGACTGACAGCCGGCGATCGGTAGCCATCCGTGGCCAGTGCAAGCCTGAAATGATGCAAGCCATTTTGTCAGTCTAAAACTATGAAACATACTATCTGCAGCTAGATCAAACTGAGGAGGGGCGCTCGGGTTAGAGGCTGGCACGGTCCGCGGCCGGGCGGGCGACTTGGCAGCACCGGAGACCTGGCCAGATGGCCGGCTGGACCTGGTGCCTCGGCGTCCACCGTTCGGCCTGTCCGGAGGCGTAAGGGATGGCAGGTGACCTGGAAGATGACGCCGCCGGATCCGAGGTTGAGGTGAGCTCATGGACCGCCTGCTTCATCGGGACGTCGGGCCACCTTCGCCGTCAGGATGATGGCCGCCCTTGCTGCTGGGACGTTCGCGGTCATCCGGTGGCTTCGCAGTCACGGGTGCAGGGGTTGTAGGTGCCATGTCGCGTCCGGGCGCGGCCCGTGCAACGGCGGCAGCAGCTTGGCGAGGTCGGCAGTTCCGAGGGGAGACAGGGCTGCGGCGCTCTGCGATTGGGCGGACCGGTCGGCAGGGCGGCTGTTCCATGAGCGTACGGGACGACGGTTCCGCGGGTGGACGGGACGGCAGGCGAGAACGCCGCGCCTCCTCTGCCGCTGACCAGGGCGCCGCGCCTCCCTGCCTGTCACAGTGGTGGTGAGCAAACCGTCGTTGCCATAATAACGCGATGAGCAAACGCGGTTTCGTCGTTGTTCATCACAGACACATCGTCGTCATGCAGCGTGCTGAAGACCTATCTACCGCATGCAATCGGAAAATCAAACACCAAACGCATGTGTGCAGAGACTTAGCACCAATTCTCGCTGGTGATCTCTGGATACGAATTGAAGGTCAGTGTTCAGAGTTTGAATGCGGCCGGTCTTGAAATTTGAATCCATTAATTCTCACATCCTATCTAGGTATACTATATACGACTGACTTTAAAAGGACTTTTTACGGCCATTTGACTTTAAAAGGACTTTAAAAGGACTTCCACATCCTATCTAGAATTTTTTTGTAGTAGTGCTCGGGCTCCGTGGCATGCTCCACAGCAGTATCCAGGTTGGTATCTACTAGTTCCTCAACTCTCCGGCTGCTTGTTGAATAGATATACTCACCCTGTTTAGCAGCCTCCCTAGTCCCTACCGACTGCTTTGTAAGACCATCGGCAATGTAGGAACGAAAGAGTCTCACGTATTGCCTGTCCATCCCCCACCGCGTTTGCAGCATATAAAGCAACGCGCACCCCCCGTCTTTGTTCCTCACAACCACGTTGTAACTGCAGCAAGCAACGCACACCCCAGGCTTTGTTCCACACAACCAGCGCCATATCTGACCGCATCAGCATGGCATACACGGGGACGGCGGTGGCTGTGCCAGAGGTCACCCTGCGTTCGGGCGACGCGAGGCCATTGCCGATGGTCGCCTTGGGCACGGCACAGTACGACGTGGTGCACGACGTCACCAAGAATGCCGTGCTGACGGCTATCGAGGTGGGTTACCGCCACTTCGACACGGCCGCCTTTTACGGCACGGAGAAGCCGGTGGGCGAGGCCGTGGCCGAGGCGATTCGCCGTGGGCTCGTGCGGTCTCGAGAGGACTTGTTCATGACGTCGAAGCTGTGGTGCTCGCAGAGCCATCCGGACCTTGTGTTGCCGTCCCTTCGGGAAACACTCAAGTACGGTGTAGCCGTTCCAGTTGTAAATGATTTTTTCTCATCTCAACGGTAAACTGATTCTTCTTCCGTACGTGCCGTGGGAGCAGGAACCTGCAGATGGAGTACCTGGACCTGTACCTGATCCACTGGCCGGTGTGCATTAAGCCCGGGCCACCCAAGATGCCGAACGAGAAGGAGGACGCCGTGCCGCTAGACATTGAGGGCGTGTGGTGCGCCATGGAGGAGTGCCAGCGCCTTGGGCTCGCTAAAGCCATCGGCGTGAGCAACTTCACCACCAAGCACCTTGACAGGGTGCTGGCCGTCGCTACCATCCCCCCTGCGGTAAACCAGGTGGAGCTGAACCCGGTGTGGCACCAGAAGACGTTGAGGGCGTACTGCGCCTACAGGGGCATCCACGTCACGGGCTACTGTCCGCTGGGTGGGCAGAACTGGGATGGGAAGGGCAACGACGTACTGAACTCCGAGGTGATCGCCGAGATAGCCAAGGCCAGAGGGAAAACCGTCGCACAGGTACGCCACCTGATAGCTGGCTGGGGATTTTTTCCTGATGTCTACTCTCTGCTCTCCCCAAACTATATCCAATGCGGTCTTTTGTCTTCCTTTATCATTAGGTGGCGTTGAGATGGATACATGAGCTGGGAGTGACGTGGATCGTCAAGAGCTACAACAAAGGAGAGGCTCAAGCAGAACCTTGAGATATTCGACTGGGAGCTAACCGAGGAGGACCGGCTTAAGATCAGTCAGATGGCACAGAGAAAGATTGGCCAGTTTAGTATGTTGTTCTCACCAGAAGGTGAATTCACGTCTGTTGATCCTGCAGAACTGAACATTGTCGAGGAATAGGAACTGGAAAATGTCCCGCTTCGGTGTTGCTGCATATTGGATTATTTCGTACTACTCCATATCAATAAGGACTATTTCGTACTAGTACATATAAATAAGCCAACGTACATCTTTGTATTTTCTGCGTGTTGATGATGTTTCCCATCCCCATTCAGATGTTCAATAAAAATTATAATCATAGCATTGAGAATTTTAGATATTGCATACTCGAAGTCCAATGCGAGTGGGCATTAAGCGTTATCATAAGAACAGTGCTAATGATGCCCTTCTTGACTTTTTGTCTTAATTGTCATGTGTTTTATCATTTGACATATCACAATGGATGACGACCCTTCAAGTGCTTCATTTGGCAAGTTATGCACAACTTTCATGGGTGCCTGAGCATCTTCAAGAGTGTCCTATATTTTGTTCCCTAAGATATGGTGTTTGCCTGCTCCCAAATTAATATGGGAACGAAAAAGAGATCGTCTCCAAGATTTTTCTTTTGACATATCACAATGGATGGAGACTCTTCTAGTGCTTCATTTGGCAAGTTATGCACAGCTTTCATGGGTGCCTGGGCAGCTTCAAGAGTGTACTATATTTGGTTCCCTAAGATATGGTGTTTGCCTACTGCCAAATTAATATGGGAAGGAAAAAAAGAGATGGTCTCCCAGAGTTTTCTATATTTCCATCCCAAAAGATTTTTCCTAGGCACTTTTTTTTTTCTACAATCCAGTCTCATATTTGTCACCAAGAACCCTGAATTTGTTTTTTTGTAGACGTTTAAAACCCTTTCACCAAAAGCTTTTTTTCTCTTGCGTTTTTCTCACCTGGAACCTTAAATTTGTTTATGTACACTTTTAAGCAATTCCTCCTCCGGATCCGCGCTCCCAGGTAGCACATATATTTTCGCGCAGATGACCGTGATTTGGGAATTGGCAAAAGATGGGAAAGCGATATAACAAATTGTTGGAGATGAGTTTTTGTTTTTTTTTCTCCAAAAACCGAGGATGGGAAAGGAATCTATACTATACTTGTCATGACCCAAGAAATAGGGCCCAGAAGGACAAGGCCGCCAGGCGCCTCCGCCTCTTGCCCTGATGGCCGCCCCCCAGGCGACCACCCTGTCAGCAGCAGCACCATCGACTCGGCCATTCAAACGGCTGACACCGGAGAAGATAACGGAACAACGCAAGGCCAGCCTATGCTTCAACTGTGACGAGCCGTTCACGCGAGGCCACAAGTGCAAGCACCTCTTCGACATAACGATCTTCAACAACTACACCGACGACCATGAGAGCGTTCCGCTGGTGAACGTCAAACAGGAGAGCGCCGTCCTCAGGGTCCTTTTCGGGGACCCCGACTCCCTGGTACGTGGTGCTCACTCTTTATACCTCGTTGGCATCATCTCTGGCACGGGCGTCAACATCATTGTCGACTCGGGAGCAACGCACAACTACATCGACCCTCGTGTGGTGACCACAGCAGGCCTCCGGACTCAGCCAGTGCGTGTGTTGATCAACACCGCACCGGTGCCACGTCGACATACCGGTCCGCCAACTTCGACGTACCGCTCCACATCGATGCCAGCACCTTCGACATCGACGCATACGTCATGCATGTGGGCAATGACGTCGACGTTATCCTTGGCATGCCTTGGCTGGCAAGCTTGGGACGGGTGACCTGGGACTTCGCGACTCATGAGCTGCAAGATTACCGCGACGGCCGTCCGACCACATTCACATCGGCTCTAGCTCCTCGTGAGTGGGGGCACCCCTAGCGCTGACTTGCTCAGGTCAGGAATCTTCGCCCGGCGTCCGGACACTTCCCTTTCGGCTGGGGAAACGTTCAAGGCATGTGACTGCCTTGGACCTCTACGACACGTCGACTGGAGTCTTCGTACAGCTACGACAGGCGACACTGGAGGACCAGCATCTGCATCGGATCGCTCTCGACGTCACCACGGGCGACGCCGCCCCTGTGTGGACGGTTGAGGATGGCCTCCTCCTCTTCGACGGCCGTTTCTACGTCCCAGCTTCCTCTCCACTACTGCCGGACCTGCTGGAGGCTTTGCTTCAGGGAGTTCGCCGGATGAACTTCCTCGCTTTGGGTGCCTACACGACTGCACCGACGCCGTTTTCACCGACCGCCACCGCGGCATCCATTAAAAACAGTCATCGTGCAGCCTCCTCCCCCCCCCCCTCTTCCACACCCTCTCCTCCAATGTGATACCTTGGCCGAGAGTTTCTCTGTTGAGTTGCCGGCCGGCAGGGCGGATCCTCCCTCTCTTTCGCCGGATCCAAGCCTGGCCTAGCCTGATCTGGGCGTAGGTGCCCGCTGGCTCGCCGCCACGCGTGGACAAACAGCGTCGAGGGCGACGCCGCGAAGTTGGTGCTCGGCCCTCGGGCGGCGGCTTGTGGCCGCCCGGGCTGGGAACGGGTTTGGCATGGCCCGTGCGGGGATATGACCGTGGCTGCCCCCTTTGCCCGTGATCGGGCCGAGTACTACCATGGCTCGGGTGCTTCGCCGGCCCAAATGCGCGTGCTCCAGGTCCCTCGATGGCGACAACGTGAGCTGGTCGTGCTCTCCTCCGGTGGAGGCAGCTTGGGCCTCCGCTTGCTCTCTTGGTAAATCTAACGTCACTATAACTTAAGGTGGAGTTAATCTCACCTTAGGCTATATGCCATCAAAAGATACTCAGTGTGGTTCATCTCTTAACACTACTATGTGCTAGGTTGTCATCCCCAGCAGCAATGCTAGGAAATGCATATATGATACTTGTGATATGTGTTATTGCAATCTAATAAAATAAATATAAAAAGTCTATCATAAAGTTTACGCATATAAATACCACTGTAGCATTTCACCGGGAGTAATCCAGGTTTTGTCATTTATATTCTACCACAGGGAGGAATAATCTAAGGTGGGAACAAGCATAAATAATAAGTGGCATACTTGTGAGAGATTCTGTTACTAGTGCTTACTTTAGTAGGGGTTAAACCAATAATGATAAAGATATGATAATGATAAATAAAAGCGAGGAGGCATCACACACAGAGATAGAAATTAACTACTTCTACAAGTTAGACTTAACATAGGATTACAAGAAATGTTCATCTATTAGCATTTAATCTATCGAGTCATTACATCTACTCTAAGGCATATGTTATCATCTATAGCATAGTAGACTCTAGATCATGTATCGGGACGACTATCAAGGAAAATCAAGAGCGAAACAAGATAATCCCCATAATCATTGTCCACGTGTCTTATAAACGGAGGGTGGATTCCAAAGGACTCAACAAAGTCGTCACACACCCGATCTACCACACGGCCCGGAGTATAAGGTGCATTTGCAGGTAAATCATATATAAGCACCACGCTAACATAAATATCTTTACCACCTAACCCACTTTCGAAAGTCTTGAATTAGGCGCTTTACAAATAAATACATGAATCTATCATAAACTACATCTATATCAATCATACTATTAGAATAAAGTAGGAACATAGCAAACAAACACATATTATTAATAAAGTGAAAAGTCATAGATACAAGATAATTCATACCGTAGTACTTGAAGATCAAGAACTCTGGGTAGGCACACCCAGCTCTAATTGTATCTGTCTGCTAGTCAACTTGGATGAACTAGAACTAGATGAACTAGAACTAGAACTAGTAGCTAACTCTAATCTCTGGTGGAGAACTCTCTACTTCTGCCTGACTTTGGTTGATAATGAATTACAATGAGTTACAATGAATTAGGGTTTCACCATGGGGACAGGTGGTCTTCTTATATAGTCCTTCGCAATGAACAATGACCATTGGATCAAACCGATCTTCAACAACAGCGTAGATACAACCACAAGGTCGGTAGTGAACCGACATAGGAAGTCGAGGCCGGTGGCCGGCCCCTTTGGGGCGCCGCGAGGAGGCGGATCGGCGGCGCCAATGTCCTGTTGCCCCACGACTTCGGGTTTCTTCTGGTGTCCTCTGCTATCTTCTGGAATGTTTTAGTTCACCTTTCGGATCGAAATTCTTCTCTGAAAATTCTCTTTATTGTTGGGGGGTTTCCTCTCGGTTTTAGGCATTTTACGTTAAGTCCACGAAAAGATATAATTCACCAAAACTCGTGAAACTTTATTAGTATAACACCTATTCTATGCATTTCATTCTTTTTATAACCTTATTTCATCTCTTGTTGACATATAAAAAGTATAGGATAACAGGTGTCAACAAGCTCCCCAAGCTTAACCTTTGCTAGTCTCTTAGCAAAGCTTTTCACCGAGTGGATCGGGGAGTTGCTACAATGAATCATTCTCTCACAATACACATGTCATCAATCTAAAATTCTCCCAAAAAAGTAAGTGAAACATTCTGATCTTTCAACTTTCTTTTATTACATAAACAACATGAATTTTTTCTCTTGCATTTAATTCTTAGATAATTGAAAGATACAACAATCAAGTCAAGCACTATGTCTCAAACTCTTCATTTCACCTCTGTTCGAGTTTTTTATAAATTTTCAAAAATAAAACTCAAAGTTTCCATTGTATGACTCTTTCAAGTCTCTCATATGTGGTATTTGTGGATCCTCATCAAGACAATGATGTGATGCCTTCTCTCAAAA
Source organism: Hyparrhenia diplandra (assembly GCA_015847255.1). Taxonomy (NCBI): domain Eukaryota; kingdom Viridiplantae; phylum Streptophyta; class Magnoliopsida; order Poales; family Poaceae; genus Hyparrhenia; species Hyparrhenia diplandra. The sequence continues at coordinate 611,710 of JADLZK010008929.1, forward strand.
AGTATATAGCGTTTATGGAAAATAGCAAAATGTATTATCTCTTTTCTCAACTTACCTTGTAAGGCTTATATCTAGAGTTCATGGGTGGAGATAGTGTATGCATACTTGCAAAGCATATATTGTAAAGTCAAACAACGGATCCAAAGGAACAAGTCATATAATGTGAGTGTATGGAATGTAATTGTGAGGTGGATGGTGGTAATAAGATAATGATTCTAATTCTACTATGCTCCTTTCTCGATAATTTTGATCTCTCTTTAATTTTCAAAGACACAGAAGGGAACACGGGCTTAGCTTTTCTTTTTTATTTTTCTCTTTCATTTTTCTTAGAGAGGTGGGTCCTACTCACCCCCGGACTTTTGTCCATTTTTCTCTCTCTATTTATTTTTCTTTTTCTTTTTCTTTTATACGAGGTGGGTTCTACTCACCCTCGGACTTTGTCCATTATTCTCTCTCTATTTAAGAGATGTGGACTCTCTTGGCCCTCGAACTTTTGTTCATTATTCATCTCTTTTTAGGGAGGTAGGCTCTACTCGCCAGTAGGACACTTGTCCATTTTTCATCTCCCCTTTTTCTTTTTTCAAGCATAGCCCAAAGTTTCTTCTTTTGTCAAACAAAAATTGAGAGATAAATGATTTTTATGGAGCACAAATGGGGTTTTAGAGAATAAATATAGGGATCGAGAAAATTTTTGGTGTTTACTCTCGTGATAGGAATAAAACAATTTTTTTTTTTTTATGGCTAGCAAATGGATGAAGAGTACGTGGTGTGTGTAAGTGAAATTGTATGACAAGTTCGGGGGTCTCAATGGTTGACTAAACTCAACACTAAACAAGTAATGAATGATGAAAGAGTTTTCCTATTCTAGAAACATGTATATGGCTATGGTAGGGAATTTTAGAACTCTCTGTCATATAGGAAACTCATCATGCAATTTTCAGATTTTCGCAAATCAATTCTCCGAATTTAGTGCAACTAGGAGTAAGATAAATAGCAGCTCAGACTATCTCATATCATACCAATCAATTACCTAGACTAGCTCGGATGTAAACTCCCACAGAATTTTCAAGCTCAAAGCAAATTTCTCGTGTGTAAACAATTTTATTCATGGCATGGGAGAATTCTAAACCAATGATAGGTATTTGTAAGAAAACAAAACAGAGCAACTATTCATCATCTCCAAGAGATAGCTACTAAATTATATAAGCAAAACAAACTAATTATACACACTCTTTTTTATTTGATTTTTCATGGTTTTTTTAGCAAACAAACTATATAAAATATATAAATATATATATAAAAAATAAATAACCGCCAGGGTATTGAGACTTACGGCCAAACGGGGACAACTCCCCCAAGCTGGTGTTGGTTCGGGGGTTGCCGACGCCCACGACGGCGGCGTCCATACATGACACTCCTTTCTTCATTCTGCTGATCGATGGTATCTCTGAGGTCGGTGATGTTCTGTTCTGTCCGGTCATTCCACTCTCTCTGGTAGTTGTACAGGTTGACTTGGTCTTGCCTTATGTCTAGGACAGTGTTGTGCAGTCCTTGGAATGCATATGAATCACCTGCAAAAGAGTGACGAGGTGGTTCGGGAGTAGGGTGTTGCGAAGTACCTGCAGAAGTGTAGAAGTAACCACTTCCATGTTGGAATTCTTGACGAATATGAGCATCACCACCCTGCTCACTTGGGCCTCCTTGTTCAAATCTGGGTGACTGGTCAACACGACTGTAATCTGCTTGTGAAGGTGTAGGGTAGGTCCATGGCTGGTACGCTCCAAATGCTGGTTCTTGTGGTCTTGGGTCTGCTTCTCTCCAAACTGGATCATGGTCACGTGTCTGTCGAGTCGGCATGGTTCCTGCATATTAATTGGTTGTGCCTGCACATTCAACAGATAAGATTGCACACGATATATGGAGAGTTCGGGGTTAGGCAACCGAATTTCCCCAACAGTAGCATGAGACATGACAATAGTATCTCCAACTTTCTTCAAGATATGTCCTTTACTAAAGAAATCAAAACCTATGACAGGTCTATCATCCCTTAGGTAAGCAACTTGAGCATTATCATCCAAGATTCCTAAGTGGTTGGCAATTCTAGTGATCAGTGATGTGCAATTAACATTTCCTAGGAGAGATGGTATAGCTATCCAGTGTTGGACTAACATATATATCGGTGAAATTTGTCTCCTCTTAATAGCTGCATAGATCAACTGTAACTCTCCTACTCTAACATTATGACCATCCTTTCTAGGCAAAAGAGTGAAAAGTATCCATTTGTGGAAAAAGCAAAAGGTAGGTAAGTGCAAGTCTCTGGCTTTTGCATCAAAGAAAGTATCTATATTGGTTAGGTCTTTCCAGACTATGGCTTGGTTGAAATCTTCTAAGGCTACATTCAAGTCCATGACACAAGAGTGTAGGAAACCAAGTGCATCACTGAGCTCTCTCCAAGTGAGGGAATATTGTGTTTGGAATAATCTAAATGTGACTCCTTCATCGATTGCAACGAAGGGTGCTAAGAAATTCTATGGTTAAAAACTTAGAACCTCCTCTCGTGACTTGTGCAAAAGTTTCCCATCCCAAAAAGCGAAAAAAATATGAGCAAATTCAACATCCATACATTTTGGATCGGGGAGATCACGATCAATCTCAGAGTGAGAGTGAACTTACGATCCTTCAATTGTTCATACCTTGTTTTCTCATATTGTCCATAAAACTTGAGATGTGAGGTTGAAGTTAACCTTCTTCAGCTAGCCAGAGAAATTTGGATGTGGTGGCACATCTTGCTCGGGTTCATAGCTCATTAAGATGGAGTTCTGGAAGATGACTCTCCAATCTTTTGGAGACGTTGTGATCTTCTTCCCGTGAATGACTTCCAGAAACTCATCCTGCAAAATGTTAGTACACAAACAAAACAAACAAGAGACTAATGGAGGGGTTAAAATAAAAAGTTAGAAATTAGCTGTCCAAAGTTAGTCGTCCAGGGGTTAATCGTCCAAAAAGAAAATATTGTAAGATTGTTTATTTAGACAGAACATCCCCTAACAAATTTTATCTTGATTACTCCATTAGGACAGCACCTCCACTAATCACTCTAAATTATTCTAATACTCTCAAGATCTTCTCCTCTCTTAAAGATTTTTCTATTACTACTAAACACTTCCTTTCTCCTTCTTACTTCTCCTTCTCTCCACTACCAAGCTCAAGGCTTTCTGGATATTAGAACTTCAAACTTCAAACTGGAATACTGAGCAAAGCAGTGTTGGTGTGGTGAAGAAGCGAGGGTTGAAGGGCCTTTTATAGAGGAGGTCGGGGCTGGCCGCCCGGTGGTGATGGCGCCGGCGCCATGGTGGTAGGCCCTCTTCCACTCATTTTCATGCAAGCATATTGCTCACCCCAATGCCTTTGTTTTTGTGTGTGCTTTCGGTGGAAAAGAGATGGCGGTGTAGTGATGCATGGTGGTAGGTGAAGTTTGAGTGGTATATGTCTTGTCCAAGGTAGGTGAAATTTGGTATTTAGTGTATGACATGTAGGACCCATCACATAGTGACTCTATTTTTGTATTTTCTAATATATAAATGCAGGAGTAAAAATGATAATGTAGAAATAAATATTTTGAGCCTCCATAATAAATATTTTCACGAAGTTGTGACACAATCGTAAAAATTATTTATATGGGGCACGGATTTTCTCGCGATAATAAAGTAAATTAATTAATTCTTGACTTACCTTGATAAATGTCCGTAATTAAAGTCCTCGAACAGGACTTCCCAAAATTTATTAATTATCGGGTGCATTCTCGGTTCAGGAGATGGTACCGATGATGACTCTTCTTCATTTTTCGATTCAATCTTATGTGTTGTCAAGCTAAGCTCGATTTGGGTTTGAATGCAAACTTTTCTTCTTTTCCATTTAAGTTGAATGTAATCTCTCATTTGTGACATTGATGTTTGCATTAGCTGTGCTAAGGAAAGGTCGCCCAAGAATGATTGATACTCGGAGTCGGTGGCATATTCAAAACTACAAAATCCACAGGTGTAATGAATCCTCCGATATTTACTAGTACATTTTTACGCAATTCCCGAGGGGTATCGATTGATTGATCCCGCCGGTTGTAATGATATTGAAGTTGGCTCCGGGGTTGTATGCTTGAGTTTGTCAAATACAGTCTTGGGCATAACACTAACACTTGCTCCAAGGTCACACAGTCTTTGTAAAATGTTGATCTCAATTGAGCAATTGATTCTTGGATATCCTGGATCTGTCATCTTATGTGGTAAAACATTAAGAATAGGCGCACTTTGCATTCTTACTGTTAGCTTGATCACCTCCGTAGTGGGTATTGGTCTTTTCTTATTCAAGATATCTCGAGATACTTGGCATAGGTTGGAACTTGAATAGCATCTAGTAGAGGGATGTTGATGTATAATTTCTGAATTACCTCCACAAACTTTGTAAACCGATCATCCACTTGAGGTCCACGATTTCTTCTTGGATATGGTAAGAGATTTGTATCATTAAAGTCTTTTTGTCATCTCAGGTTCTTGAGTCAATTCTTCTATGTCATCACTTTCTTCTTCTCTAATTGGTTGAATCACGGTCTTGTTGTTGTTGCCGGTGCTTTGCGGTGCCGTGAATTGGTGTCCGGCGACCTTTGTTTCAATTATTTTTCTTGGGTCAACAGGATCACGTGTAGATTTACCTCTTCTTGTAGTAACATTATTAACTTGCTCAAGGTTAGTGGCAACAGATTTTTGCAAACAAACAACTTTGCTATTTGACTTTCTATTCTTTTATTGAAAAGATGTTGTTCTTTAAAAGCAATAGAGAAACTATCCATCTTGAGATTTATATCTTCTAAAACTTTTTTCATTAGCAACAAAATTATTAAGAAGAACAGTATTTAACTTATCTTGTTCCTCAATTAATTCTCTTAAAAATGGGCTTCTAGGAGTATTACCTTTATACTTACGGATTCTTGCGTAGTCTGTTGTAACTTTTGTTCTTGCGATTGAGTTGATGTTGACTTGTTAAATGACCATGCTTGAATTTGAAGCGTAATCAATATAATCTTGTAAATCTTGTCTTTCCTGCTTATCTTTGGCTCTTTGTTCAAGCCAATTTAATAACACATCCATTCCGATTGATATTGCTTTTATTTCTTTAGGAACTTCCTCAATCTGATGGTAATGTTGAGTGTCTTGATTCCGGCTTTGATTTTCTCGATATTTTGCTCATGAGTGCTTGACTTTGTCAAGAGTGAGTGATAAAAATGATCCTTCAGCAGTTGCATCTAGTTGTTCTCTTGCTCTCTCGAAAGTTAATCCATGATAAAATCCTTGCATAAGCAACCAATCTTCTATTCCATGATGAGGGCAATCGATATGTATTCTTGTAAACGTTCCCAAGCACCTGGAATTGATTCTCCTTTCTCTTGTTGGAAATTGGTAATTCTTCCTCGTAAGGCATTGGTTTTACCCGTGGGAAAAGAACTTTGATAGGAAAGTTGTAGAACATTCATCCCATGTCTTGATTTCTTTTTGTTGGCGTAGAACCATGTCTTCGCTTTCTCCTTCAATGAGAATGGAAATAAGCGGAGTAGTATGATATCTTGGGGAACATCCTTGAGTGCGAAGGTGTTAGCAATCTCTAGAAAATTCTGTAGATGTAGGCGTGCATCTTCGTGAATCTTTCCACTGAATGGAGTAGCTTGTATCATGTTGATGAGGCTTGGCTTGAGCTCAAACTCAAGATCTTTAAGTTGAAGTGTTGGTCCTGCACGAATGTTCTCGGGTGCTTGGAGCGTAAAAACTCGTAGGGATTTTCCGACCATAGCTTCAAAAACCGATATATGCTCTCTTGATTGATTTGATTCTGATGAATGAAGTGAAGTGAATCACAATCAATTTTCAATTTGATAAACCCTGTATAAAATAAACAAAAGAAAAACAAGGGTAAGCACGCTAAAGCAGACTACCTAGTTTAGATTCTCATCATAAGTTTCCATTTATTAATATGTCTGACTAACTTATATTTCCACCCCGGCAACGGCGCCAGAAATGCTTGTTGGTAAATCTGACGTCACTATAACTTAAGGTGGAGTTAATCTCACCTTAGGCTATATGCCATCAAAAGATACTCAGTTTGGTTCATCTCTTAACACTACTATGTGCTAGGTTGTCATCCCCCAAAGCAATGCTAGGAAATGCATATGTGATACTTGTGATATGTGTTGTTGCAATCTAATAAAATAAATATAAAAGTCTATCGCAAAGCCTTACGGATATAAATACCACTATAGCATTTCACCGGGAGTAATCCAGGTTTTGTCATTTATATTCTACCACGAGGGGAGGAATAATCTAAGGTGGGAACAAGCATAAATAATAAGTGGCATACTTGCGAGAGATTCATTTACTAGTGCTTACTTTAGCGTGGGTTAAACCAATAATGATAAAGATATGATAATGATAAATAAAGGCAGAGGCATCACACACAGAGATAGAAATTAACTACTTCTACAAGTTAGACTTAACATAGGATTACAAGAAATGTTCATCTATTAGCATTTAATCTACCAAGTCATAGGAAGTCGAGGTCGACCGGCCGCCCCACTGGCGGCCGCCGAGGCGTGGACCGGCGGGCGCTGTCTGTCTGCCCCACCGACTTCGGGTTTCTTACGGTGTCCTCTCGCTATCTTACGGAATGTTTTAGTTCACCTTTCGGATCGAAATTCTTCTCTGGAAATTCTCTTTATTGTTGGGGGTTTCCTCTCGGTTTTCCGGCATTTACCTGTTAAGTCCCCGAAAAGATATAATTCACCAAAACTCGTGGAACTTTATTAGTATAACACCTATTCTATGCATTTCATTCTTTTTATAACCTTATTTCATCTCTTGTTGACATATAAAAGTATAGGATAACAGGTGTCAACACTCTCCTTCCCCGTGGCTTGGCCGGGTGGTCGAGACAACCGTGGTTGAGCAAGATCTTGGGTGAAAACCATGCCTAGCTTTCGCTTCGGGCCGGCGGCGGTGGCATCATGTCACTCACCTTCTCGAAGGCATCGCCAATGGATCCGCTTTCGTCTAGCCGGTGGTTGGGGCCGCCTCGGGAGTTGGGACGAATGTCCCTTTTGCCTCCTGTTCAATGTTGGTGGCGTCTGAGGACGACATTCCCTTCTTGAAGGTTTCGTTGTTGGCCACCACCTCTCGGAGAAGTTCCTTTGGTACTATGTCTATCGTGCTTTAGCGTCATCTTCGCCTTTTGTTTTCTCCACTAGGGGAGGTCGAGGACGCCACATTCGTGGTTTCGTTTGGCGGATGCTTTGCCCTCGTGTTGTCGGCCTCCTCAGGGTAGCTGCTGAGTTGCCGGGGATGATGGTCATTTGGATTGGTTTGTTGGCGGATGTTTTGTCGTTGTGTCTGTTGTCGGCCTCCTCCTAGGTAGCTGCTGAGTTGCCGGGAGTGATGGTCGCTGGATTAATTGGTTTGTTCGGCGGATGCTTTGCTCCTATGTCTGTTGTCGGCCTCCTCTTGTGCAGCTATTAAGTTGCCGGGAGTGACGGCTGATGGTTGGTTCATTGGCAGATGCTTTGCCGTCGCTGGGTTCGTGGGCGGATGCTTTCCCACCGTTGTTCGTTGGTGGATGCTTTGCCACCACGGCTTCTCCCCCTTTGTGTGGCGACCATTGCGTGGATGTATTTTTCTTTTATGCAGGCGTAGTAGGCTGGTGTTTAGTGGTGGAAGTTTCCCCTTTGTGCTTTCTTGTTGTTGTTGTGTTTATGTTTCGACTAGTCGACCCCCTGGCAGCTTGCTAGGGGGTCGGCTATGATGTAGAAGACTTTCCCACTTCTCTTAATGCGGTACATGCAATGTGCGGTTTCGAAAATAAAACAACTCCCTTAAACGTGGTACCCATTAAAGAAAAAGCGCGGATAGCGCAGTGGTAGCTGGTGTGCGAAGTGGCGGTCGGGAGTTCGACTCGGTACCGCGTTGGGGGCGTGCCCCCATAATAATATTTCCGCTTGCTTGTTGAAGCGCCGTGCCCACCGCCTCGCAGAAAGATTTCGGGGTGTAGTTGTAGATATTTTGTACATGGGCAGTTTATGTGATGTGTGTGTTTAGTGGGCGTGCATATGTACGAACAAATGCTACAATTATACCCAGTCGAGAGGCGTCAAAAAAAAAAAGAGCTAACAGAATTATTCTACAATGATCCCGACTTGTGTTATGTACTAAGATTACCAGCGATACAGCGAAACTTGTAATCAGACAAGAACATCTCACTGCATTAGCATCTATCCTTCTGAAAACAGGGTTTAACGTACACTGAGTAATAATGTATACAATCCTCTTGTTCCAACATAAGTTAAATCTTGCTTAACATGCGTGAATAGTGAATACAATCCTCTTACTCACCTAAAAAAAAAAAGGAAAAAAAAAAAAAAAGAAAAAGATGAGAACCCAAGAAATACGACTCCAGTTTGCTGCAGTAGAGTTCCTGCTTAATTGAAAACTCACTGAAGAAGTTGAAACTGGCTATTGCTGCATGCAACGTGAATCACATCAAGAAATAACTATTTAAACCCTGAAAATGTAATGACTTATCAGAATGCAAATGTATTTCCTCCACAGATTCAAATTTAGATCAAGAATTGTTTACATACACAAGTGAAACTGAAGTTAATCTGAAACGCATGCCAGTATGCATACATGATGATTTTTTTGAAACAAAAATAAACAATATTTAGTCAGACCAAGGATAAATTAGATTCAACCACCCACCATCAGTGAATGCAAATTGCAAATGAATTAACCATAATTCATTTAGGACTATTCATTGCTTGACTCAACAGTCCCTTATTGTATCGACTTTCGACTACAACAACATGATTCCGAAACAAACTTGGCAAATTTTTATGACAAATTTATACGGCAACCGGAAAAATTCATATGACATATGGATCGTTCTCTACAAATTGCGGAAAAGAACTACTTCAAAGAGCATTCCAGATACCTATTGCCGGATGGTGAACAATGCTAGGTTACGCCGGATCGCGTCTAGGGTTCGCGATGCGTATGCCTCAGCTTCTCCGTCGCCCCATGGCCCAGTCGCGTAAAGACGAGCAGGGATCAGCGTCGACCTCACCACTGGCGTAAGTGCAGCCTCTCTCAGCTTCCCCAGATCGACTTGATTCTTCATCGATGATTCTTTTGTCCCCAAATCGTTTTGGTTCCTGATCTAGGATTCCAAGTCGATTTTGCTCTTAATCTATGGTTCCAGCTAATATGGCTCCAACCTGATGCCCAACTTCATTGAGGTCATTGGAGTGCAGGTCAGCGGGAGCATCATCGCTGCACATTTGTATATCTATGGCCACTCAGATATTGATTCAGCCGATCTGGGCCTAATTCTTCTCAAGGTAGCCACTCAGATGTTTACAAAGGACCTCTGTTTGTTCCATTCTGGTAAACTCAGAGATTTAAGCTGCATCTCATATTGCTTAGATGAATTGTCTCATGGTGCACGGCTTTGAGATTGAAACTAAATATCTCAATTAGTTGCTTATAGGTTCCTTGGAGGCATCATAAAGTTCAACTGATTCATGGTCAGTTTTTATTTATTTTTGGCAGCGATTCCATTTTATGGTTTCATTACATATCTAATTCCAATACCCAGCACTCCTTATTCGTTGGCTTGGTTAATCTAGATTCAATTCTTTTGTTGAATTAGTTCTATAAGCCTGTTTCTGGTTTTCTTTTGTACCAAGACATTTATGCTTTAGAGATAACCTACTGAAAACCTAATATGGGTATGCAGATGCATGTATGCGGAGGAAATGATGGAGCAATGTCCACCAGCATCAAAGCCATTTTGCTTTAATACGTATAGATGATGGATAATGGTAAGTACGGACTTACTTCCTTCCTCTTTTTCGTTTTACTGCAACAGTTATATGAACCAGGTTGCGCTTGAGACTTACATTTGCAAGACTATATGAAATGGAGGAACAAAAATGCCATTATTCCGTGCCCTGTATGCTGTGTTTTTTAAGATGATAATCATAACATAGTTACAAATTTGATTTGTTAAGCAGAACTCGTTATTAACTGTCATGGACCTACTATGATTTCCTTTACTTTTGTATTTGAATCTGTATGATATCAGGGAAATATTTTGTAGTTATACCATTGTCTTAGACTAAAATGCTGGTTTGCATATTTTTTTCTTGAGATGGTCATCATAATTTCCGTTTACACTTGTAAAGTTAACATGAGCTGGAGAGGCGCTTGCAGCATTCCTTGCAATTTAGAAAAGTTAAAAAGAAAGTTTAACATGACTTTTTACTTGTTGTGGTAATTTAAAAAGAGGCTCCTATCTTGAGATGGTCATCATAATTTCCATTTACATTTAAGTCACAGTTGAATGGCAGACCTTGTTGTGGTAATTTAATGTACCTTTGATTTTCTTCTTATGGAACTTGTGACAGTGTATATAGATCCTTAGCATGACTTTTTTTACATGTATTTTTTTTCCACAACGGTAAAAACTGAATTTCATTACGAATGCAACGAAATTACAAAGTTTTGGAAGTACTAAACGCACACCGCTAGAGATAGTTCATGGCTGTAAACTCTCCCCACACTTCTGTTTACCCAGGAAACAAAAGCTGGGGGTACGGAGACAACACAGCCACACCGCTGTCAGCAAAACAAAAGAAGCATCCAAGATAATCTCGGACTATTCATCCACTAAACTTCTGGGAGATACACAAAAAGATGACATCTAGCAACACCGATTGGTTTCTGGTTATCTTCATCCTGCGTAGGGAATGAATTGTTTCTACTCGTCCGACTGCTGTTGATGCTTGTGGAAGCCAGGAGCCGTCTTCTTGATCACCTCGGCGCCCATGGTCACTTGTTCCTTCAGTCCATCCTGGAGAAGCCCTGTCCAATATGTAATAAGGGAGCAGGTTAGGCAAACATTCTTAGTAGGAGATTGTACTTGTTTCTTTTCAAAGCACACTAAATTTTAGGTGCGCCAAATTGCTTAAAAACACGGCTTCCAGACCCACAGTATGCATCATTTGTGCATGAGGCAAAATCCCTGAACCCAAAGCCAATATTGCTCCATATTAGCAGGTCCATAGTTAATGCAAAAGAGTAGGCCAGAAGGCTCCAGATGTACTTGGCAGAAGCACATTCAAAAAATAGATGGTTAATGTTTTCATTCTCGTTACAGAACACACATTTGGGGTCAGCTTTCCACTTTCTTCTGATAAGGTTATCTCTAGTGAGATTGGCATTATAATCAATCAACCACATGAAGATGACTTTTTTTACTAGTATGGCATACTGATAGCAGTATAGCAGACATCTTTACTGCTAAAATGATGACAACTTGAATGGTTCTGACCTCTGTGTGCCTGTCTTTGGGAAGTGACAGTTTGCTGCCAAAATGATGGCAGGCAATTGTTGCTCTTATGCCATTTTTTATTTTGTTAAGAGTAAATTGCACCCATCATACAACAACTTGTTAAGTGGGTATAAATTGGTCCAACAACTTGTAATATGGTCAATCTACTACAGTAACTTGTCAGGTGGGTGTCGATTGGTCCAACAAGTTGTAAAGTGCTCAATTTTATTACAATAACTTGTTAAATGGGTACAAACTAGTCCAAAATCATGTAAAGTAATCAATTTAGCACAACAATTTTATAGTTGGGTGCATATTAGTTCAGAAATTTGTATAAAATGTTCAATTTAGCGTACTACATTGACAAAAAGGTACACCTATAGTCTAAAATTACAAATGACAACGTATTAAACAAATTAGATAGCATTCAAATTTTCTTCCAACAAATAATTTTTTGTCAATTAAGTTGTTAATCATGAATCAACTATGTATTTATTCATTAAGTTGTTAATCATGAATCACCGCGTACGTGTCACGGCCATTTGATTTGTCAGCGGAATTATATATGTATGTATAGATACATATTATATATATTTGTATATGTACATACTACAAAGAAATGGAGAGAGTACTGCAGAAAATGGCTCCTCTCATCAATGCTTGTGGAAGACCAGAAAATGGCTGCTTGTGGAAGACTTGTAAAGTTCAAAGAAGACTTGGTAAGTTCAAAAACATGTGCTACCTGCTGGCGACTTCCATACGTCAATGATATTTTGTACATGAATTTTTTCCGGTTGCCGTATAAATTTGTCATATAAATTTGCCAGGTTTGTTTGGGAATCATGTTGTTGTAGTCGAAAGTCGAAACAATCAAGGACTGTTGAGTCAAGCAATGAATAGTCCTAAATGAATTATGGTTAATTCATTTGCCATTTGCATTCATTGATGGTGGGTGGTTGAATCTAATTTATCCTTGGTCTGACTAAATATTGTTTATTTTTGTTTCAAAAATCATCATGTATGCATACTGGCATGCGTTTCAGATTAACTTCAGTTTCACTTGTGTATGTAAACAATTCTTGATGTAAATTTGAATCTGCGGAGGAAATACATTTGCATTCTGATAAGGCATTACATTGGCAGGGTTTAAATAGTTATTTCTTGATGTGATTCACGTTGCATGCAGCAATAGCCAGTTTCTTCTTCACTGAGTTTTCAATTAAGCAGGAACTCAGCAAACAATTGTCAAACACGACCGAACATCCACCGTTTGATGTTTGCGGTGGCGTACGTCGAACACTTTCGGCAAACAATTAGGTGTTTGCCGAGAGTTTTACTTAGCCTCGGGAAAAATGAGTATTTGCCTAGCGCTATTTGCTGAACCTCAGCAAACGCGTTTTCCTATTTTAAAGTTTTAGACCTTCAAAATTTTTGTGCCCTCTAAATGCAAAATGTAACACTCAAAGTTATAGTTTGGTGATTTTTTCATTAGTTTGCTATATTTAACTAATTAAATGCATTTCAAGTAATTTTTTTTCAATTAACTCAAATTTGAACTGCAAGCGGTACAAATATTTGATAAAAATGAGTAAAAATTGATATTCATGCTATTGTCCCATGGTGAGGCCTTACACATGATATGAAAAGAAATTTCAAACATTTTGTTTAGCAAACATGACAAATTCCCGTGCAATAGCGGTTTAAAAATTCTATAAAAATCAAGCGAAGTCTGAAAATCATGAAATCGACAAGATGTCATGATATTAATATTGTATGTGGAGCCCGTGATAAAAATTGACAATGTTTCACACAAGTTATCACATACATTCCTCACAACCTGCAACATCTCCAATGAAGTTTCAGGAGTGTTGAGAATGATCCAGTATGATTTGGAGTAAATTCTACGGCACAGATCTTAAAGGCGATGATTATTAATTAAGCTGGCTATTCTTCTAAGCCATAAACCCATTACTCGTATTTTCTATTTCAATTCCACGCACAACTAATTTTTTTTGTTTCCATTGGGAGCTGTCTAACTCTTGACTCAGTCGTGCGGGCTCCACGCACGTCTACATGAATCTTAGCCATTAACATATATATGGAAGTCGTAGGCAATAGTACATGCTTTTGAACTTTCCTGGTCTTCCACAAGCAGCCGTAGAGTTGAGGAACAAGTAGATTCGACCGACCTATCGAGTTAATATGTGAAATAAGGAACATGCATATCCCGCTGACAAATCGAAAGTAAGCGGCTCCTCTCATCTATGCTTGTGGAAGACCAGAAAATGGCTGCCTGTGCAAGACATGGTATGTTCAAAAAAAGACTTGGCAAGTTCGAAATCATGTGCCACCTGCCGACGACTTCCATTATCCATACACTGTCAATGATATTTTGTACATAAATTATGAGTATGAGTGCATAGGTGGGTTAGGGATATAGTAGCAACAATTCGCGAGGGTGGAAAGGGTGACGTTTTCACTACCAGAATCCTGAATTGCCTTGAAGGCCGAAAACCGCCAAGGAAAGGGGAAAAACCGCCAAGGAAATGATCCCTGACCATAAACCGTCAAGCAAACACACTCAAGAATAGAGAGCAAGGGAAATTAGTTTCCTTTGACGGTTTCGACACTCAAGGATAATTTGCTTGGAGGCTAGCCACCAAGGAAATTAGTGCCTGACTTAACTTGCCAAATGGTCAAGGAAATGATAGAGCCGCCAAGGAAAGTAGTTTCCTTGACGGTCAAAGGCCGCCAAGTTTACACTCCAAACCGCCAAGGTTATTGTTGTTTCCTTGGCTGCTCTTCACCTCCAAGGAAATTATTGTTTTCCTTGACTTTCATTAACCGCCAAGCTAATTCTATTTCCTTGAGGGCTAGCCCCCAAGGAAATTTATACTAGCAATAAAAAAAATAATTGCAGTGAACAATATATTCTAAAATGCAGTCACTATATTCAATTGACACGTGAGTCATACATAGACATTGACCATTACATGGACGTAAAATATCCATATTAATATTACAAGAGCATTTATCTTTCATCCTTACATGAAGTCCATACAGCTTACAACATAACACACAAGTCACTAAGGTAGGGTATTACTAACTTCTGTGCAAGTCCTCCCAAGCACACTATCTTTTGGCCTAAGTACATTTGCTAGTTGCATACCTAAATGAGAAAATAGAACAATGAATCAATTACTAAGTATGTATGAAATCATCATGGCTCATGTATAGATAGTGAGGTGGAAGTACAGCAACAAAGTAGAACTCACTTGTGGAGACCAACTGCTTTGATGTTGATCTGTAGCACGACGAACTTGCTCGCTCCCTCTGTAGGTAACCCACCATTAGTGCCTCATTACCCCCCATCACCTGCACTGCATAGCATCACTTGTAACAATATTCCACAATGAGAAGGATAAAGGCATGATGAACTTCAGCATACAGAAGAGTTTGCACAATCATGAGAAAGATGAACACTATTATCTAATTGGGCTAATCCATTCAGATTACCACTACTGGTCCAGGAACTCACACGTAACCTGAGTTAGCAGTAACCACTAAATGTGTCCACAACAACACTAAATTTGAGAAGAGTTTGCAGAGATACTGACCTCGCTCATTTGCTCTCTTCCATGGAATTCCACTCTGTCGCTTTGGACATTGCTTGGACCAACTGTGACCTGTACCAATATACAAAAGCAGAAGTGATTCAGATTCTTTTAAAGCTCATGTGCTATCAAGTGATGTCCTGAAAGGTTCAAGATTCAAACATATTATTAAAACTGCACATAGATCCATGTATCTCCGGCATTATACCATGCACATTCAATCACACATACCATGCATTCCAATGACATTAAACTTAGTACCCTTGTATCTGTACAATAGAGATGCATAAAAGATTTTGAACTAATATTCTAGTTTGTAGCAAACATATATAAGGCACTTAGAGCTAATACCCTAGGAGCTAAACTTAGTAACATACTAGGTTCTTGAGCATGTAACTTCCCCTTTCATCTTGTCTTCTAGATTCCTTATCTGTTCTTGGAGAACGAAACATGTCAAAACAACACTTAGAAAAAAAAAAAATACTTGACTTAAATTTCAACATATGTATGCTATCTGTTTTACCTCGTATGGAAACAATGATGATATATATTACTACATATGCAAGCTACCAGTTCTACCTCATAGAAAAAAAAAGAATATAAATGGTGCTCTAAAGGATATATGTTCGCTACATACTGAAAGTGTCGCACCAACATTGCAGAAAACATAAGGCTTAATTAATGGATGAAATGTGTAGAGACCTACGAATCCTGTTGATGCAGGAGAGGCAGCGCCACTAGTGGAGGAGAGGCAACGCCACCAGTGGAGGATCCGCCGCCCGATCTGCTTGCTCGTGAGTCGGATCGAGGCCGCATCCGCGCCGGGACGCCAGATGGAAGCTGCTCGCAGCGTGAAGCCGCGTCCTGCCGGCGCCGCCGGCCGGGGGGATGGAGGGCCGCAGCATGCCACCTCGCCCGGCGCTACCCGCGACAGCCCCGCCACGGACCGTATCCCGCTTTGCCGCGTGCAGGTCCTACGGCCACGCCGCAGTGTCACGCTGCCTCCTACGCCTGACCACCGCCGAGCGCAAGGCCACCGACATGGGGAGAGGGATGCCGGAGTAGAGAGGGTAAGGGGGGCGGAGTGGAGAGGGGGCGTAGAGGGGGCCTGGACGGATCGGGCGGAGTTGAACCCCTAGAGCGGTGGCGGCTGGGCCGCGATTGGGATCTCTTAGCGTGAGCGCGTGGCGTGAGGGGGGAAATGACGTGATGGACTTGGACTTGGGAGGCAACGAATGGTGAAGGAAAGGATAAGGTGAAGTGGGGGTGAGAGAAAAACTAGGGTTTGCGGGATGGGGATCAGCCGTTGGATGTTGATCCAACCGTGAAGAGTGAGTGTCTTTGTAATATGGGCTGATGGGCCAAACTACTAATGGGCCTAATACGAAATTGTTTTTTCTTTTACAATGTCTAATAATGATTTATTATTTATTTTTATATTATTGGATAAATAGATAAAATTTGGATGTACCTCTAGTTAGATTCAAAAAATTCATAAAATTTTATTTTGGATCATACATTTAATTTCAGCTAATATATTGGAGTTAAAAAAAAATTCTTTATTTGCTAGAGATGATTTATAGTTTTTTCTCCAAACTATCATTAAGATAATATATATTAATATCAAAACTTTGTTAGAAGATTCTATAAACTTGCATGACAATATGATTTGGATGTATAATCTTTGCAAAAAAAAATCAAATGATTTAAACAAAGTGTAATTATACATTGTTACCAAATAGATATATCACTCACATAGTTTATGTAACTATATAAGAGATGTATGGAGTTGTGAAAAATTTAAGCAAAGTGGCACTATACATTGTTAATATGATTTGAAAAATTTATGGGAAGATAATATAGCCATGTTATGATCTCATGCCAAATTTTAGGATTTTTAGACATCATTAAGATATTATTGTTTTTTTTTTAGTTGGAGACACCAAAATACTCATAAGCATTTCCTTGGGTGTTGACCTCCAAGAAATATCGATAACCCCCAAGGAAATAATAATTTACTTGACTGTTTCAAATAACACTCAAGGAAATATGTATTTTATTGGCGGTTAACAACAACACTCAAGGAAATGAGTCATTTCCTTGGCGAGGGGGTTCAAAACCGCCAAGGAAACACACATATTCCTTGGCGGTTTACATATCTGACCAAGGAATATATGTTTTCCTTGAGTGTGGGGTAGGACCGCCAAAGGAAACTACCCTTTCCTTGGCGGTTTGATTATGGCACTCAAGGAAATTCCTGGCCGCCAAGGCAATTCAGGGTTTACGGTAGTGAAGTTTTTTAAATTTTGTGCGAATTATGATATTAAAAACATATTTAAGTACTCATGTTTCAATTGATATTTGAGTTCTGTTGATAACTCTGTCCGAATGTGGGATTTTCACAATTTGGGCTCGTGAGGAAGCTGGTTCTCCACTTCACAAACTTGAGGACCATAAAGCTGTTCTTTGTGTTCAGACATGTCAAGATATGGTTGGTGATGGGCTTCTGTCATCTTCTGGACAAAACCAAGCTTCTGCATGCTCTCATCAATGATATGAAGCTATCAAATCTTTCAAAGTTAAAGAAGGTAGCTTAAATTTCTCTAGCTCAGCTCTTGGCCATTGCGTCAGTCCATTGACGCCAAGTTTTGCTCAAGCTGCACAGCCTTGCGGTTCATCACTTCAAAGCCTCTAAGTTGCCCTTCACACTTACAACCAGTCAATCAAGCCAAGGCTCATCTTGACCTTCTCCACATGGTCACATGACTCCATGTCATGTCTCACACGCAATGAGATCCTTCCCATATTAACCTAGGGACTAATCCGTGTGTATCTCACATAACCACATATTAGTCCACCAAGGTTCTCACTCAATTACCAAAACTAAAGAAGAATCTTTCACGACCGTGATGAGCGAGGAAGAGGTCATGAACATTGGTGCGGACGCTAGGCGAGGGCAATGGTGGCTAGACAAGGGAGGCAAAGAGCAAGGTGACGGTGGCTTGAGTGGGAGAGATTGTGACTAAGGAGCCACACGAGGTTTGGCGAGGAGGGGGTGGTGGCACAGTGGGGTGAGGTTGTGGAGTAGTGGTGTAGTGAGAGGGTATTGACTATATTACCATCGGCCGAACAAAATGAACAAAAATAGCTATTATAGAGGCAATAGGAGGTGGTAGGAACTGATTCCAAGCATTGTAAAAGAGCTCGTCTTTTAGGTAATAATCTTTGTCAAAATCGTGCACACTTGAATGGCACGTGTTGATCTGATCTAGTTAATGCACGTGCTATTTGTTTTCGTTCAGTGTTGATTGATCGCGGTGATCCCTGATGGCAGTGAATATTGACACGTGCTGATATGATCTTGTGATCCTCGGTGTCCCGTGCTAATATGATTTGATCCATTAAGCAATTTTTTTAGTGTGTTACAAGATGACAGCGTATGCTATGAAAACCAGCCGTATGCAAACTATGGAAACTTCCAATCAAGGCCACAGGATCTGGATCCAACGTGTGGTTTTTTCACTTAACCCGCCACCTGTTGGATACAAATCTAACCGATCGCGTATCTAGGTGGGAGGGTTTAAGTGAAAAAATCCCACCTGTCTCATGGACGTTGGATCCAAATCCTGTGACCTTGATAGTAGTTTCCATAGTTTACACACGAAATTGGTTTCCATGGCATGAGCTGTTTGCTTCCTAATTGAAGCAAAACGTCAAAACCCTTTCCACCCTCGCGAACTATTGCTACTATATCCCTAGAACCTACTTATGCACTCATACACATAATTCATGTACAAAATATCGTTGACGGTGTATGGAAATCGTCAGCATGTAGCACATGTTTTTGAACTTACCAAGTCTTCTTTGAACTTACCAAGTCTTCCACAAGCAGCCATTTTCTGGTCTTCCACAAGCATTGATGACTGATGAGAGGAGCCGTTTACTTTCGATTTGTCAGCGGGATGCGGTTCCCCATTTCTTTGTAGTATGTACATATACATACATATGTATAATATGTATGTAATAAATATAGTAGTATGTACATATACATTTTTTTTTTCTCGATTAAAGCGAAGACAATGTTTGAGTTACAACACAAACAAATAAATAAATAGAAAAACATCAGTAATCTAGAGATTACTGAACCATAACCCACGGGCAACAAGAGATTGTGATTACAATAAACTAAAGTAAACAACAACTCAAGCTAGGGGCAAAAGAGGTGGATCACCGCACCTCCTCGTCCAGGCCGGCCAGGTTCAGCTTCCAGGCCACTGGATCGAAGTCATCACCGAAGAGCACCTTCAATGCCTCTTCCTTGCTTGGCGTCGGCGGACCTGTAAAAGCATCAAAATACAGGCGAGCCGCGTCAAGTCCGCCCGGCGGGAGATGCGGAGCAATGCCCGTCTTTTGAACTTACCAAGTCTTTTTTGAACATACCATGTATTCCGCAGGCGCAGGCTGCCATTTTCTGGTCTTCTACAAGCATAGATGAGAGGAGCCGCTTAGTTTTGATTTGTCAGCGGGATGCATGTTCCTTAATTCATATATTACCTCGATAGATCGGTCGTATCTATTTGTTCCTCAACTCTACGGCTGCTTGTGGAAGACCAGGAAAGTTCAAAAGCATGTACTATTCCCTACGACTTCCATATATATGTTAATGTTAATGGCTACGATTCATGTAGATGTGGAGCCCGCACGACTGAGTCAAGAGTTAGACAGCTCCCTATGGAAACAAAAAAAGGTTAGTTGTGCGTGGAACTGAAATAGAAAATACGAGTAACCTCGTCACCAGCCGAGACACGTACGCAGTGGCAAAAATATGCTACGGCCGTTTAGCAGCCTCCCTAGTCGCTACTGCCTGCTTTGTACGACCATCGGCAATGTAGGAACGAAAGAGTCTCACGTATTGCCTGTCTATCCCCCACCGCGTTTGCAGTATATAAAGCAGCGCGCACCCCCGGCTTTGTTCCACAGAACCACGTTGTAACTGCAGCAAGCAACGCGCACCCCAGGCTTTGTTCCACACAACCACGTTGTAACTGCAGCGCACCATATATATCTGACCGCATCAGCATGGCATACACGGGGACGGCGGTGGCTGTGCCGGAGGTCACCCTGCGTTCGGGCGACGCGAGGCCATTGCCGATGGTCGCCTTGGGCACGGCGCAGTACGACGTGGTGCACGACGTCACCAAGAATGCCGTGCTGACGGCTATCGAGGTGGGTTACCGCCACTTCGACACAGCCGCCTTTTACGGCACGGAGAAGCCGGTCGGCGAGGCCGCGGCCGAGGCGATTCGCCGAGGGGCTCGTGCGGTCTCGAGAGGACTTGTTCGTGACGTCGAAGCTGTGGTGCTCGCAGAGCCATCCGGACCTTGTGTTGCCGTCCCTTCGGGAAACACTCAAGTACGGTGTAGCCGTTCCAGTTGTAATTGATTTTTTCTCATCTCAACGGTAAACTAATTCTTCGCCCGTACGTGCCGTGGGAGCAGGAACCTGCAGATGGAGTACCTGGACCTGTACCTGGTCCACTGGCCGGTGTGCATTAAGCCCGGGCCACCCAAGATGCCGAACAAGAAGGAGGACGCCGTGCCGCTAGACATTGAGGGCGTGTGGCGCGCCATGGAGGAGTGTCAGCGACTAGGGCTCGCTAAAGCCATCGGCGTGAGCAACTTCACCACCAAGCACCTCGACAGGGTGCTGGCCGTCGCTACCATCCCCCCTGCGGTAAACCAGGTGGAGCTGAACCCGGTGTGGCACCAGAAGACGCTGAGGGCGTACTGCGCCGACAGGGGCATCCACATCACGGGCTACTGTCCGCTGGGTGGGCAGAACTGGGACGGGAAGGGCAACGACGTGCTGAACTCCGAGGTGATCGCCGAGATTGCCAAGGCCAGAGGGAAAACTGTCGCGCAGGTACGCCACCCGCTGGCTGGGGATTATTTCCCTGACGTCTACTCTCTGCTCTCCCAAACTATATCCAATGCGGTCTTTTGTTCCTTTGTCATTAGGTGGCATTGAGATGGATACATGAGCTGGGAGTGACGTGGATCGTCAAGAGCTACAACAAGGACAGGCTCAAGCAGAACCTTGAGATATTCGATTGGGAGCTAACTGAGGAGGACCGGCTTAAGATCAGTCAGATGGCACAGAGAAAGATTGGCCAGTATAGTATGTTGTTCTCACCAGAAGGTGAATTCACATGTGTTGATCCTGCAGAACTGAACATTGTCGAGGAATAGGAACTGGAAAATGTCCCGCCTCGGTGTCGCTTCATATTGAAGTATTTCGTACTACTCCATATCAATAAGGACTATTTCGTACTAGTACATATAAATAAGGCAACGTACATCTATGTTTTTTTTTTTCTGCGTGTCGATGATGTTTCCCATCCCCATTCAGATGTTCAATAAAAATTATAATCATAGCATTGAGAATTTTAGATATTGCCTACTCGAATTCCCATGCGAGTGGGCATCAACCGTTATCATAAGAACAGTGCTAATGATGCCCTTCTTGACTTCGTGTCTTAATTGTCATGTGTTTTATCATTTGACATATCACAATGGATGGCGACCCTTCAAAGTGCTTCATTTGGCAAGTTATGCGCAGCTTTCATGGGTGCCTGAGCATCGTCAAGAGTGTCCTATATTTTGTTCCCTAAGATATTGTGTTTGCCAACTCACAAATTAATATGGGAACGAAAAAGAGATCGTCTCAAGATTTTTTCTTTTGACATATCACAATGGATGGAGACCCTTCTAGTGCTTCATTTGGCAAGTTATGCACAGCTTTCATGGGTGCCTGAGCAGCTTCAAGAGTGCCCTATATTTTGTTCCCTAACATATGGTGTTTGCTGTAACACCCCGCCCTCCAAAGCCACACCGCACAGCCCTTCCGAGGGGCGCGCACGCGTACACATAGCACCTTGCTTATACTTTCGTCCTCGCTTCGTGTAAAAGGGTTAACCCGAAGATGATATGGCTGGAAGGCAAAGGCTTATAAGTTGGCTCCACCCTTGCTCATGGGCCACATCCAAATTGGGCCGGGTGTCACATTTGCCAACTCCCAAATTAATATTGGAAGGAAAAAAGAGATCGTCTCCAAGAGTTTTCTATATTTCCATCCCAAAAGATTTTTCCTAGGCACTTTTTTTTCTACAACCCAGTCTCATATTTGTCACGGGGAACCCTGAATTTGTTTTTTGTAGGCGTTTAAACCGTTTCACCAAATTTTTTCTCTTGTCTTTTTTCTCACCTGGAACCTTAAATTTGTTTTGTACACTTTTAAGCCCTTCCACCTCGGATCGCTCCCAAGCAGCACATATATTTGCACACAGGATGACCGTGATTTGGGAATTGGCAAAAGATGGGAAAGCGATATAAGAAATTGTTGGAGATGAGTTTTTGTTATTTTTTCCAAAAAACTAAGGATGGGAAAGGAATCTATACTATACTCTTATGATTGTGTCCTTTTTTTCTCCTTTGACGTTGTCCATGGCCATCTTGTGGATTTTGTCGAGGGCGAGCGTGTGGATCACGGCAAAGTATGTGATCTTTGCCAAAGCGCCACCACCGAGGAGCTCTCGGCAGCGATTTGGTTTTGATTCTTTTTTTCAAAAAAAATCAACAAATGGGCCACGTGTCCTACCCTTTGCCGACACTATCAGAATCGCCCTCATCGTCGGCGCCCGGGCGATGGGCAAAAGCCCTTATCCTGCGCTTCGGCGAAGGCTTTGCCGGCTTAACGCTCGCAATGGCCTCTCGGCTAAAGTTTTGGCGGCAAAGGGTCTTTGCCAAGTGCTTTTTACGGGCGCTCGGCATCGGCAAAGGCTTTGCCGATCGTGGCGCCGAAAAAGCACTCGGCAAAGATATACACTTCGACAAAATAAAAATGCAAAAACCCATCTATACCTATTAATAAAAAGAGAAAATTTCCGTTGTCCACCCTCCGGACCCACGAGAATCGTCCTCGGCCGCCGGATTAACATCAATGGTTTAGAACGGCATTTACCCCGTCCGTCAAAAATCTTTACGCCACCTCCAGCCTCCGATTGAATATGAGTCCCGATAGAACACCAACTGTTGACGATAAAATCGGTAACACACCAAAAACAAGAGCAAGATCGCTCTCATTAGGGCAAGCGAAATCGAGGGATCGGCAAGCGCCTAGGGATGTCCACACCGGACCGTGTGCCTCCAACGATGAGCGCGATCACGCCAAGACACGTCGTCGGAGGAGCCTCGTCGGGGCTGATGCGCAAGACACGCCCGGCGAAGTCTCTTGAAACCGAAACCCCCACACGCCGGGGCCGGACCCGTGAGGGCGTGCAACAATATGGGCTGCCCTAGCGGCCTGACCGCTCTAGGGCGTTGTTGTCGTCGATCTTCCGTTCATGGCATCGGCGAAGAAGAAGAAGGAGAGAGGATGACCTACAAGCAAGACGTGGTAGATGTGTTTTTGTCGATTGGATGTAGATGGGATCAAATCGGCCATAAACCTCTTTATTATATAGAGGGGGGTGGTCTTATCCCTTTAGGAAACCATCCTTGGACGTTTCCAAGTACCAAAAACCGACCTAAACACGATTGGAAACAAATCGGTTCGGATCCAAATGCGGACACGCGGGCCTGCGTCGGGGTGACGGACGCCGACGATCGGCCTTGACCGGACGCTCCGGTCAGTGCGTCTGGCAGAGAGGTCTGCAGCGCGTAAACTGACCGGACCCTGTGACCGGACGCTGCACCGGACGCATGGGCGCGTCCGGTCGGTGTCCCGAAACCAGCCTACTCCCAGCTGGCCGACCGGACTCGCGAGGGGGAATGACGGGGACGCCTCGGTCACAGCGTCTGGCGAGAGAGGTCTGCAAGCGCGACCCGACCGACGCGCTGACCGGACGCTGGACCGACGGCGCCCGGTGAGTCGGTCGCATTCCGAAAGCCGTTTTGATCCTCCTCGAGAATTTGGCTAGAATCCGGAAATTTGCGGTGACTTGGACCTCCAAAATATGGCTAAGTCTGGATTTTTACCATGACTTAGCCCACGCCATTTTTGGGTGTCAACACCAACTGACGAGTCCAGCCTCCGATTGAATAGAGATACGAGTCCACCTTTTCCATCGTCCAGCCTCCGATTGAATATATGTATCCATCGTCAAGATTCTATAATAATAAAAAGAAGAAAGGGGAGAAGAAAACGAATCGAAGATGCGACTGTCCAGTCCCAACCCGGCCGACAACTGAAACATGCAAGCAAGGGCGCTTGCCTCGCTCGGGCAGCTCGGAAGGTTGAGCTCTGCCGTCGGCCGACTTGCTGCCTTGTGGACGGGCGCCGTGCGTTGCTGCCGCCGTCGCCGAGGAGGCCAGTCGCACCACTACCTTGTAACCAAGGAGGCCCTGCGCGCAGCACCACTGTTGTTGAGGAGGCCTGCCGTGCTGCCTCGACAGGTCGGCGACGGCAAGGACGGCTGCAAGGCGACGAGGATGACGGCAGTAAGTTTTCATCGAGATTTCCAATAAAGTAGAATTTCCCAGGTCTAATTGAGAGAAACAATTGTCGTTCCTATCTCAAAAAATCCAATTCAGGAAAAAAACGCAAGGCGGACGGGAGTGCTGTGCTTCTTTCCTCCAAGGCTTCAATCCTCATCAACCTTTAGCCAATCATGGACGAGTGTTCAAGGATGCACGGATGCTGCAAGCATGACTGCAAGTCTGCAAGAGGAAGAAGTGCGGCTCTACATCTGGAACGCATGCTGCATGCGTTAGCGTGGCTTGATGTTGTCGATGTTGTGTGGACTGCTATTGCTCGATTTAGCACGTGTCCAACTATAACCAGATTAATGAGGATGGTGCGACCGCCTGCATCTCACGGTTACCAACCATGGGATCGCGACCTCTGTGATAGACGCTCTGGTGGCTGCAGCACGTGAGTTCTTCCACGTGCCGCTGGAAGAGAAGCAGGTCTACAGCAACCTGATCGAAGGGAAACAGTGGCAGCTAGAAGGATACGGGAATGACCCCACGAAAAGCCCCCTATCAGATCCGGGACTGGTGCGACCGCCTGCATCTCACGGTTGAACCAGAGAACGAGAGGAGTCTCGATCGCTGGCCCCGACACCCAGAATCTTTTAGGTAAAATTGGATCAACCATTTGTGCAATGGCACCAAAGAATTTCAGGAACAACTGAAGCCTTGGTTGACAACTGATGAAATGCAGGGGTCTTCTCCACGAGTACACGATGAGTTGCAAGCGAGTAAAGAACGGGCTCCTCCTGGCGATGGCCAGGCTTTTGGAGCTTGACAACGAAGGCATCATTGGCCAGTGCGGCGACACGGGCTCCACCACGTACGCCAGGTTCAACTACTACCCAGCCTGCCCGAGGCCCGAGCTCGTGCTCGGCGCCAGGCCTCACTGCGACTTCGACGTCCTGACGCTGCTCCTCGCCGACGAACACGTCGGTGGGCTGCAGTTCCAGAAGAACGGCACCTGGTACTGCGTCCCGCCAGTGAGTGGCGGAGCCCTGCTGGTCAACGTTGGCATCACGTTGCAGGTAACCAGCAGCCATCTCTGAACCAAACCTCTACGATTTTGGCACTTTGCAACAGACAGATTCTGATTAGTTGTTGGTTGACGAACACTTGTGTACGGTGCATGCAGATAATGTCAAACGGGATCTTCAAGAGCCCTGTGCACAGGGTGGTGACGAACTCTGAGAAGGAGAGGATGTCTCTGGCCATGTTCTACGGTGCGGATAGTGCGAAAGAGATCGGACCGATCGCTGAACTGGTCAATGAGAAGCGGCCGGTGCTTTGGCGGCAGGCGGTAGTCAAAGGAGAGGCGGCGGTCGTCCTTGCGCTGAGAGCGGCTGGGGATGAAAATGCAAAAGGTTAGGATTTGGGATGGAGGTAGGACGGCTGGCAGATTTTGTTAATGCGAAAATGGTGGATGACCGTCAGATTGTCTTGGACGACTAAGATCGCGCAGTGATGATATGGGTATGCGGGTGCAAGTGGCCCATTGAGCTTTGCGCAGCCCAGGCCCACGTTAAGTCCTGGAAGCAGTGCGCATAAACGCATTGGCAGGTCGCTGGTGCTGGCTGGCGAGCTTATTGGCGGCGTGGATGTCGGCGTCGCAGCGCCGAAGCGCCGCCTCGTCAGCGCAGCCCACCACCGTGGCCACCGCGCCTCTCACGGGCGAACTTCCCTAGAATCGCCCGCGGCGTCGCCGCTGGTCGCTGTAGGAGTCGCCTCGCCGCAGCGCAATCCGCCATCGCTCGTCGCAGCGCAGTCCGCGCGCTTCCCGCGACGGGCGCGGGAGGGAGGCCTGGCAGCGAGGGAGGAAGGCCCGCATGGAGGCATCGCGGAAGGGGCCGAAAGGGGGTGGTGGCGAGGTGGGCTGTCCCGGCGCCGTTGGGGGGCGGCGTGGAGGGCCCGGGCGCCACGCCGAGAAGCCGCTGGCATGCTAGCCGTTTCGGCGGGCGCGAGGGTGGCTCATACGCTGGGCGCCAGCACGCCGCCGGGTGGGGTGCGAGGGCGGCCGCCGGGGCGGGGACCGTGGCGCGTTTCCGGGGCAATGCCGGGCGGTCGGGCGGCGCTGTTCTCGCATCGAGACCGATTGAGAGAGTGAGGACGGAAGGACACTTAGCTGAGAGGATAAGGCTGTCTGATTTTGATTTTAAAAAAATTGCTTGGCGGTTTTGCCGAGTGCCAAGATCCAGGCACTTTCGACAAAGAATAAGAAAAAAGCGCCTTTTTCTAAGCCGAAAGTGCCACCTGCCCGGGCACTTTCGGCAAAAAGTGCCACCGTGAGCTTTATTGGCGGCCCTGGGCAAATTGTTTGTTTGCTGAGAGCCTAGGATGAGGCCATAGGCGTCAAGGGGCTCAATGTCAATGGTAAAGGCCATTGGTTAGGGGCTCCCACCCGGGGTTCAAATCTCGGGTGTGACACTTTTATCCCTGGATTTATTTCAGGATTTTTGGCGCTATGCATTAATTGGTAGGCGGCGTCCCCTGTCAATAGCGAGGCACCATTGGTGACTTGAACTCAAGATTTGCCGGCTCAGTCCCCGAGAAGGTGCTCATAGGGGTAGGGTTTTGCGCACGTGTGTTCATAGAGGTGAGTGTGCGTGCGTGTTTGAGCGTCTGCGTTTGTCTTGTATAATCTCAAAAAAAAAAAAATAGGATGAGGCCATAGGCAAATATTCGTGCTCTCGGCAAACAAGGCGTTTCCGGTAGTGATACGTAGGCAGCTGGAGAAAAGAGGAACACACAGAGATATAGCACCTGTGGCTGATGATCGAGCTGTTTGCTGCCTAAAGCAAAACGTCAACCCCTTCCTCCCTCGTGAACTGTTGCTACTATATCCCTGTACTACTTATGCACTCATACTCATAATTTATGTACAAAATATCATTCACGGTGTATGGAAGTCTTGGCAGATAGCACATGTTTTTCAACTTTCCGTGTCTTCCACAAGCAGCCATATTTTTCTGGTCTTCCACAAGCTCTTTGCTCCCTGAAACAATTGCCTAGGCTCCAGCTTAGATGAGAGGAGCCGTTTACTTTCGATTTGTCAGCGGGATGCGGTTCCCCATTTCTTTGTAGTATGTACATATATATACATACATATATATATATAATATGTATATATAAATCTAGTAGTATGTACATACATACATATATATAATATGCAAAGTGGTGTGGGAGAGTACGCACAAATGACCGACCGCGTTGACAAGTAGTACTCGTCTGTCGCATGTAGCAGCACAATGCTTGTCTCGGTCCATTTCTGAGATGCATGGATCGATCTCTCTTGGACCGAGCACGATATAGAGAGTGATTAAGCAAATTACCCGTATTTGCTTTTGGCTTTTTCTTGTTCATTCCGTCTAGTGAATTGCCTTTGGCTGCTTCTTGTTCATTCCGTCTAGTGAACGGATGGGAAAGGGCTGCAGGACACAGCACGCACTGCATGCACATGCAGAGAGGAAAATTCGTGGGCAGACACGCATGACGTGCTCGATCGATCTTGAAAAAGTGAAGGAAAACAGCGCATAATCGTCGTTGCCACAATAACGGTTTCGTCGTTGTTCATCACAGAGATGATACATAAAAGTTTATGTATCAGTCAGATGGCACAGAGAAAGATTGGCCAGTATAGTATGTTGTTCTCACCAGAAGGTGAATTCACATGTGTTGATCCTGCAGAACTGAACATTGTCGAGGAATAGGAACTGGAAAATGTCCCGCCTCGGTGTCGCTTCATATTGAAGTATTTCGTACTACTCCATATCAATAAGGACTATTTCGTACTAGTACATATAAATAAGGCAACGTACATCTATGTTTTTTTTTTTCTGCGTGTCGATGATGTTTCCCATCCCCATTCAGATGTTCAATAAAAATTATAATCATAGCATTGAGAATTTTAGATATTGCCTACTCGAATTCCCATGCGAGTGGGCATCAACCGTTATCATAAGAACAGTGCTAATGATGCCCTTCTTGACTTCGTGTCTTAATTGTCATGTGTTTTATCATTTGACATATCACAATGGATGGCGACCCTTCAAGTGCTTCATTTGGCAAGTTATGCGCAGCTTTCATGGGTGCCTGAGCATCGTCAAGAGTGTCCTATATTTTGTTCCCTAAGATATTGTGTTTGCCAACTCCCAAATTAATATGGGAACGAAAAAGAGATCGTCTCAAGATTTTTCTTTTGACATATCACAATGGATGGAGACCCTTCTAGTGCTTCATTTGGCAAGTTATGCACAGCTTTCATGGGTGCCTGAGCAGCTTCAAGAGTGCCCTATATTTTGTTCCCTAAGATATGGTGTTTGCCAACTCCCAAATTAATATTGGAAGGAAAAAAGAGATCGTCTCCAAGAGTTTTCTATATTTCCATCCCAAAAGATTTTTCCTAGGCACTTTTTTTTCTACAACCCAGTCTCATATTTGTCACCGGGAACCCTGAATTTGTTTTTTGTAGACATTTAAACCGTTTCACCAAATTTTTTTCTCTTGTCTTTTTTCTCACCTGGAACCTTAAATTTGTTTTGTACACTTTTTAAGCCCTTCCACCTCGGATCCGCGCTCCCAAGCAGCACATATATTTGCTTTCGCAGATGACCGTGATTTGGGAATTGGCAAAAGATGGGAAAGCGATATAAGAAATTGTTGGAGATGAGTTTTTGTTATTTTTTCAAAAAAAACTAAGGACGGGAAAGGAATCTATACTTGTGGGGATAAACCCCTATCCCCTCACGGGTAACTTTAGGTTAGGCCCCTTGGGCCAGCCCGAAACGGAAGGATGAAACCCCTGGCGATAGAGTACCGTAATTATTGGAGATTACAACCAGACTTGGCCGTCAAGATAGTTACCCAGTATAACTCGATCATAACTGATGTATATTTTCCTATTGTAACCGATCAGGATAGCTCTTGTCGGGTAAAAACCGACCTGTAACCCTGCTTCCCAGACTATATAAGGGGAGTAGGGATCCCCCCCCAAGATCAACTTCAATCAATACAATCAAGCAGGACGTAGGTTTTACGCCATCAAGGCGGCCGAACCTGGGTAAAACCCGTGTGTTTTGTCCTTCGCTCGTTCTGCTTAAACATCCTGTTAGTCGTCTAGCGCATCCCTAACCGCTCAATCTACTAGGCGGGTACACCCGCTAGACTATCGCCGTAATCCGGCGGACGGTTGGCGCGCGGGTAGGGGTGTGCACGAAGACTCCATGGCTAACAAGATGATGATCTTCCCCGAATCCATGGCGGTCGACCCAATGGAGGACATCCAATTTGGGACGCCACCGGAACAACGGCGCCACGCCGGGCGTCAACAACTCTGCGCCGGTTCAGATCCAATCTGCGGCGGCACCCACTCCCATGGCCTCAGCCCCGATCTCCTCGGGACCAGGGTCGCTCGGACCTCCGATCAAAGCTCACTCATCCGTTCGTACCATACAGCGTCGCTCGTTCACGATGTCGACAATCCGCTTCGGGCGACTTCAGCAAGATCAAGATCGGTGCGAGTGAGTCTTCATCTTTGGTCGATTCGACTATGTGGCTACATGCCGCCAGGAACAACGCGTCGACAGTAGCGAAGCGCCCGACACCCCTCGAGGAGAAACGGATCTGGTCGAGGGTCATCGGCCTCCCGGCCGGGGTCCGATCGCCACCGCCACTCCCCGGGGGGCGGACCGCTTATTTCGTCGCCGGCCGGGCCGACCAAGCTCCCGGGCCTGGACTGGTCCGAAACCGCCCGACCCTTGCCGACTTCATCGACGACCGACATATCGTGGAAGGTGTTCATCGACTAACCGCGACCACGCCTACATGGCCAAGCTCTCCAATCCTCGAGGGTGTCGAAGAAGGAGAGAGGGGAGTACCGCTCGCTGACGGCAGCACCGCTCCCCGACCGTCCGACGCCACCACCACCGTGCTTCAGAACCGACGAGTTTCGCCCCGGCTACGACCCACCGCTACCCGACGGGAACCGCCCTCGAGAGTCAAGGCGGGATTCTTCGGGCCGAGGACTCCTGCATACCCGTGATAGGAATCGGACGATCAACGCGGCCGATCGAAGCGCGTTAAGAACGACCGCAGAGCGACGCCGACGCGACGACAGTGACGCTGCTTCGCCCAGCCGGTAGTGTCGCCTCGGCATCCCGGTGGCCCGGGACTTACCTAACTCAATCTCGCTTGATGAGGTGGCGGGAGTCCCGTTCGTACTACTCAGAGCGTAACATCGCCACGGCCGCGGCTCTCATATTCCCGGAGGACGCGACTCGACGACGTCCGAGGGTATATCATCGCCACCCATGCTCAACTCAATCCATTTCCAGTTCCTCACGCCCTCGCGCCGTCGTCCGGCTCCGGCGCCATCGCCAAAGAATTCGCGAACTCCAGCGGGGAAGAAGAAGCCTCCTCTATGCCAAGAGGGGCAAACCAATCGCAGCATCACGGCGCCCAAGCGCCGCCTCACCCCCGGGCAAGATGTGGGTCAACACGGTCGACGCGTAGAGCCAAGGGTGGAGCGCTGCGGTGCTCCGGCCGATGGCGGGAGGGCAACCACCCCGGCGTCCTGTCCAGGAATGTATCCAGCGTCCCCCTGACCTCCGCAGCAACATCGAGATGGGCCGGGATGCTCGTCGTCATATCACGGCCAGCCAGCAGGCACGAGAAGATGCTGAGATCGAGCGTCGAGAAGAATATAATATGCTGTACGGCAACCCGACTGGGAACCTTACGGTTACCTCGATCCGGCCCTACCATCCGGATCTATGTCAGGTCCGATGGCCACTCGGCTTCAAGGGCACCAATGCCCTCTCAAAGTACTCCGGTGACCAGGACCCCGAAGCTTGGGTTACGATTTATGAGATCGTGAATCGGCTGGCCGGGGGGGGAGGGCGTCATGGCAAATTACTTCCCGATCGGTCTCGACCAGGCAGCCAACCGTTGGCTCTGGCCCTCCCCGAAGGAAGGTTACGTACGTGGAAGGACGTCAAGGATATCTTCATCAGCACCTTCAAGCCCACGTGCAAGCAATCCGGGACTAAAATGCGACTGGGGCGGCTACGCCTCGACGCAAGCGGAACCGCCGAATTTTTATCGCCGATTTCGCGAAGTCCGGTGACGATTCCGGACATCACAGACGAAGAATGCATCGGCGCGTTTACCAAAGGACTTGTTTCCAATGGTAACGCGGCGGCTCAGGAGCTGCGAAAGAAGCTACACAGGAGCAGAGTCACGACCATGGCCAAATTGCTGGATGTAGCGCAAAGGTTCGCCGGGCAGGATGAGGCCGAGTACGTTTTCCATAAGGATTACGGCTACACTGCCCGTCGGGAATATTCTCCCCGGCGTGAGCCCTCCCGAGACGATAGGAAAGCGTGACGGCGTCACGATGATCGTCGCCCGGCGACTCCCCCCGCGATGTAGCTCGCTAGGAAGAGGGGACGCAGTGCAATTATCGCGGCGCCCGTCGCGGCCGGAACCGCCTTAGGGAGGTGTTAATAACGTCAAGGGGAGGAAAGAAGAAGGCGCTTTAACCGGCGGGACCCGATCCAGAAGCTCCTACATGGCAAGTGCCCCCGGCACCCTGACTTAAACCATACTCTGGCGGAGTGTCGGCACTTCAATGCCGAGTACGAGAGCGAACGCAAGAAGCTCAAGATTGCTGACGAGCAGCCCGAGGAAGCGCCAAAGGTGCCTCGCAACAACCAAGAAGAAGAGAGCGATGGCGATGTTGACCCCGTGCACCGCTTCGCGGACCCGCACGCCGTCGTACATACCATCATGGGTGGACATTACGGCGCGGAAGTGAAGTGGGCGGAGCGCAAAAGGTCTCCGCCCGAAATATCTTGACCGTCAAGGATTTCAGCAAAGGGGTCACGGACCCAATATGGCCTACTCTCTCCGAACGGGTCATAACTTTCAGTCGTGACGACCAGTGGTGCAACAATCCGTACCCCGGACGATTCCGTTGGTCCTCGATTCGGTGATCGGGGCGCTGCGCTTCGAAGGTCCTCATCGATGGAGGGAGCGCCCGAACATCTTGTTTCGGCTCGATGAAAGCTTTGGACATCACAAAGGATGACCTCAAGCCGTCACGACCACCCGTTTCGGGGGATCCTGCCCGGCGAGTCTTCGGTGCCACTTTCCGGAATAGCGCCGCGGCGTGCGATTCGGCGACACCAAGCATCATCGCGATACGGTACATGAACTTCGCTGCCGCCGACGACTTGAATCGTCGTACCACGCCATCATCGGCCGACCGGGGTTGACCAGGCTCATGGCGATCCCGCACTACGGCTATCTCATCTTAAAGATCCCCACGGATAAAGGGGTCCTGACATGCAGGGCCAATGTGCATATGGCCTACGTGCGTGAGAAGGAAGGGCTCGACAAACGGGAGTTTATTCTCGGTCGGTCCGGCAGAGGAGGTGATCAAGAACGCGAAGAAATTTGGATCCCTCCGACCTCGAGATACCCGAGGAGGAGCGGGTGAAGAAGACCACCAAGCCGTCCGGATACCAAGGAGATCCAGCTGGTGGAGGGAGATCCGTCCAAGACGACGAAGATCGGCATCAACCTCGACCCTAAATAGGAAGACGCGCTCGTCCGGTTCCTAAGGGATAACGTGAGCATTTTCGCGTGGAAACCAGCCGATATATGCGAGTACCTCGGGCGGATCGAGCACCGCCACGCAGCGTCAAGCACGGGTCCAGGCCATGCGCCCAAAAATTCACCGCTTTAATAAAGAAAAGTCTCACGCCATTAAAGCGTAAGTAACTAGGCTATTAGGCTGGCGGCTTTATTCGCTGGTGTATCATCATTTGGATCGCCAATCCGGTCCTTGTAAGGAAAAAAAGAATTATGAATGGAGAATGCGTTGATTATACCGATCTCAATAGGGCTTGCCCTAAAGACCCTTTCGCTTACCTCGTATTGTCGACCGGGTGGTCGACTCCACCGCAGGTTGCGAGCTTTAAGCTTCCTGGACTGTTACTCGGGCTATCATCAGATTGCCCTTGCAGTTGAAGACCGTGAAAAGACCTCCTTCATCACACCGCTCGGGCGCCCATCGCTACACGACCATGTCGTTCGGCCTCGTGAACGCTAGAGCCACTTACCGCCGGGCCATACAGGTCGCTTAGGAGATCTTATCCCAGACCTCGCCCAGGCTTACGTTGACGACGTCGTGGTGAAGACCCAAAGCGCCCTATCCCTGGTCGACGATTTGGCCAAAGTCTTCGCTAAACTAAACGAGTACCGATGGAAGCTTAACCCGGGAAAGTGTGTGTTTGGCGTCCCGTCTGGCAATTTGCTCGGCAACATTGTTAGTAGGCATGGCATCGAGCGAACCCAGAAAAAATCAGCGCCATCATGCGGATGAAAGCCCCTGAATGTGAAGGACGTTCAGAAGCTTACAGGATGTATGGCTGCCCTCAGCCGTTTTGTCGCGCGGCTCGGCGAAAAAGGGTTGCCGTTCTTCAAACTTTTGCGTGCAGGACAAGCGTTCAGATGGACCAATGAAGCTCAAGAGGCTTTCAACAGCTTCAAGAAGTTTCTTACAACGCCTCCGGTCTTTGGTGGCACCGAATGATGGGGGAGACCATCTTGCTCTACATCGCAGCGACCAACCGAGTGGTCAGCACCGCTTTGGTTGTCGAGCGCGCGGAGGAAGGGCACGTCTACCCCGTCCAACGACCGGTCTACTTCATCAGCGAAGTCCTAAACGACTCCAAACAACGGTACCTGCATATTCAGAAGTTGCTTTACGGGATCCTCATTACGTCCCGTAAACTGCTCCACTATTTCGACCTTCACCCAATCAGCGTCGTGTCCGACTAC
The DNA here is from genome assembly GCA_015847255.1 of Hyparrhenia diplandra. Taxonomy (NCBI): domain Eukaryota; kingdom Viridiplantae; phylum Streptophyta; class Magnoliopsida; order Poales; family Poaceae; genus Hyparrhenia; species Hyparrhenia diplandra. The sequence goes on from JADLZK010008929.1 coordinate 646,112, forward strand.
CCATTGGGTGACGTTCTGCGTAACAAAGACGCCAATGGTCGTATTTGTAAGTGGGCGATCGAGCTCAGCCTATTCACCATTGAATACAAGAATAGGAGCACCATCAAGTCACAAGCGCTGGCAGATTTCGTCTGCGAATGGACAGATCTGGAGACCCCACTCGAGGACACCAACCGCGAACGCTGGACGATGTACTTCGATGGGTCATTGAACGTTGACGGGCCGGAGCTGGGGTTTACATCATATCGCCCTCAGGAGATGCGCTCCGATACGTCCTCGGATACACTTCAAGGCATCCAACAATGCCGCGGAGTATGAGGCTGCTCTCCACGGCGCCGGATTGCTATTCAGTGGGAGTTCGACGCTGCGGGTATTTGGCGATTCCCAATTGGTCATTAAACAAGTAAACAAGGATTGGGATTGTAAGAATGAGAAGATGGACGATATGTGGCGGCCATCGAAAAACCGGAGGGCAAGTTCTATGGGCTCGGCTTTGACCATGTGGTTCGGGACTACAACCAAACGCCGATGAACTTTCAAAGCTCGGTTCCTCTCGGGCCAAGATACCGGGCCGGCATCTTCGTAGAAGATTTATGGCAACCAACCATCGGTGATCCAAAGCACCCGGCCCTCCAAATCGAAAAACAGCCGAACACATTGTCGCTACTATGACCGGATCCGTTGACGAAGATTGGAGAGTACCTCTCATCAAATATTTGCAAGAGGCTCTGGTACCGGAAGACAAAACGGAGCAGGAGAGGATCATCAGACGCAGCAAGAATTATGTCCTGGTTGATGGTTTCCTCATGCGGAAAAGTATAGGCGGCGGGTTCTCTGAAGTGTATTTCCGGCGGATGGCATAAAGTTGCTCGGCGAGATCCATGGCGGTAGCGCGGCAATCACGCGGCTTCTCGTACTACGGTCGGAAAGCGTTTGGGGCAGGATTCTATTGGCCGACAACCGCGCGCCGACGCTGAACGCTGGTAAGGCATTGTGATAAATGTCAATTTTTTCGCCAAAAGACCTGCGTCGGCTCATGAGCTCCGGACTATACCGGCCAAGCGTGGCCTTTCTCCTGCTGGGGGCTCGACGCTATCGGGCCTTTTAAAACCGCTCCTGGTGGTTTCAAGTCGGTATTCGTTATGGTCGATAAGTTCTCTAAGTGGATCGAAGTATCCGCATTTGGTTGGCGCCAATCGATTACAAAATTCGTCGAGATCTTTGGATGAGGTGGTCCATCGTTTGGGATTCCCAATTCCATTGTGCGATCTAGGCAAAGCACATTTACAGGCAGCCACTTTTGGGATTATTGTGAGGATAAAGGCATCCGGGTGAAGTATGTGTCGGTTGCTCACCCCTCAGCCTTAACGGGCAAGCCGAGAGAGCAAATGGCATGATCCCGGGAGGCTTCGCGCCAAGCGGCGCTTTTTCGACCGGATGGTAAATATCCCGGTCGATGGCTCAAGGAATTGCCTTTTGCCGTTGTATGGGGACTACGCACTCAACCAAGTCGCAAAGATGTGGTGTCTCACCATATTTCATGGTGTTTGGGTCGAAAGCGGTCCTCGCCGGGACATTGCCTTTCGGTCCCCTGTGGTCGAAAATTATGATGAAGAGATCTCGAGGCTGCTCGAGAAGATGAGATTGTTGCGTTAGAAGAAACTCGCTTGCGTCTTCGCACCGGAATGCCAAATACCTCGAAGGTGTTCGAAGATATTACAACCGCAACGCGCGCAATCGAAGCCTTTTGCGGTTGGCGACCGGTCCTTCGTAGGAAGCGTAAAAGTGTTCACAAGCTGGAATCTCATTGGGAAGGCCCTTTCAAAGTCAAGGAGGTAACGAGACCAGGAGCTTCTGGATTAACAACTATGGAGGATATTGACATCCCTAATTCTTGGAACATTGAGCATGCGAAGCGATTCTACCCGTAGACTTCTGGGGACTCGTAGTCGGCTTGTATCCTCTTTTCTTTCTCTCATGCATAATTTTAAGTAATAAAGCTTTTTTGGAGTATGTTGACATGGTTATATTTTATCTTGACGTCATAATTTATCTCTGTGCTCAACTACAAACCTCCATAGTCACTGGACCCCCTAGAGCCGCCTCTCGTACTTGGTCGCGTTTTAGCGGTATGCGTGGATCGGTGTACTCGCATAGACCCGGCGGCCGGTGACTCCTCGACATGATCGAACAGCCCAATAGCTTGCACGAGCATCGTGTCTCCTTCTTTGCGGCTATACCAACATATCGAGGCTAGGGACTGGGATCCTCCATAAGTGACATTTTTTCGTCTACAATCTACGCTTCACTATTAATCATACTAGTATGCATGCTAGAACGATTATGAAAAACAAAAACAAAGTACTAAGCAAATTATGCCACCCACATCCGGCGTGGCTCGGCTTAACCATAAGTGTTTTTTACTGTTTTTTCACCAACTGTTTTGTGCTACGGCAACGCGAAAAACAAAGTACCATGCACGGGGTCACGTCACCCCGGGACTTCACCTTCCTACATCAGCGGATTCATCTCATCAGCAAGGGTCGTGGCCGCTTCATCCGCCTCCTCGCGCAGGGCCAGGGCTCCAGCCTCATCCGTCCCGAGTGCGTAGCCTAAGCGGACGCGCGGAAACTCCACTACGGGATGATGGGAGCGCGTCACCGCCAGAACGTGTCGAGCCGTGTCACGAGTAGCCTGGGCGAGTGAACTCCACGAAGTTTGCCCAGGCCGCCATGCTGCGTTGCTCCAGGTTCTGCGCGTCAGTTGGCGGCGCTCCTGCTGGATCTACCCCGCCGATTGCGTAGCCATGGATGGCGTCGAGGACTGGTCCCACACCTTGCAGTAGACTCTCTACTCGAGTCCTCCACAGGGTGCTTGACCCCTCGAGTTCACGAGTCTGGAAGATGTGGGCTGCCCGCATGGCTGTCCAAACAAAATATGGTAAGCAAAGGAACAGCCAATTGTTTTTTCATGAATTTTTTAACAAACAGGTAATCAGGCGGACAAAAAAAAAACGAGAACGTACAATCGCGGTCGGCAATGGTACTCTGCAGCTCCTGATTCAGGTCATTCGCCCGCTGATTCGCCATCACCAACTGCTGCTGCAGGGTCTCGACGGCTGTTTCATATTCTACACAGGTGTTAGATAAATATATGTTTGTATTATCATTACTACTAACCGCCTTTTTCAAAAGATGTTTTCAGATTCAAGGTCCTTACCAAGGAGGTGTTCTTGAGCTTCGTTGCGCGCCCGCTGCCCTTGGACGATGAGCTCTGCACGCTCATCCTCCATGCGCTTACGGTCAGTCGCAAGCTGGACACGCTCCTCCTCGAGGGCTTTGCTCTCCCTGGCAATCCGAGCGGCTTCACGATCCAGCCGAGTTCGTTCTGTCGCCAGCACCTCTCGATCTGCATCCAGCGCAACTCTCTCCTGTGCGAAGGCACGGCGCTGGGCCTCTCCGCTCCCGGCCAACAGGCGGTCCCTCTCCATGGCAAGCACCGTCCGCTCATCGGCGAGACGGTCACGTTCATGGGCGAGCTCATCCCGCGCCTGCTGGGCCTCGTACAAGGCATCTTGGCACTGCCCCAGCTCTTCGCGCAGCTGGCGAATTTCCTCAGTCCGGATATGCTACGAACATTATATACAATTAACACGACATCTACGGATAATAACGTCGACTAGAGTAAGCAGGTCGAGTACTTACGCGCAAGCGGTTGACTCCCTCCTCTACTTGACGGGCGATCCGTGTCGGCTCGTCCTCCTCCTCCACGTCGTCCCACTCTTGTTCAACTTGGTACCCTTCGGCTTCAGCAGCAGCTTCCCAGATGTCCGCCTCCCCCATCTCCTGATCGTCATTGGCGTATTCGATGTCGATCAATGGGGGATTCGGGGCGGATAACCATGGGCGCCGCGTCCGGTACCGGCGCCACTGGTTCGCGCGCGTCGATAACCGGATCCTGGAGCACTTGGTGACTTCCCGCCTCCTGCGGCTCTTCAGACGCTGCAGCGTCGTCGATCGCTGCCTCCTGCTCGGGGACTGCGTGTGGCTGCGGCGGCTCGGGGACTTCGTCTTCATGACGGGGGTCCACGGCAGTCGGCGTTGACACGGGCTCGACGGCAGGTCCTCTACATCAACATATTGGACCCCTCAAACATACAATGACGGCATGATTAATTATATCAACTACGCAAGGATACTTACACATTGGCAAAGCGCATTCCGCGCAGGCGACCACTTGAGCTGCCACCACTACGACCCCCTTCGCTACGGGGCGCTGTCACCTCACCATGTGGAGTAGCAGGGTTTCTGGACAGGGGCACTCGCACTATCGGTGTTCTGTTCTCTTCAGGCTGCATACGCAGACAAACAATATTTCAAATCATGGAATCCTGCTCGGGGACTATATCACACAAACAAAATACTTACAAAGGCAGTTGAGTCGACAAATGCTTGAAGAAGCTCATCAGCAAGGAAGTCATCAGAATATAGAGGTACGTGTGTCGCTTCGAGGTCCCCGCCCTGCTGTCACTCTTGGGCGGCTGGCGACTGGAACAGATGGGGCCTCCAGCGGCCGCTTGCCGCGTGCCCGCGCTGCTGCCTCAGTTTCTGTTCTTTCTGCCACCATCGGCTCAGGCGGCACAGGGGCGGCGGGATTCTGGGCCGCATGAGCCCGGGCATGAGCAGCTTCCTCCGGCGACAGGCCGAAGTAGAGGTGTCGTGCCATCCCATGGATCTGCAAACAATGACAATCTATATTAACAATGATACAAACGTCGCCAACAGAGCCAACGACTACGTACGCATTGCTTACCGACGGAGGCGGATTTCCAGCACAGAAGGTGCGCACGGCCCTTGGATCATGTGGGTCGTCGCCCACTGTCAAAATTCTAGCCACCCGGGCTTGAACTTCGGCCCTCGGTAGAAAATCGGCTGACTCCCGCGTCGGGTCGTTTAGCCCGGTGTACTCGAAGCCGGGGTGTTCCCTCCGCTTGAGTGGCTGAACACGGCGCTCAACAAACACATGTGCCAAATCAACTCCATCCACATGCAAATCGGCCATCAAAGCGAGCAGCTCCGTCACCTGTGCCATCTCGCCTGAGGCGGCTCCTCGTTCCAACTGGGTCGCCTCACTGGTATCACAGTAGGGTCCGGCGGAATGGGAACGTCTGCACGTGGCAGATAGAACCACCGTGTATACCAGCGGGCACGCGTTTGTCGGCAGACGAATCGACGGGAATTGGCCCAGCGATTGTTACTGGAGTTTCACGAATACGCCCCGGGCGATCCGCGGATCCCCGCGTCTCCCTTCAACCCCACGAAGAAGAAATACTTCCATAGACTAAGGTTGGGAAGGATTCGAGGCAACACTCCGGAAGGCGTGGCGTAATGCCCAGCGATGTCGATATGGCGTTGGCGTCGGGTGGCAGAGTTGAAGACCGTAGAAGACAAGCAGCTCCGAAGAAGCGGATGGGCGGCATCGAATCAGCGCCCGGAAGTGGCTCTCGAACACTACCACTTCATCCGTGTGCGGCGCCAGTGCGGCTCCTCTTCCGGCACCCGCCCGGCGGCGATGACACCTTTCAGGAGCAGGCCGGCTTCCACGCGTCCTCCACACCGTTGCCCCGCGGTGGGCGGGCGGCCCCTGGCCACTCTCATTCATCAGGACCACGGGCTCCTCCACACAAAGCGGGCGGGGCCTGCCCGCGACCGGCACCTCCTCCCGGCCCGGCGGCGGAGTCCTCCCCTTCGGCGGCACCAACGCCTCCCGGCCCGCGACCGCAGCTCCTCCCCGCCCGGCAGCTCCTCGCGTCCTCCCGGGACCACCACGGCCACGGCGACCCCCACGGCTGGCGGTCCATCTCAATCCAAACCTGCATTTCAAGAAGATGAACAGTGCCGCTAAAATCAAATCTATATCCAGATTGGCCGCAACAAGACTCAAATTGATAGCGGGCATATGGATCTACACTAGCGCGTACCTTTGCGTGCACGGCAACGATGCTCCCTACAAAGACCGACGACGGGCGGCGGTGGCGCTACCCCAAACCCTAGCTACTGTGCTTGGTTGGCTATGAACTGCAGAACGATGACAGGCTCCAGGCAGATGTGCGCAAGGAGGCGAGGGGTCATCGGTATTTATACCTTTGACCACCCCTAGGGTTAGGGCTTTGGCAACCGTGCGTGCTATGGACCCGTGCCTCCCCATTTTCTGGGTTGAGTGCGTGCGGCAGGCGGCGGCGTCAGTTGCCATCATTGCCCTTTCCAGGTGCGTGTGCGTCGGGGACGCCGCCAGCGCCCTATCCCCCTCGGTTCCAGCGTTGGTGCATTTCAATACACAATAACGGGTTATTAATTGCCCGGATATCTTGCCATTACTCGGGACCAGCGTGGCCTATGCCCTCTCAACGAAGTTTTTCCACCAAGAGATATCAAGATCCCCTGACATCATTATGATATTCTTTATGATGGTTGACATTATTAAATGACCCATATTATGCATGACATAATTATACCTTGATTCAGGTATAACATCTTTGGGTTTCGGTGACTTCGCTTGTTCCCATCGCCCCTAAGCGATTGGTCGGCGCCGCTAGGTTTCCGATTACTCGGGGACTGTTTTTTCTATTTTCTTTGACCTTAGCAATGCGTGGTTACCCACCTACTCCTAAGCTCGGGGACTAAGTGGGCACACTTCACCTACGGTGAATCGTGCTGAATATTTGTTGTACTAATGTTTTGCAGTGTTTTTCCACCACACGTGGGCACACTTCGCTAAGAAAGAAAAAGATTTTTTTTCGCTAGGAGCACCCTGCATCCAACAGGTGGATTCGTCAAGACTATACCTGGTCGGAAGCAAGAAAAAATGGCTGGTCGAGAGTTGCCCCAGACTAGTCGACGTATAACTAGTCTGGTCGACACCGTACAAAGGCTGGTCGACAACAACTCCCGATGATCGAGGCGTCAAGACTCTTACACCTGCAGCATACAGCGTGCTCGGGGACTAGCTGTGGGGGGATAAACCCCTATCCCCTCACGGGTAACTTTAGGTTAGGCCCCTTGGGCCAGCCCGAGATGGAAGGATGAAACCCCTGGCGATAGAGTACCGTAATTATCGGAGATTACAACCAGACTTGGCCGTCAAGATAGTTACCTAGTATAACTCGATCATAACTGATGTATATTTTCCTATTGTAACCGATCAGGATAGCTCTTGTCGGGTAAAAACCGACTGTAACCCCCGCTTCCGGACTATATAAGGGGAGTTGGGATCCCCCCCAAGATCAACTTCAATCAATACAATCAAGCGGGACGTAGGTTTTACGCCATCAAGGCGTCGAACTGGGTAAAACCCGTGTGTTTTGTCCTTCGCCGCTCGCTTAAACATCCCGTTAGTCGCCTAGCGCATCCCTAACCGCTCAATCTACTAGCCGGGTACACCCTCGCTAGACTATCGCCGGTAATCCGACGACAATACTATACTCTTCCGATTGTGTCCTTTTTTCTCCTCCGACCGAGCCACGCCGCCCTCTTTTCCATGCCCTACAATCTCAAATCGATGGCCACCAAAGAAAAAATCACGGTTTCTACAAAAACTTCCAATTACACACTACGGAAGAAAATCTACCTTTGCCGAGGGTACAGTTTTTGTAGATCGCCTAAAATCTGGCGGGCAAAGCCGCTTTTTTTTTTTGCCGACGGCCACGCCACCACCATCCAACCCTTGGCAAAGGTAGTGTTGTCAAGAGCAAGACCCTCGGTAAAGGAGGCCACTCGGCAAAGAGCCACTTTGCCGAGCACTAACCTTCGGGGCGTAGGGCACGACCCACGGCGCAGTTCCATCGAACCCCGACGCTGTCCATGGCCATCTTGTGGATTTTGTCGAGGGGCGAAGCGTGTGGATCACGGCAAAGTATGTGATCTTTGCCAAGCGCCACCACCAGGAGCTCTCGCAACGATTTGGTTTTGATTTTTTTTTTCAAAAAAATCAACAAATGGGCCACGCGGTCCTACCCCTTTGCCGACACTATCGAATTGCCCTCATCGCCGAGCCAGAGGCGATGGGCAAAGCCCTTATCCAGCTCGGCGAAGGCTTTGCCGAGCGCCACGCCAAAGAATGGGCTCTTGGCTAAAGTTTTGACGGCAAAGGGTCTTTGCCAAGTGCTTTTTACTCAAGGCCAGCATTGGCAAAGGCTTTGCTGATCGTAGCGCCGAAAAAGCACTCAGCAAAGATATACACTCGACAAAAATAAAAATGCAAAACCCATAAAAATAATAGCAAAAAAATAATTTTTTAGAGGGGAGGACCCACTAGGTAGAGGCCAGCCATCTTAACCCAAGTATGCCTTTTCTCAGTATTATTCAATGTTTCCCACAATTGTGCTGGAGGTGGGAATCGAACCCACACTCTCCTGCTGAGCAGCCTCCCTCCACTACAAATGCACTACCCGTTGATTTGTGCAAATGATTCATTTTGGTTATTCAAATATTATATTAATCCGAGTGTAAATTGCTTATTTGAGGTTCTAAACTAATTCAAATCAAAAAGTTGTCAATGTAAACTTTCATAACTTTTCCATCCAAGGTCGCGTTTGCAAAATTTGAATTTCAAATTTGAGGGATTCAGATGTAATTTTAAATTTGTGCATGAAACCTTCTTAAATTTTTATCATAGCCTACACATACAATATAACGACAACTCGACAAGTTTCATGATTTTCCAACTATGTTTGCTTTTTTATAATTTAATAAGAATGCACCCGTAAGTAAATGGTCGTGTTTTGTGAACAAGACGATGGTATTTCATGTGTTAGCCCCGGATGAGGTCTCATATTAGAATCAATAACATGAATATCATTTTTTTCATTCAATTTGTCCACTTATTCGAATGACATGCGTTCAAATTTCAGTTTTGAAAAATAATTCAAATAAAAGAGATAAAGTTATAAAAAATAGCAAAAAGTGTAAAAAAATCAAAATTTCAACATGTTGTTACAAGTATTGTAACAAGGTATCGAAAAAATTGGGCAGGAAAATCCAAAAACATTATGTTTGCCAAGCTTCGCAAAGACGCCGACAAAAGAGCCTCTTTGCCGAGGGCCGTGGTTCGCCGAGTGTCTTCCTCGCGGCACTCGGCAAAGAGGAGGTTTGCCGAGCGCCGCGCTCTGCAATGATGCTGTCTCTCGGTAGTGCGAGGGCCACGGCTCGAGCTCTCTTCAAAGATTTGTTTTTTTTTTTTTCTTTTTTGACCACAATACGATATCTCGTGGAGGGCCACATGTTCACTTCTTCTTCGACGAGGGCCTGCCAACGACTCTCAAGAAAGCGTTAACCTTTGCCGAAAGCACCGACATTCAGCCGGCAATATTTTTTTTATTTTGGCTTCACAATTTTTTCTGTAGCTTAGCTACAGTACTTAGAGCTCCATGCCCATCTTTGGAATTTTTTTTCAAACCTTTTACTGTATTTCATAAATTTTCATCCTTTATTTGAATTTCTTTTCACAACTCCAAATTGAACTCCGAAAGTCATTCGAATAGTGGATCAAAATGGTTGGAAAAATGATATTCTTGCTTGTGAGTCTGATTTGAGGCCACATCTATGTCCACACCATAGAATTCGAACATCTTGTGCGCTAAACATGTCGTAACCCACATGCGGGTATAAAAATAAAAACGAAGTTGAAAAATCATAAATTTTGACGAGTTGTCGTGACATCGCATGTGTAGGCTGTGATAAAAATTTGAGAAGGTATTGTGCAAGGTTGCATCCTGGATGGCACAAACCAAGGCATTTGAACATGATTTTCTATTATCACATGTTGGAGAACTCAAGTCGTAGGCAGGTAGCACATGTTTTTGAACTTTCCAAGTCTTCCACAAGCAGCCATTTTCTGGTCTTCCACAAGCAGTTTGCTCCCTGAAGCAGCATATAGCCTCCATCGTAGATGAGAGGAGCCGTTTACTTTGGATTTGTCAGCGGGATGCATGTTCCTCATTTCTTATCTTGACTCGATCGATCGGTCGTATATATATCTACTTGTTCCTCATCTCTCGGGCTGCTTGTCGAAGACCACCAGGCAAGTTCAAAAGCATGCCTACGACTTCCATATATGTTGGTGGCTACGGATTCAGGTCTTGCACGACTGAGTCAAGAGTCAGACAGCTTGCACGACTGAGTCAGACAAGAGCTTAAATTACTCCACTCCCCGCTTTGGCCTTGCCCTTTAAATTGAAGAAAGCACAAGGCAAGGCAGACACACAGACAGAGGGACAGAGCAGGCCAAGCGCACCCCAACACTACCAAAATCCTGAATAGCCTTGGCGGCCAGGAATTTTCTTGAGTGCCGAAATCAAACCGCCAAGGAATTTCCCAATGGCGACCACCGTGCAGGAGCTGGCGGCCACCGTGCAGGAGCCACCGAGTGGGTTCCTGATCCCCGAGCAGGAGAAGCTCGCCGGCGTGGAGCTTCCAGTTCCCGTCCCCACCATCGATCTCCAGTGTCTGCTGGCGTCCGACGACTCCACCGCCGAAGACGAAGCTACCAAGCTGCGCCGGGCGCTGCTGAACTGGGGCTTCTTCTTGGTCAGCATTCTTGTTTCGTTCTTCGGCTCTACTTCATCATCATGTAAAACAAAAAGTCAACTTTGTTTCTTTTCTGCAGGTTACCAACCATGGGATCGCGACCTCTGTGATAGACGCTCTGGTGGCTGCAGCACGTGAGTTCTTCCACATGCCGCTGGAAGAGAAGCAGGTCTACAGCAACCTGATCGAAGGGAAACAGTGGCAGCTAGAAGGATACGGGAATGACCCCCACGAAAAGCCCCGATCAGATCCGGGACTGGTGCGACCGCCTGCATCTCACGGTTGAGCCAGAGAACGAGAGGAGTCTCGATCGCTGGCCCCGACACCCAGAATCTTTTAGGTAAAAATTGGATCAACCATTTGTGCAATGGCACCAAAGAATTTCAGGAACAACTGAAGCCTTGGTTGACAACTGATGAAATGCAGGGGTCTTTCCACGAGTACACGATGAGTTGCAAGCGAGTAAAGAACGGGCTCCTCCTGGCGATAGCCAGCCTTTTGGAGCTTGACAACGAAGGCATCATTGGCCAGTGCGGCGACACGGGCTCCACCACGCACGCCAGGTTCAACTACTACCCAGCCTGCCCAAGGCCCGAGCTCGTGCTCGGCGCCAGGCCTCACTGCGACTTCGGCGTCCTGACGCTGCTCCTCGCCGACGAACACGTCGGTGGGCTGCAGTTCCAGAAGAACGGCACCTGGTACTGCGTCCCGCCAGTGAGTGGCGGAGCCCTGCTGGTCAACGTTGGCATCACGTTGCAGGTAACTAGCAGCCATCTCTGAACCAAACCTCTACGATTTTGGCACTTTGCAACAGACAGATTCTGATTAGTTGTTGGTTGACGAACACTTGTGTACGGTGCATGCAGATAATGTCAAACGGGATCTTCAAGAGCCCTGTGCACAGGGTGGTGACGAACTCTGAGAAGGAGAGGATGTCTCTGGCCATGTTCTACGGTGCGGATAGTGCGAAAGAGATCGGGCCGATCGCTGAACTGGTCAATGAGAAGCGGCCGGCACAGTATAAGAAGATCAAGTACACAGATTTGGTGGTTGCTCACCATGAACACTGCTCTAAAAGGGACGGAGTCAATGGAGTCATCGAGTCGCTAAAGATTTAGATTTAAGGAGATGTTGGTCGAAAAAATAAACTTGTGAGCTGATGTACTCAGTTTCATTTTCCTATGTTTTTGTAATAAATTTTATACCTCGTAAAGTTAGTTATTTGGAATAAAGGGAGTGTAATATATGAACTGAGTAAACTACATCCATTTTAAGTAGTTCCAGGAATTACTTAAAAAATCTCAAATTTGGAAGTTTCTCATTTTGACAGTTTAATCACCTATGCAAGAATAGAAAAAAATGAAGCTCCAAAATTTATTTTACCCATTTAATTTTCTAGTTAATATGATAATAGGTGTTTTTCATTATCGAAAGAGTTTTGCAACAACAATCAGGCTCGGTAACACCATGGTTACCCTGACCAAACCCCAACCAACGTCTAGCCCCTTAGACAGTAGTATCGATTACATGGCTAAACAATTAAGCGCCACGGTGGAGCAGCAACCTATAGTCGAGCCAGTAGTGCCTCTAGATGCTTGATGCCGGTCATGACCAGCACTGGCCAGAGGACCGCAGCCGTGTCATGGCCCAGCTCCGTCATCCTACGCCGGGCGGGAAGCCGGTGCTTTGGCGGGCCGGGCGGTAGTCAAAGGAGAGGCGGCGGTCGTCCCTTATGCCTTGAGAGCGGCCGGGGATGAAAATGCAAAAGGTTAGGATTTGGGATGGAGGTAGGACGGCTGGCGATTTTGTTCGCGCGAAAAATGGTGGATGACCGCCGATTGTCTTGGACCACTAAGATCGCAAGCAGTTGATGATATGGGTATGCGGGTGCAAGTGGCCCATTGAGCTTGCGCAGCCTGTGCCCACGCTAAGTCCTCGAAGCAAAGGCGCATAAACGCATTGGCAGGTCGCCGGGTGCCGGGCCGGGCGCAGCTTATTGGCGCTGCGGATGTCGACGCCGCAATCACGCCGCTTCGCCGGGCCGCAGCCCACCACCGCGGCCGCCGCGCCTCGCGACGCCGAACTTCCCTAGAATCGCCACGCGTCGCCGCGGGTCGCTGTAGGAGTCGCCGTCGCAGCCGCTAATCCGGCCATCGCCACGCCGCAGCGCTAGTCCGCTTCGCCGCTTCCGCGACGGGCGCCGGAGGGAGGCCCGGCAAATGAGGGAGGAAGGCCCGCATGGAGGCACGTGGAAGGGGCCGGGCGGCGTGGTGGCGAGGTGGGGCTGTCCCGCCGCGGTTGGGTGGGGGGCGTGGAGGCCCCGGCGAGCCGCTGGCACGCTTAGCCGGGCGGGGCGCTGAGGGGCCACGCGGGCGCTAGCACGCCGGCCGGTGGGGTGCGAGGGGCGAAATGGTGCTTTACATGACGTTTTTGGTGACGCCCTAAAAAACCATCACGGATTTATACTATTTGTGATTGTCATTGCAAGGGCGATACAATTGTGACGGCTAATTCGTCATAGAGTAGTATGATGACTGATTTGTAAATCTATGACAGACACTTTAATATGGTCACAGATAAAGCATCCAACGTGGCAATGATGTGGGCGTCCACGTCATAGCTGGCATGTCAAAATAGAGAAAGTGGGACCCACCTGTCGGTTTGATCTATAAATAGAGAGGATTGGACCCACCTGTCGGTCTGGCTAAAATGTGCAAAATATATTGAGCTACTCAAGAATCGAACCTTAGACCTCTCTCAGGTAGATAGAACTATACTTACCACTGGGCTACTACTTCGTTTTTGAATACTACATACCATTTTATTCTTTTGTCTATTATAGGAGCGGATCTGCATAAAGCCCAATCATCGTCAATCCCTTGTCGTGGCCCAGGACTCGTGTGAAGCCCATCTAGTGCTCGCGGTTCTTACGAACAGACTGCAAGAAGTCCGCCGCCACCCAACCTCATCCCGTCACGCGTGGTCTTGTTCGACGGCGACCGGTGGCGAGGCTGCGAGCTGCCGGCAACGACGAGCGGTCTGGGGACACGGGACAGGCTTGCCAGCGGCGGCGGCGGGCTTGCCAGCGGCGGGCGGCGGCGGCGGGCGGCGAGCGGCTGGCGGCTGGCGGCTTGCAACGGCGAGCGGCTGGTGGTAGGCCAGGGTGCAAGCAGGTGAGCTGCATGACTGCATCCTTGCTTATGCCCATCCATCCTTCTAGTTTTGTGATTTGTTTGTAATTTGGATCTGAAATTTTGTTCATATTTATTTGTTACTCACTTGTCTGTAAACCTGTGGTCTATTGGTAATGCTAGAAACATTCATGAAAAAAAATGAAATAATTAAATTTGAATCATGGTTGAAACATTAACTAGCTAGTTTCTGGCACAGCTTCGAAGAAGATGCAACAAAGATAATATGTCATTGTGTCTGGCAGAAATAATCAATTTACAGTTGGAGGATAGTGCAACAAAGATAATATGTCATTGTGTCTGGCAGAAATAATCAATCTACGAAGCATTAGCTTTGCGCCTTTGTCTATTTTTTTTATTTGGATGTTCATGTTTTATATATAGATCACATCAAGTAACAGACTCTGCAATATTGATAATAACAGGATCGCGATCATATATATTTCACCATTGGCATGAATATGTGTTGTAGATATGCCCTGGTTAAAATTATTACTGTAAACTATCTTAAGGTGGTCTAGAGTTAAGTATTCTAAGAAATCTCAGTGTACCATTTTGTAAGGTATACTGATGTGACTTCAGATATTTCTTCAATTTGTCGTGGCCACATGCCTTGTAAGTGGTAACCTGGTCAGCTGGTCCTTATAAATAAATTTGATCCGGTTATTCTGTTTATCACAGCCCATAGGTTATTTGTGCATGTTCTTTGGTCAGTACATTCTATCTACTACATGGTTATAATTAGAGTTTGAGAAATGAGCTGCAAAATTCTGAACACAAATTTCCTTTAATCTGTATTAATAATTTTGGCGATAAGCATGAGACAATTATTTTGTGACTAGGACTGTGCTGGCGGCGGCAACAGTGTAGGCCTCGGCGCAGGCGCCACTGAGGGAGGCTGATCTGTGGACTGCACGGCTCCGTGAAGAAGGCTTCCCCTGCACGGTATCCATTGGCGCCCACCTGTGATCTTGTTCGACAAGCAGCTGCAGCCCACTTGGATCGGTATGAATTTTGATTCGCGATTTAATTCAGTGGTTGTAGTTTGTTAGTCCATTTAGTTGTTCTTACACAGTTGAGATCTATGCTCTGCAATTTTTATTGTAGATGGATAGACGTTGGGTGCATGGTGTACTATTTACGCCTCAGTATATTGGTGGTGTGAAATCTTTCATGAACTTCATCAGAGAGAGGTTTAATGAAGCTGAACAAATTTTGTGCCCATGTACTAATTGTTTAAACCATAAATATCTGCACCAAAATGATGTGGAAAGGCACCTACTGCTCAATGGCATGTCCAGTACATATACAAGGTGGATAAACCATGGAGAGGACAGCAATGTTCATGTTTTGACAGAACCGGTACATGAGGATGGAAATGCTAATTCTTTGGAGGAAACAGTAAATGATGATGGACTGGATGGGATGTTAAGGGACCTAGTCGGCTCTGAACAACTAAATGATGATGGAAACCCATCCAATGATGCTGCATCGCGTTTCAAACAGGTGATTGAAGAGGCTCAGCGTGAGCTGTATCCTGGTTGCACCAATTTTTCAAGGCTCTCATTTGTGATCAAGATGCTCCATGTGAAGTCATACTATAGGATCACCAACTCGGCATTTTCTGTATTGTTGAAGATATTGTCAGAAGCTTTTCCAGAGTTCAACACTGTTCCAAAATCATATGATGAAGCAAAGAAAATGCTTCAAGAGTTAGGACTTGGTTATACATCAATTCATGTGTGTCCGAACAATTGTGTGCTATTTAGAAGGACATATGCAGCTTTGGATAATTGTCCAGTCTGTAAAGCATCAAGATGGACAGATCCTGAGAAGAAGAAGGTTCTTGCAAAGGTATTGCGACATTTTCCATTGAAACCTAGGCTACAAAGGTTGTTTGTTTCCAAGAAATCTTCTGAGGAAGTACAATGGCATAAGTTGAAGAGGAAGCCGAATGAGAAAAAGAAATGACCCATCCTGCTGATGGAAAGGCATGGGAAGACTTTGACAAGTGCTGGCCTGATTTTGCTAAAGATGCACGGAACCTTAGACTTGGACTTGCCACAGATGGTTTCAGTCCTTTTAGCAACATGAGTTCATCTTATAGCATGTGGCCTGTTTTTGTGATTCCATATAACTTTCCACCTTGGATATGCATGCAAGAATCTAATTTCATGATGGCTTTGCTGATTCCTGGTCCTCGTTCACCAGGGAAGGCCTTTGATGTTTTCTTGCAGCCTCTTGTTGAGGATTTACTTGAGCTATGGAAAGGTGTGGATACCCTTGATGCTATCACTGGAAAAGATTTTAAGCTTCGTGCCGCAGTGTTGTGGTGCATTCATGACTATCCAGCACTAAGTACTCTATCAGGGCGTACCACAAGTGGTTACTTTGCTTGTCTACATTGTGACAAAAATCCTCTGTCCTATAAAATAAGGGGCAAGCTATGCTACATTGGGCACCACCTTTTCCTTCTTGCAAGTCATCGTTTGCGCAAGACTAGTGATTTTAAATCTCTCCATGATACCAATGAAAAGCTAGGTACTTTCACCATAGAAGAGCTGCTACAAGAATTAGAAAAGGTTAAAGATGTTAGAGTTGGACAGAAAAGGAAGCGTTCTGGGGATCATGTGCCAATTTGGGGTAGAAGGAATTGTCTGTGGGACTTACCTTATTGGTCATCTCTAAAGCTTAGACACAATCTAGATATAATGCACATTGAGAAAAATGTATTGGAAAGCCTGCTTGGTACTATTCTTGACATAATAGGGAAGTCAAAAGATACACTTAAGGCAAGGCTTGATCTTGCTGATCTGAAGATTAGGCCAGAGTTGCAATTACAGCAAAATGGAGATTCATATGACAAGCCTAATGCTCGATATACGTTGTCCAAGTCAAACAAGACTAAATTTCTTAATTTCTTGAAGGATGCCAAGTTTCCAGACGGCTTTGCTTCTAATATACAAAGATGCTTAACTGCTGATGCAATCAAGTGGCAAGGGTTGAAAACTCATGACTGTCACATTCTGTTGCAAAGGATTATGCCTGCTGCCCTTAGAGGTTTGGTGGACGATGATATCTATCAAACAATTGCTGAGTTTGGCAAATTTTTCAGAGAATTGTGCAGCCAAAGACTAGACAAAGATTTGTTGGCTCGAATGAAGACAGAAATACCTATCATATTGTGCAAGCTTGAGAAAATCTTCCCCCCTGCTTTTTTTTTTTGATGTTATGGTTCACCTTGCTGTCCATTTGCCTGATGAAGCCATCCTTTCGTGGACCTGTGCAATTTGGTTGGATGTACCCAATCGAACGCCGCTTGTATACTCTAAAAAAGTCTGTTAGGAACAAGGCACGCCCAGAAGGCTCAATTGCAGAGGCTTATGTGGCAGATGAGGCCCTCACATTTTGCTCTAGATATATAGAAGATGTGGAAACAAGGTTTAATCGACTCCCGAGAAATGTTGGATTTTCAGATCAGTCGGCTTATACTGTTGATGTTTTTGGGCACGGTGTTAATCTCATTGGTGCTTATGATTATCAATACTCTGATGAAATTGATAAGATGGTTTGGTATGTTCTCAATAATTGTGATCAGGCCCGGAAATACATAAAGTATGTACTGAAATACCTATATGTGTATATTACATGCATCTGTTTTTTTAGATTAGTCACTCAGCTGAATTTTTTTTTTTTTTTTTTGAGTTACAGAATGTTTGAAGAAGACTTAACAGCATCAGGGGTGGCTGATGCAGATCTTGATAGAAGGACTCAGCGTGGTTTTGCCAATTGGTTCAGGAATCATGTTAGTCTCTGAATGGTGTCCTGTTATTTCTGTCATGTTTTTGTTAATTATAATTTGTTATTTCTGTCATGTTTTTGATGGAACATGTACGCCCCCAAACACTGCAGCACACTGTTGATATATATTTCTCTTATGATTTATGAAGCTTTGCTGTGAATTTGGAGTATGTGAATTCGGAGTATGCTGTTGGAGTTTGCTTAATGTAGATTATATAGATCCTTCTTCTGTAATATATATCTATAAAAAAAAAGAAATGTAAATATGGTACATATCCATTCGGTGCTGCTGTGAACTATATGTTAAATATGTTTGTGTGTTTCCTTAATTGTCTTTTTGGTTTTTTTGTCAATGCAAATTAAGAGATGTGTGACTATGAGAAAAAAAGGGTGACTACTGTTCTGAAGAATATTCAAAAAGGGCGAGAGCTAGGATTGACTCTACCGAACCCTTATGCTAACACTGAGATTTCACCAGAAAAGGAGGGCACAAGAGAGATTTCACCAGAAAAGGAGGGCACAAGATATCTCGGGTCTGAGTATAATGCTGAGGATGAGCCTATCAGTGATGATAACCAAGAACCTGAGGTACAATTTATAGTTTATTAGCAGACAAGGTGCTATATATTCCATATTGGCATATCTAAATATGTGCTGTCCATGCTAATTGCATCTAATATTTTATCTCCCTTTCTAAACAGACTACAGAGAAGGTTACTAAGAAATGTGGTCGGAAGGCACAGCCTAACAATCAAACCAGTAGAGTCACAAGGTCAAATGCAAAGAAGGCTACTGTAATTGAGGAAGGTTAACCCTGATATTCATGAAGCAAATTCACTCAATTTGTACAAACAACATTTACTAACTATATCATATATTGTAGCTGATGCAGCCCAACAAAATGACTGCCAGGATGGACCCACTGAAAATGGCATGGAGCCTATAGGTGTGTTTTTGTGATCCTTGCATACTGCAAACCTTCCCATGCCCCCAACATAAGACACTACTGTACTAAAAGATATCCTTTGCAGATGATCTATTCGATGAGGAGAAGCGGATTAGGGGACCTAATATTGGGAAAAACTTGATCGGATGACTCGCCGAGGAAAGGTGTAGGACTTCCTTTGGTTATTCAACGAGGGAAGATAAGGCCAAGCTCAGTGATGATTGCTGCCAAGTTTGCAACTGAATGCTACATTGCAGTCAGGGGCCATGTGCCCATATTTCCACACTGGAAGGATTACAAGGCACCAAGTTCGGAGACCTATGATCGAGTTACATAGAAATTGTTTGTGTAAGTGTTCAAACTTGCTTGTTTACATCGTTTATTTTCAACCAATATATTGTCTATTTAATATCAATTGCTAATAAAGTTGTTAACTGCAGTCCAAGTTTGAGACGGATAAAAATTCAACCCCTGTGCAAAAAGCATGTGTGGCTATGCTGAAGAAAGCTGTTCGCCAGCAGCGCTATAAGCTAAAACAGAAATATTTTGATGCTTTTCCACTACATGACGGTGCCCAAGACATCTCCCTGTGTCGTCGATGAGTGATGACCAATGGGATAAACTTGTTGAATGCTGGAAAAATGAGAAGAAAATGGTAAGTTCATGCCATTTTGTTATGGAATATGATGTGTCCATCAATTTATTTGTGATTAAAAATAATCTTGGATGCAACATCCAAATAAAATAGGATATATGTGATGTGTTCACCAAGCTTGTACATCTACCAGTTAGTTATTTGAATGGTAAGTAAACTGCTGCATATATGTGATGTGAATTTATTTGTGATAAAAAATAATCTTGAATAGCCACTGTACTTGCTGCATATTGTATAATTCTGCCACCTAGTTATTTGAATGGTAACTGCCACTGTACTTGCTTCTTGCTGCATATTGTACTTATTTGAATGGTAAGTAAACTGCCACCTAGCAAACTGCCACTGTGCATTCATACTTGCTGCATATTTGGAGACATAATTATTTGAATGGTAGTTTGGTGTTGGCTACAGAGGAAGCTGCCTGTTCATTTATTTATAAATTAAAAATGCTGTACTTGCTTCTTGCTGCATATTGTACTTATTTGAATGGTAAGTAAACTGTCACCTAGCAAACTGCCACTGTACATTCATACTTGCTGCATATTTGGAGACATAATTATTTGAGTGGTAGTTTGGTGTTGGCTACAGTGAAAGCTGCATGTTCATTTATTTATAAATTAAAATGCTGAAATGGTTTAGTAGCATCAACCTTTTTTCATTTTTGTCTGATTGTACAGAATTGAACGGTCTTCTTTATAGACATAATATGATGTTTTGATCTCATATGTGCCTAACATTACAAATTTGTTTTTGTAGCTCACTTGTGAGAAAAACAAAGAAAATAGAGCCAGAGTGCAGTTTCACCAGACAACTGGTTCTCGTAGCTATGAAATGCAACTTATAAATTTGGTAAGTATAAATAACTGGCACTTGGCTTAGTTTGCAGCAGTTGCATCCCATGTCAATTAGTTTAATTTATTTTGTTATCTAAGTTACAAATAACAGGAATCAACATCACCTTTCTTTTCTTGTTTTCAATTCATTGGCAGGCAAACAAGTATCAAGATGAATCACCCAAAAGACTTACACTACAGCAAAAAGAAAGGGTTCACCCCTACAGTTCAATCTACTATTGTAAGTAAAGTCAAAATTAGTGCACAATCAAATGATACATTAGGTCCATATATGTCATAATCATTTATTTCTCTCTCTCATCCACTGATAGGTTGAAATTGAGGCCAAGTTAAATGCTCCTGTAAATGATGGTGAGGAACCAAAGGATGTGATTGATGCTGTCTCTGAGGTTCTTGGTCGAGAAGACTAAGAAGAATAGCTTTTTGGTAAATGTGGGGATGAAAAGCTCATTTGCTATAGAGGACAATGCTAAAAGTCGGCTAGAAGCTGAGCTGGTGGTGGAGAAGCAAGCAAACAGTGATCTTAGGGATATTGTGAAGTCCCAGCAGCTGCAGTTTGGATGAGATAAAGAAGAAAATGCAGGAAACAGAAGAAGCAAAAGACAATCCGGGATGAAGAGAATAAGAGAAAGCAAGCTGAGACAGATGCATTGATTAGGGGTTTCATTTCCATGCTTGGACCAAGGTAAAGTTGGTTTGGCTTTCCTGCTGCAGCACCAAGGATTTTGGTTGTCAAGTGGTGATTTTGGGTTGCTTGACTTGAATGTTGGCCTATGTGGTGCAAGTATGGTTATTTCTAATGTCAGTCTATGTGCTCTTGTACTTTTGGAAAGTGGTGCTGCAGAAAGGTGGTGCAAGTGTGGTTATTTTCTAATGTCAGTCTGCTTGCTTCTGTACTTTTGGAAAGTGGTGCTGCAACTACTTAACCTTGAATGCTTTTGTGTTTGAACTTATGCCACATGGTCTGGTGACCTTTAAATGTAACTAATGTGGCCTTTAAATTTAAGTGATGTAAGTGATGATCTGTGACCTGTGTAATGGCAATGGGACCTCTCTATTTGAATATTTGTGATGATTTGGATCTGTCCATTTAAATTTAAATTTGAATATTTTTGGCAAAAATTTTAATTCCATTTATATGTGACGTGAGCTGTGATGATTTGGATGTGGCTGTGACGATTTGGATGTGGCTGTGATGATTTGCACGTGGCATCAATTTGAATTTGAATTTAAATATTTCAACCAAAAAATAAATTCAAATATTTCTATCAAAAAAAAAATTGAATAATGGGCTAATTCTTCAATGCAATCTGGGTTAGCCCAGTATTATGGGCCTAAAAAAAAAAAAAAAAATAAAGGAAACATGGGCTTCGTGGCCAAACAATATGAAGAACAATTGGGCCTCCATAATGGGCTGGCATAAGCCAATGCTGATGTGGCAAGGTAGCTGCCATGTCAAATCCATCATCACCAAATGACATGGCAAATGCTGATGTGGCAAGGTAGCTTCATGACGTTTTAATTCATCACAATAGGTTTTGGGTGTTCTTACTTACCATGTATTCCATGACGATATAAAATGACAATCCGTGACAGCTCAAATGGGTCCAGCAAAATTGTGGACGTGAGATACATGACGGATTTCTTGATTTGTCATGGCAAGTTAATCTGTGACGTATTTTTTGAGTATCTCGTGACCAAACCGTCCGTCATGTAAAGCATCATTCCTTGTAGGCGGCCGCGTCGGGCGTGGGGACGATGGCGTGCTTTCGGCGGCAATGCCGGCGGCGGTCGGGCGGCGCTGTTCAACGTCGAGACCGATTGAGAGTGAGGACTGAAGGACACTTAATTAGCCGAGAGGATAAGGCTGTCTGATTTCGATTTTTAAAAAATTGCTTGCGGCTTTGCCGAGTGCCAAGATCCGGGCACTCGACAAAGAATAAGAAAAAGCGCCATTTTCTAAGCCGAGTGCCACCTGCCCAGGCACTCGGCAAAAATAAAAAAAATATGTTATTTTCTAAGCTGAGTGCCACCTGCACAACCACTCGACAAAGAAAGCAAAAAAAAAAATTGGCGCCGACGCTAAGTTGGAAAAAAAGGCGCCATTTGGTTTTTCGTCGACGCCACGGTACCAAAAAAAAAAATACTTCTTTGCCTAGTGTAATATGTTGACACTTTCGGCATATGTATCCTCTAAGCCGAAGTGTCAACCTGAATTTACACTCGGCAAATGTTAAATCACTAACTCAAACTTCCGAGGAGATGTTCGAGCTTTCAGCGATGTTCGTCACAACTTGCTCTAAACCTTCTCAATTTTTTTTTTTCCGCAGCTTCCGCATATGATATGACAACAACTCGTCGAATTTCGTGGTTTTTCAACTTCGTTTCCTTTTATACAATTTAAAAACCGTTTACCCACACGCTTCGTGTCGTGTTTCTGAAACGAGATCATTGAAAACCGTAATCATATCTACTCTGGGGCCTTAAATTAGGTTGACTAACATGAATATCAATTTTACACTCAATTTTTCCAAATATTTGAATGACCTGTAGTTCAAATCTCACCCGATTAAAAATATTGTTTGAAAAGCAATTAATTGGTTATATATAGCAAATAAAATGAAAAATGCACCAAACTTTGTTAGGGGTAAGAAACGTGATATGTGTTGAGCAGAAAAAGTTTGAAGGCAATTGGAGACTAAAATTTTCTTTGCCGAGTGCACGCCCCTTGGCACTCGGCTTAGAGCCTCTAAGCCGAGTGTTTTTTTTTTTGGACTTGCCAAAATAAAAATAGACCGTGTGTGGCACTCTTAGCCGAGTGCCTTACCGGACACTCGGCTTAGAAGTAACGGAGGGGCTGACGGCTTAGGGAGGCCCACGGTTAAAACTTGCATCGGCGAGTGTCGACATTAGACACTCGGCTTATCTCGCTTCTAGGCCGAGTGCTTTGCCTAAGCCGTGTGTCAAAGTTTTTAGCACTCGGCTTATCAAGTCTAAGCCGAGTGTTAATTTTGGCCGTGTGCCCCTGCCCTAGGCACTCGGCTTAATTAGTGCTCTAAGCGGAGTGCCCGATATTTGGCACTCGGCTTAGAGTCGTGCACACTTCCAAGGTGCTGTTTCCGGTAGTGCCGTAGGCCGAAATGAATGTTGGGCTGATTCTTTCGCCACTTTGCCGAGGGTACAGTGTTTCGCCGAGCGCCTAAAATCTAGCGCTTGGCACAGCGTGCCTTTGCTGACGGCCGCACTCGCCACCATCCAACCCCGGACAAAGGAAGCATTGCCAAGAGCAAGACCCTCGGTAAAGGAGGTCGCTCGGCAAAGAGCAACTTTGGCGAGCACTAGCCTGCGACATAGGCACGACCACCGGCAGAATTGCATCGAACCTGACGCCGCCCATCACATGGATTTTGCCGAGGTCCGGACGTGCGGCTCTCGACAAAGTATGGGATCTTTGATGACAGCCACCACCGGGGAGCTCTCGGCAACGATTTGATTTTGTTTTCTTTTTTAAATAAAAATAAAAAAACGGGCCACGTGTCCTCTACCCTTTGCCAAGGGCCACGACTCAGAGCTGTCAGCAAAGATTTTTTTTTATCTTTTGAACAAAGAACGACGTCTCGTGGAGCACCATGTGTTCACTTCTTTGCCGATGGCCTGCCAACAACTCTCAGCAAAGCCTTAACCTTTGCCGGCGCTGACATGTAGCGCTTGGCAAAGGACCTCTTTACCGAGAGTGAACCAGGTGCTCAATATTTTTTTTTTTTTATTTTGGCTTCACAATTTTTTTCTGTAGCTTAGTGACCGTACTGAGAGCTCCATGCCCACTTTGGATTTTTTTTCGAGCCTTTTACTGTATTTCATGAATTTTCATCCGTTATTTGAATTTCTTTTCACAACTCAAATTTGAACTCGAGTCGTTTGAATAATGGATCACAATGGACAAAAATAATATTCTTGCTTGTGAGTCTAATTTGAGGTCACATAGGTCCATGCCCCAAAATTTGAATATCTTGTGCTTGAAACATGTCGACTTACATGCGGGTATCGTCTTTAAATTCTATAAAAAGCAAATGAAGTCAAAAATCCATGAAATTTGGCCTTGAGTTGTCGAAAAAATCATGAAATTTGACGAGTTATCGTGATATCGCATGTGTAGGCTGTAACAAAATTTGAGAATGTTTTCGTGCAAGGTAGCATCCTGGATTAACAAACCAATACATCGCAACATGAGTTTCTATTATCACATGTTGGAGATCTCCTGGTTTGTGCAGTTCAGAATGCAACCTTTCACGAAACCTTCTCAATTTTTTTTATCACAGCCTACACATGCGATATCACGACAACTCGTCAAATTTCATGATTTTTCGACTTCTTTTGCTTTTTATAGAATTTAAAAATGATTCACCCCAGGTTGAGTCGACATGTTTTCGACAAGATGTTTGAATTCTAGGGCGTGGCCTTGGATGTGGCCTCAAATTAGACTCACAAGAAAGAATATCATTTTTCCGTTCATTTAGTCCCATTATCCGAATGTCTTGCAGTTCAAATTTGAGTTGTGAAAAGAAATTCAAATAAAAGATGAAAATTCATGAAATATGGTAAAATGAGCAAATAAATTCCCAAAGTTTGGCATGGAGTACTAAGTACCATAGCAAGGCTACATAAGAATCTGAATCAAAAACCAAAAACAATAAATAAATACTTTGCCGGGAGCCAAGTTTGGCTCTCGGCAAAGAGCCTCTTTGTTGAGAGCCACATGGAAGGCTCTCGGCAAAGGCAACATTGCTAAGAGCTCGCCGATGCGGCCCTCGACAATAGAAAAGGCCTCATGGCACCCCGGGTGCGTTTTGAAAAAAAAAGCATTGCCGAAAATAGGATCAAGGCGGCTCTCGGCAAACGGTGCCGAGAGCTTCCTTATCCCGCCTCCGCAACGGTATAAAAAAAAGAAAAATGGGAAAACTCCTTTACGAAGAGCATCCAGATCCCGCATGCGCAAAGGAAAAATAAAAATAAAAAGACAACACACTCCCACACACTCAAGAAACACACTCACAACACACGCGGCAAGACACCCTGCACCTCCCACGCCATTGCCGCCACCGCCCCCTTTCGCAAACCTCCGCGGTAGGCGCCACCCCCACGCCTACCACGATTGCCACCCCCGCGCAACCCCTACGCTTGCCACCCACCAATGCACTTACGCCACCACCGCAAGCAACACCTCCATTCGCCGCCTCGCACCCCGGATAGCCCACCTGGCTTTGCCTCGAGCTGCGGGCCCCACACATTGCCCTAAGCATGAAGGAGAAGAGGAGTAGGGGAGGAGGAGGAAGAGGATGAGGGAAGGACGAGGAAGAGGGCGAAGGGAAAGGAGGAGGAGGAGAGGAAGGAGGAAGAGGGCGAGGGCTCGTTGTCCTCACGATCGTGCTCGTCCATCGACGTCGCCCGAGCGGCCACCCTAGCCCTAGTCCCCAATGCTACTCGAGGTGCCACCCTAGGTACGACACAGGCACCAGCCCCAACCCCAACCATGGTATATATGATGACTCGACAAATTTAGGTGGTGATTACGTATGCTTGAATCAATGTGACCTGGCCATGATATGTGGATGAATGCATATGCATGTGTGGTTGTCAGCCTTCGTGTCGTACATTTTGTTGTGGGTTTTCTAAACCTCACGTGCATGGGAGGTTTTGCCAAAAACTTTAACTAAGCTCTATGTTCTTTTCTTTTTGCAGAGCGTGGCACTTGAAGCCGGATGGAGTGCCTCGGTGACCCCGATCTTCTTGCTCGGCGTTGTTTGTCTGCCAACACTGCTTCGCCTCGGCACTGCCACCCTAGGTATGAATAACCCGTCGATCCGGGCATAAATATTGGGAAGATTATGATCTGGGCACTCATGACATTGATACGCACATCATCGTGGTTTTGCGAGGGACGCAGTAGCACGGGAGGTTGTGTATTGGCGACGGGGATCATCGATTCGGCCTCGGACTAGCCGACGTCCGAGCACGGAGGAGGAGCGAGTCTAAACCAGCCGATACGACAATGGACGAGCCGGGCGATGGGCTGGGTCGAAGCCCTTGAGGTTTGCATTACTCATCGTGCATTGATCTTTATATGCCTGTTTAGTTTTGCATTATTGAAATGCTAAAGTTAAATGTTGTAGGCTTAGATAGCAAAGGAAAAGTGGCTACATCGGGGAGCATGCCAAGCAGCTAGTAGAGGACACGAGGCACCGTGAGGAGGTGGAGGCCACACAGGGGAGGCAATGGCTTAGAAGTTCAAGGAACTTACTAGGTTCCTTTGCATGTTAGGTGGTATGGCTCGCCACACGGGATTCTAGCTCGGTCACTCCACAACAGTTTCGACTCAACACATTTTGGATACTCCCGTGAGAATGATAGCAAAGGGTTTTGTTTGTGGTTTTCCTATATCAAGTAATCTCTAACACTTGCAACATTGTCTCCTTTTGCGCGAGGCTAGATCGGGCGGGTTCGAATCAGCCGCCTCGTGTGGTGAGCAAGTCTTCTAGTCGCCGACAACTGAATAACCACGTTTTTCCACCTTACCCACTTTTCCCACCTAAAGGATGAACATACCTTGATGATGTGGTGAGACTTGTTGTTAGATGGTGGACTTGTCTTGACAATTTGATGCTCTTGTGGACTTGATGTGGTGATGCACTTTTGCTACATATGTGATATATGTAATAATAGATGTGTTTTCTACGTCGGACGTGTTAAATTTGTGATGAATGTGATATATATGTGTTTTGGACAATTTGATGAACTTGTGGACTTGATGTGGTGATGCACTTTTGCTACATATGTGATATATGTAATAATAGATATGTTTTTTACGTCGGATGTGTTAAATTTGTGATGAATGTGATATATATATGTTATGTGATTGAATCAATGTGATATACGTGATATATGTCATATATGTGTATGTTTGACAAGGTGGATACAAAAAAATAAATAAAAATGCCGATTTTTACAGTTTTGTCGAAAGCACAACACTTTCGACAGCGAAGGCTTTTGCCGGCGCATTTGCAAAAGCTAGCGGCTCGACAAAGATGGGAAAAATACCGCGACCAACCCACCTTCCCAGATTTGCCGGCGTTAGGGCCACTACTCTTAGCAAAGAACCATGCTTTTGCCGAGAGCGCTTCGGGCGGGCTCGGCAAAGATTTTTCAGAAAAAAACTAAATACTTCTTTGCCAAGAGCTAACCAGTGGCGGTGGGCAAAGTTTTTCAAAAAAAAAATGAAAATCCTTTTTGAGAGCAGAATAGAGCGATGCTCGGCAAATATTTCAAAAAAAAAAAAAAACTTTGCCGAGAACCGACTCGCGTGGCTCGCGGGGAAAGATTTTTTTTGAAAAGGAGGAAATTCTTTGCCGAGAGCCCCACGTCATGGCTCTTGGCAAAGAAGCCGCCGATTTCCGTTAGTTTTAACTAACGTTCACGCCTATTTTTTTTGTTTGTTGAGAGCCCAACGTGCCCTCGGCAAAGTCTTTGCCAGCGTATGTGTACCTGGTGCTTTCGACAAATGACCTCTTCCGTGAAAAAATTTCCGGAGGTTCTTTGCCGAGCCCTACGCTCGGCAAGGCTTTGCCGAAAGTTGGTACCCTTTGCCGAGCACCGCGCCGCTCGCAAAGGACCTATTTAATGTGGTGAGTGGCACAAAAGAAGTCTTAATTGCAACCGTTTCATGATAGCATGGCAGATTGGTTCATCTTCCTGCTACCTGGTAGCTGCAATGATGGATACATGCATTCAGCAAGATGCCAATGTGATCGATGCATGCCTCAATGAACCACATTAACTGGTGGATGATAATTTAGAATTTGTCAACCTATCCCTAGTCTTAATTTGTCAACCACATTAACTGGTGGATGATAACTGGTGAACCACATTCAGCTAGTATCTTAGTAATCAATTGCATGTTATTAGTTAGTTGACATACTAGTTTTGTTTTGGTAATATGCATCCTGTTGAGATTCTTTTGGACTGAATAAACTGAAATTGTATTAGTAGAAGCATTTGACCAGTTGCTTCAATTTTATCCTTAATGTCTATATTTTTGGAAAAATAATGGATGGGAAAAATAGTAATTTTACCAAGTATCAACCATTGCACAAAAATCATACATCAATCTTACTAGAATTTATGTAGAAAAACATGTGCCCCTTGCCGACGACTTCTACACACACCGATATAGGACCTGTGGCTGATGACAGAGCTGTTTGCTGCCTACAGCAAAACGTCACCCTTTCCACCCTCGCGAATTGGTGCTACTATATCCCTAACCTATTTATGCACTCCTACTCATAATTTATGTACAAAATATCATTGACAGTGTATGGAAGTCGTCGGCAGGTGGCACATGATTTTGAACTTACCAAGTCTTTTTGAACATGCCATGTCTTGCACAGGCAGCCATTTTCTGGTCTTCCACAAGCATAGATGAGAGGAGCCGCTTACTTTCAATTTGTCAGCGGGATGCATGTTCCTTAATTATTTCATATATTAACTCGATAGATCCGTCGTATCTACTTGTTCCTCAACTCTACGGCTGCTTGTGGAAGACCAGGAAAGTTCAAAAGCATGTACTATTGCCTACGACTTCCATATATATGTTAATGGCTCCGATTCATGTAGACGTGGAGCCCGCGCGACTGAGTCAAGAGTTAGACAGCTCCTTATGGAAAACAAAAATAGAATAAGCAAAAAATATATAAGAGCCTCAATATACAACGGGAAACTCTAATCCTAAAAGCCATCTATCGGTCCATCCTAATTTGAAACCGTAACTACAAAATCTCCTAGCGCCGGCTGCTCAGGTAACCAGCCAGGCTTCGCGCAAGCGGCTGCCGAGACACGTACGCGGTGGCAAAAACATATTAGTAGCCTAACACATATTAGTAGCCCGCGAAGGACTAAATCACCAAAACCCAAATCAGGGATAAAAAGCACTACTTCCTAGCTATTAGTTTATGGCTAGAGAAGATTGTGTAATTTTGCTTATTTGTTTCATTTCCTTCTTTTCCCTCTCCTGAAAAAAAAAAAACTGAAACCTAAAATTAGAGTTATGCGTGCTCGTCTCTTGCCTGGCTGCCCGGCCAATCCGCTAGCGTTCCTCTACCCCCACGCCCCTTGGTTCCTCTGCACCTAGCACGGGCCGGCGGCAGCATGACGGTGCCACCCTACCCGACGGTGCAGTTGCCGGCCGATGGCGGCGGCGCACCGACGGCAAGTGGCGGGCCGCGTCAAACCGGCTTGTCGGGTCTGGCCGGACCCATCGACCGAACTCACGCGACGGGTCCGGTCGGCGCGTCGGTCAGCCCAAAGGTTGGATTTCGTGATGGGGGCTATATATACATGCTTGGTCGGCTTGTGCTCTCTCTCTTGGTCATTTTGAATCACTCCTAACTCCCTAGAGCTGAGCAACAAGCCCTCCCCTCTCATTCTTGATTGTGAGCTTCATTCTTAAGAGAATTGGACATCCAAGTGCATTTGCATCGAGTTCTTGCATCTAGAGGCACTTGGGGATCGTTTAAGCCGGTTGGTTTCCTTTTGCTCTTAGAGACACCGCTCCTAGCCGGCTTGGTGATTTGGTGGAGGCGTTGGCAAGAGAAAGTGATTGTTCTTGGCCACCTCCGGTGATTTGTATTGAGGATCACACATTCCTCATCGGGGAAGTTGTAAGTAACTTGGGTACCTCACTTGTGAGTGGTGGCTTGGGGCTAGCCAGTGCACCGCCTAGCTTAAGCACCATTCTTGTGTTGGTCGGCACAACCGGAGACTAGCTTGTCGGTGTACAAGTGAACTCCAGGTCAACACATCGATGTGTCTCTTGTCTTGGTGATTAGCTCATCATCTTATTGTGTTTGATTGTTCATCCTCGACATCGGTGATTGGTACATTGCCTCTACACGTTGGTATATCGATCTCTATCTCTTGCATTTACCTTCCTAGCTTATTTTGTGTAGAGAGCTAGCTTTGTTTGTGTAGGTGTTCTTGCTAGCATAAGGCTTATCTAGGATTATCACTAGAAGGCTTGCAAGACACTAGAGCTAGTGCAAACCGCATTTATGCCTTTTGTTATACTAATCGGTTTGTTAATTTGAGCTTGTAGAAAAGTTTTATAGGCTATTCACCCCCCTCCCCCCACTCTAGCCATCTAGGACCTTACACACGACTCATGACTAAACGTGTACGAACCCGCAACATGTAGCAACTTAGATTGATCTAAGCTCGGCTATAATAAGCAAATAGATCTAATGACAAACATTGAAAGCATTGATGACAATTAGATCTAACAAAAGATAAAGCCGAGCCCTATCAATCTAAATTGGGCAAAAAAGTGTGTGCAAACATAAATTAAACGATAAATAAGAAGCATGCACCAAGTGATAACTTAATGAATTCACTAGATTTTACCAAATCTAATGAAGCCGATAACTAGCTCCAAGCTAGATCTTAGCCTACAAAGCACGACTCATGATCTATCAAAGAACCCTCCTGTTTTAATAGCCTAAATCCGCACGATACTAAGCATGGTAACAAGACTTCTTACATCACGACCTAAATCCACCGCATGATAATAGAACATAATGTAAGGTTGCCGGTACTTACGGAGGTTGACGGAACGATGCACCCTCTCACAGTAGATCGACGACACGACTTGGACTCGAAGGGGTGGCGCGGAGCCGGGTTTGTTGTTGTATTGATTAGTTGTCCCTATTACGATTTGCCATGGGTCTTATATTTATACCCTGGTCTTGCCACGAGTCCTAACCGACTACGATTACAATAACGGAAAATCTAGCTAAGATAGATTGTGCTCCAAGTCTTCTCGGAGTCGTTGAAGTTGTACGTGGAACGGGCTTTCTCCTAAATAGCTTGCCTCAATGTCCTTAAGCTCGCCGAATCATCTTTTGAAGCCATACACTCGAATTCTTCCCAGTCTCACGATTCAGCCGAATAGCAGTGGCCTCCCGAATGCTACAGTGTTGCCAATCACAAGCTGCTCGCCGAATGGTTCCTTGCCGATTACTCCTTTATTAGCATCTTGCACTGGCCTTTATTAGCTCCTTGCACCATTCAGTTCAATATCCGAGCCTCACCAAATCTTAGTGTTAACAGGCTTCTATGGGTGAGGTACTGAGGTGAATGAGTTAGGATTTGGATCTCCCTCAGTTTATATATGTGGTTCCTTTTTATTGGGCTAAGTGGATCTCTTATTGCGAATTGGGCCAGATATTTGGGCTTCATTAACCATGGCGGATAATCAATTAACTATGACGGTTATTATACTCGCTATGGTAAAAAAAAATAACCGCCGCGGTTAATCGTGATTAACCGTGGCGGTTTTAAATAACCACCACCATAGATCTTTTCGAAGTGCCTTGCAAAATTAATTCTGTAGTAGTGTATAACCCTCATAGTTGTATCAGTAAATCCCGGAGACTCTAATATAGATAATTTTCCATGTTGTTAAAAGTCATATTTTATGTTTCATGGCATAAATAGATGCCAAACTATACTTTCCTTGATTAATAAAGTCTTGTCGACACTTTGTTGGTTCTCGGCACTGCTACTGCTCACCAAGTCTTGCTCACCGTTTATCCTCAATAATACATCACCATACATGCATCCATGGACAATCTTGCACGAAGCAAACAAGACTATATTAGAACAGTACACCAATAGTGATAAAACAATATAAAAGGTTTATAGAACTGATCTACTACGATCGCTACGATCACATAAACATAAAGATCATGAAAATCGAGCTATAATGTGGAAGTTATTAATTTTACAAGATTTACTATAGGAGAATAATTAACTAATTCTAACTATAGAAATTAAATGTTTCAAAATTATTGAACGGTGACACTACTAACACATAGAGGATCGAATAACAAACCTAATGCAAGTTGAACGGATCAAAACCGGGTTAAAATGAGCGATTTTATAAGCATTTAAAGGCAGTGCAAACTTGTAAATAGACTGAACTCTATTTCCAAATTAAAATAAAACAAAACCGGGTTTCACTCTGGCCAGAGACATCGTAATTAAAAGTTGATTGTAGGGACTCTTAATGAAATTTGACCCGTGAAGGGGTATTGGCCACTGCTGGCCGTTGATCTAGCATTGAACGGCTAGGATTAGAAATAAAATAAACACGAAGTGGGGGAAGTGCCGGCTGGCTACAGGACCGACGCGGCGGCTCCGCCCTCGACCTCGGGCGGAGCATCGCCGGCGACATCGCGAAAAACAGCGATACGGACTGCGTTTTGATGATCAGGTGTCACTAGGATAATTAGAGTGCGATCGCAATCTCAACCGTTCAACACGGGGCCGGAAGCAGCGATCCCGCTGGTGGTGGCTGCCATGGCGGCCGGGCATGCTTCGCCCGGCAGCGCAGCTAGGGCCCTAGAGGCCATAATTCGAGAAAGTAGGGAAAGAGAGCTCCAAGAAGGCAATGGGGTTCTCACCGACCGGAGACGGAGGCAGACCGGAGCGGCAGAATGGCCGGTATGGCTATGGCGCCCGCTTAATGGTCGAACTCGAGTCCGCGGAACATTGGGTGGATTTAGGGCGAATCAAATCCGTCGGCGATGAAGCAACTCAAGCCAACCCGAGCCGTTTGTTAAAGCGCGAGAAGATGAAATCGGAGATGATGGTCGGAGGATCGACGAATCCGATACCAATGTAAGCATCTCGGATGAATTCAAGACAAACATTCACTCACATATCTGGTGTTTAACTGGTTTAACGACAAGTAGCTACGAATGAAACCACGAACTCAATACAATCAGGCGAGCAGAGAGCTCCCTGCCTATTCTCCGGTCGCAGCCAGCCAATTTCAAATTCATCGACCCCTCTTCCCGTCGGTGTCGCGTGATGTAGTCGTTCACCCGGACACCCAGCTGGCACCGGTGTAGCGTGGATTGGGCTTGGGCTTGCGTTTCGGCCTGCTTGGTCCTTCGCTCAGCCCATTCTCCGCTTGGCTTGTGTAGACTCGTTCCCGCCTTCAGTCAACGCCGCTCCGGTGTCATCAGGTTCAGGTTCAGTGATCCTGACAACATGATTTTGAACTTTCCAAGTCTTCCACAAGCAGCCATTTTCTGGTCTTCCCGAAGCTGTTTGTTCCCTGAAGCAATTGGCTAGGCTCCAGCGTAGATGAGAGGAGCCGTTAACTTTGGGTTTGTCAGCGGGATGCATGTTCCTCATTATCATGACTCGATCGGTCCGCAGTATATATCTACTTGATCCTCAACTCTCGGCCGGCTGCTTGTGGAAGACCAGGAAAGTTCAAAAGCATGTGCTACGACTTCCATATATATATGTTGGCGGCTACGGATTCCTGTAGACGTACGTGGAGCTCGCACGACTGAGTTAAGATTCAGACAGCAAGTACGACTGAGTCAGACAAGAGCTTAAATTGAAGAAAGCACAAGGCACGGCAGACACGTTAGTTTGTGGCGAAAAACTATAGATTAGTTTTTGTGATAAAACCTTGACGTCTCCGGTCAATAGTCGCACCCATCATATTTGACGTAAGTGTCTCTCGTTGAAATTCTAGGAAGATTATTGCACGTACAGTTTACGACAGATATAGTACATATATAGCGAACTGGCGTTAGATGGATAGATAGATGCTTCCCCGCAGGATCGTGTAAGACCAAGCATCATGCAGGCTGAATCCACTCGACTTTGACTTTTGGAAGGTAGCGACAGAGGTGGGCTCTGGCCGTTAATCTGTCATATCAATCATATACACTAGCCGCCAACGAGCCACGCAGCCACGGCCCACCTGCTCCACCTGCTCCTACTACAAATTTGAGCGGCTCCTAGAGTAGAGGAGTAAGATCGATCGAGCGCAGGAGCTAGCTAGCTAGGGATACAGACCGATCGATCGAGATCATGGACGGGGGGGGAAATCCAGAAGGTGCTGAGCATGCGGAGGAGCGGCAGCGGCTCCGTGTGGCGGCGTGGGGACGACGTGTTCTCGCGCTCGTCCAGGGAGGATCAGGACGACGAGGAGGCGCTGCGGTGGGCGGCGATCGAGAGGTTGCCCACCTACGACCGCGTCCGCCGCGCCATCGTCCCGGTCGCGGACGTGGCCGGCGAGAACGGCGGCGTCGTGGATGTCGACGTGCTCAGCCTCGGCGCGCAGCAGCGACGGGCGCTGCTGGAGCGCCTCGTCCGCGTCGCCGACGAGGACAACGAGCGCTTCCTGCTCAAGCTCAAGGACCGCGTCGACAGGTACTATCGATGACTTGACTTGCGTGCCCGCCCGCCCGGCCTCGACTCAGACTTGGCTGGTTTGTGCAGGGTCGGGATCGACATGCCCACCATCGAGGTGCGCTTCGAGAACCTGGCGGCGGAGGCGGAGGTGCGCGTCGGCAGCAGCGGCCTCCCCACCGTCCTTAACTCCATCGTCAACACCATCGAGGTACGTATGGGAATCCAGC
This sequence comes from Hyparrhenia diplandra, assembly GCA_015847255.1. Taxonomy (NCBI): domain Eukaryota; kingdom Viridiplantae; phylum Streptophyta; class Magnoliopsida; order Poales; family Poaceae; genus Hyparrhenia; species Hyparrhenia diplandra. Next base: position 680,634 of record JADLZK010008929.1, read on the forward strand.
CAGCCCGACCCCATTTCTGAGATCGATCCCATTCCCGGCACAAAACATGCATGCTTCTTATTACAATTTACAAAGGCATGTCAGCCGTGCAAAAAGGCCCCAGGCTATAGGTGAACTTGGACGCAGTTAAGTCTCTGCTCGTTAAGCATTTTTTTTAAATACGACTTCACGTGTATTTTAATTAAGGAGTAACATAAAACAACCATCGCTATCGAAGCGACATGCAAGGATAGTAGAGTTGACCAACCCCTTGGAAGCTAAAGTGGATTACATAGAAGAATGTGCTACAAACATTAGACTAAGGCATCGTGCCATGTCTGCCACGAACCTAGCACGCAGATGCCACGCTAGGTACAGCTCCTTCATAGCCGAGCGTGTAACCCAGCATTTGGAGGAGGAAAGAGGGTCCCCAAAGGCGTGTTGGAACTTGCCATTGTAGCTGTTGTCAGGGACGTTCTGCGAGGGAGGGTCTGTCATCGGCCTCCACTCCAAGAACAAGACCTTCTTGGCCTGAATCTTTGGTCTTGGGCCGCGACGGTGAGACAACGCCGCGATGCGCACACTTCGTCGGAGCACCAGTGGTGAGTTGACCCTACGGGATACGTGCCGGATCAGGGTGGCCTCAACCAGCTGCTGCTCTGTAGAGGTAGTCGAAGGAAGCGATGAAGTCCGACAAAGGTAACAACGTCCGCGAAAGATTGGCGGCAATGGTCTGGCTAGCCGAGTCTGTGTCCGGTCGGGAGAGGGCGGTGGGGCGACATTGCAAGCAACTCGTCGTCTTAGCAGAAGGCGTCGGTGTAGTAGGCAATGTCGTGGTGACCACCCGGCTACCTCGATGTCTTAGGATCCGCAAAGTTGAGTTGTACCATGCGTGGCCTCGAAAGGTTTTAGCGAGCCTTTGCTTAGGTAAACGATCGCACAATGAGGGAGGCCGCGAGCTCATCGATCATGGTGCGCCCAAAGGGGGCACCATGCCCTCGCCTTTGCTCAAGCGCGAGTGGATCTGCAGTGGCATTGTCGGCATAGCAAGGATCCACGGCGATGTTGACCTCCTTTCACCGCTTGCGCTAGCGCTGCCGGCGTAGAGGTCTCGGGCGCTTTAGTCTTTTACTCGGACAGTTGGGAGATTGAACCGGCTTCTGGCCCAGCCCGCTGCTGTCTCTGGTCTCCACTGCCTAGCTGTGGGCCGGCCCAATACCAGAGCCAAACCTTGGCTCCCAGGCCCAAGGCCTCTTGACCTTCACGTGCGACACACGAGCAAAGGAGGAACCGAGCGTCCTCCTCGGCTTCGAGTGACGGCGACGGCGCAGGCGCAGGCGCAGGCGAGAGCGGACGCGCTTGCGCTTTGGGGAGCGGAGGTGCGAAGCGGCCTAGGCCGGCGCCCCTGGCCCTGGTCCTGCGCAGCGCATCTCGGCGGAGATCGACGCCCGCGCTCCCGGCGGGGAATCGGCCGCGGTCGTCGGCGGGGAGCTTCGTCGAGCCGGCCCGGCGGTCTTCCTCGGGAGCAGAGGCGGCCCGCGGCGCGTCGGGATGGAGACGGCCGAGGGCGGCGGCGAGCCTGCGTCCGTGCAGATCGGAGGCCACCAAGGGTGGGGCCCACGCGCGCCGGCCTTGCGGGTCGTGAGCGGGAAGAGGTGCGGCCTCCTCTGCGCACTGAGGCCCTCCACTAGCCCCCGTGGAGCAGCTCGAGGCGGGGGCTTCGACGGCGGAGGTCACGACAGAGGGGCCTTGCGCCGCGCGGGTGGAGGTCCTCACCTTGGGCGGTGTCTTGCGGGCATAAGCCCCTGGCTTAGCGCTCGCCCCTGCGAAGACCCCGGCGGCTTGGCCTTGCGCTCGACCTTGCGGCGAGGGCGGAGGCCGGGCAGGCGAAGGTCCCAGCCATGCGCGCCCGTGAGCGGAGGAGGTCCTGGCGGTGGACTCGGACCGGGCCTTGCGCTCGGCCTCGCACCCTGGCCTCGCGCCCGCGGCCTGCTCTCCCGTCCGTGGACGAAGGCCGGCGCCCCTGGTAGGAGTTAGTGCAGGGCCTTCGCGTTCGGGCCTTGCGCACTCCCGAGGGGAGAAGGAGAGAATTGGGTCAGTGGGGAGAGAGATGGGCTGCGGCCCAAACGGAAGAGAAAAGGGGAGGGAGAGGGGGAAGAATGGTTTTGGGCGGGGGGAGGAGGCAGCCCAAATTGATTAAAGCTTTGTCATTTTTCAGAAAAAGTTTAAAAGGTAGCAAGTATAGTTTTTTGTAAAATATTTGAACTCTTGAATTCAAAAAGTTAAAAATTTCGACGCATATTTGGTAAAGCTCTAAAAATCCGTATGTTAGCCTAGCCGTTGGCTAATTTGTGCGCCTGCTTATGTGATAGCGAAAAGACCGATGATGAATTATGATTTGTGCACCTCTTGTGTGACTCAGGAAGCGGCAAATGCGCTGCACATACTGCCCAGTAGGAAGCGGATCATGCCTATCCTCCACAATATCAGCGGAGTCATCAAGCCTCGAAGGTAATGGAGAAAAATGATCCTTCTTGTATTTGGGTGTCCTCAACAAAAGTCAAATGGTTTGTCCATATACACCTACATAGTTGTTGAAATGTTTGTTTTGTTTCAGACAGCTAGAATAATCCTATTAGTTTGGGGGTATGTTGGTTACAGTGTAATCTGTGAGTTTGTGACTACTAGAGGGATTTGATATCTTGGCTTCTTCCACCAGTCTACCTCAGGTTGTTTACGTACGTTTGTGCAGGATGACACTTCTGTTAGGCCCACCAGGCTCAGGGAAGACCACTTTGCTGCTCGCATTGGCAGGAAGGCTTGACAAAGACCTCAAGGTATTTGTATTATTTATTCATTGTCCAAAATCATCAACATCATATCTCTTCTGTTCTTAAATTGTGCATAAAAATGACTGGGCAGCAGAGTACCGCATATATGTTTCCTGGAAATTCTGACACAAACTAAGGAAATGATGAAATGTACACTGACTAATGTGATGAAGCACCACACCACAGGTTACAGGCAAAGTGACATACAACGGGCACGAGATGACAGAGTTTGTTCCAGAGAGGACGTCTGCGTACATCAGCCAGCATGACCTCCACATAGCAGAGATGACTGTGAGGGAGACACTTGCGTTCGCAGCACGTTGCCAAGGCGTTGGTGACCGCTTTGGTATGGTACAATATCTATATAATAATTACGGGAAAATAGACATGGATATATATACTCATTTGTCTATGCTCATCAGATTCCCCTTCTTTAATTCCTTTTATATATGTTGTTAGATATGCTGACTGAACTGTCAAGGCGAGAGAAGGCGGCCAATATCAAGCCTGATGCTGATATCGATGCATTCATGAAGGCAAAAAAAAATCATCAACTTGTGATAATGTTTTAATGAATATTTAGCCATTCAGCCAGAATCAAACTGAGTGATTTTTTCTTTCTTAATAATTTAATTAGGCATCTGCCATGGGCGGCCAAGAAGCTAATGTGGTCATTGACTATATTCTCAAGGTAATTTTGGCCTCGATCATCCGCAGATATATAATTTTAGATAGGTTGAATTCTATATATATTCATTCATGTCTTAACAATTATATTTGTTTGTTCGATCACCTGCTGTAGATACTAGGACTAGAGATATGCGCAGACACGATGGTAGGTGATCAAGTACTCAGGGGCATATCTGGTGGACAACGAAAGCGTGTTACAACCGGTTCGTAAAGACAGTTATTTTCCTTGTTTATACAGTAATGAGTAGTTAAGCTCAATACCAATAGGGTGCAGTGAAATGAGATGCTGGTTTGGATGTTTGTTTCCTATCCTTCAGGTGAGATGCTGGTTGGTCCAGCCAGGGCGCTTTTCATGGATGAGATCTCGACGGGGCTTGATAGCTCCACTACATTCCAGATTGTCAAGTCGCTCAGGCAGTCCGTCGACATCCTCGGTGGCACAGCTGTTATCTCATTGCTGCAACCGGCGCCTGAGACATACAACTTGTTCAGTGACATCATTCTCCTTTCAGACGGCCAGATTGTGTACCAGGGCCCGCGAGAACAAGTTCTTGAGTTTTTCGATTCCATGGGTTTCAGATGCCCTGAGAGGAAGGGTGTTGCTGACTTCTTGCAAGAAGTACGTAGTGTACTTCATGCACCACCATACCATGTCATATATGTATTTTCTTGTGTGCATAACTAACGTTCTTATTACCATATATATGGACCTCCTTCCTGAGCAGGTGACTTCAAAAAAAGATCAGAAACAGTACTGGGCACGACATGACAAGCCCTATAGGTTTGTGTCGGTGAAGGAATTTGCAACTGCATTTAAGTCATTCAAACGGGGAGAGCTCTAGCAAATGAGCTTGCAGCTCCGTTCGACAAGAGCAAATGTCACCCAGCCGCACTAACTACTACAAGGTACGGCGTGAGTACAAAGGAGCTGCTGAAAGCAAACGTAGACCGCGAGATCCTTCTCATGAAGAGGAACTCTTTTGTCTACATTTTCAGGACTTTTCAGGTACGTACACACGTATCTCACCAATCCAAATCCGAGAAGTATTCATGATCAATGGACTAATTGCTTGCAATATTTTCTAACTCGATCCTTCCTTGGTGCTCTCACAGCTAATGCTGGTCTCAACCATTGCAATGACTGTCTTCTTCCGTACGAAGATGAAGCGTGACACAGTGACGGACGGGGGTCTCTACTTGGGCGCAGTTTTCTTTAGTGTCGTTATGCTCATGTTCAATGGCTTCTCTGAGATGGCACTCACTGTCTTCAAGCTGCCTGTATTCTTCAAGCAGAGGGATCTCCTTTTCTTTCCAGCATGGTCCTACACTATACCCACGTGGATTGTCAGGATACCCATCACATTCATAGAGGTTGGCGGTTATGTATTCTTGACATACTATGTCATGGGGTTCGACCCAAATGTCGGCAGGTGAGAACGATTGATTTCCTTCTGGTAGTTTAATTAACTGGCTCGTATGCTTAGCCTGCCTGGTATTATATTGTTAATGTTCTAACAGTACCCGGCAAAATTCAGATTTTTGAAGCAGTATCTGCTTCTGTTAGGGAGTTAATCAGATGTCGGCAGCGGCCTTCCGGTTTATCAGTGGGGCAGGGAGGAACATGATAGTTTCTAATGTCTTAGCATCACTCATGTTGATGACTATTATGACGTTGGGAGGATTTCTTATAGTAAGAGGTAAAAGCTCAGATCGTCTGTCTCTCTAACAGTGCAATTCTATTTTTAAAAGAAAAAATCGTGGCAGTTATTTACAGTGCCATTTTTCTTAAACCAATGCTTCTCGATCTATCTGCATGCAGAAAAAGTGAAGAAATGGTGGATATGGGGTTACTGGATTTCCCCAATGATGTATGCGCAAAATGCTATTTCAGTGAATGAGATGTTGGGGCACAGCTGGAACAAAATATTGAATAGCACTGCCTCCAACGAGACTCTAGGTGTGCAATCCCTTAAGGCCCGTGGGTTATTCACCGAAGCAAAATGGTACTGGATTGGCTTCGGTGCACTGATTGGGTTCACCTTACTCTTCAACGCACTCTTCACTCTTGCCCTTACATACCTTAAGCGTGAGTAACTCCAAAACCGTTGGTTTACTCAATTATTTTTCAGTAATTGTATGTGTTCTTCGATTTTCACAATATCTGAACCAAAACAAATGGTTTCATCTTTTATTTTTATCTTCCAGCATATGGCAGCTCTCGGCCATCAGTATCTGAAGAGGAACTGAAGGAGAAGCATGCCAACATGAAAGGGGACGTTTTGGATGCCAATCACTTGTCATCAGCAAGCAGTCATCATTCAACAGTAGTTAATACTGATAGTACTGATCCTCCAGCAACTAAAAAGGGGATGATCCTTCCATTTGTCCCACTTTCACTAACCTTTGACAACATCAGATACTCTGTTGACATGCCACAGGTGAAATATATTTAGAAAGTTTTTTTTCCCTTACATTATTAATAACAAAGGTCATAATCGATCACTAGTTTATTTATAACTATGCATGGTTGTGAAATTAAATTCAGGAAATGAAAGCACATGGTGCACAAGAAGATCGTTTGGAGCTCCTCAAAGGTGTCAGTGGGTCTTTTAGGCCTGGTGTGCTGACTGCACTGATGGGTGTAAGTGGTGCAGGAAAAACTACTTTGATGGATGTGTTGGCAGGGAGAAAGACTGGTGGGTACATTGAAGGAGACATCAGCATTTCAGGATACCCAAAGAACCAAGAGACCTTTGCACGTGTAGCAGGATACTGTGAACAAAATGATATCCACTCGCCACAGGTGACGGTCTATGAGTCACTGCTTTTCTCAGCATGGCTCCGGCATCCCAAGGACGAAGATTCAAACAAAATAAAGGTCAGTTAGACAAAATTAAATAGTAGTCATTTGTACCTTCAGTTCAGTGGATATATACTTGGTAGAAAGTTTCTTACCTTTATGCATGTGTGCAGATCTTCATTGAGGAGGTGATGGAGCTTGTCGAGCTCACACCGCTAAGAGATGCTTTGGTTGGACTTCCTGGAGTGAATGGCCTATCAACTGAGCAAAGGAAAAGGCTTACCATTGCTGTGGAACTTGTTGCAAATCCGTCAATCATCTTCATGGATGAGCCAACCTCAGGGCTTGACGCCCGAGCAGCTGCAATTGTGATGCGGACAGTAAGGAACACTGTTGATACTGGTAGAACTGTGGTCTGCACGATACATCAGCCTAGCATTGACATATTCGAAGCATTCGATGAGGTAAACATTATATATATTTTTCCAGGTAGCTAACCTTATTTTACTAGGTCTTGTCGGTTGCAAGGTCTAAATGTTTGATTAATGCTTGCGCAGCTTTTCCTAATGAAGCGTGGTGGAGAAGAGATCTATGTTGGTCCACTTGGTCATAATTCTTCTGAGCTAATCAAGTACTTCGAGGTATCTCAAAGGATAGAGATTATCAATATTCATGTATTAAAAAAATGTGTAACAAGCTAGATCATGTACGTGATTTCATTCATTTTATCCAGGGGATTCATGGGGTTAGCAAAATTAGAGATGGCTACAATCCAGCAACATGGATGTTGGAAGTGACTGCAATGTCTCAGGAACAGATTCTAGGTGTTGATTTCAATGAAATATACAAGAAGTCTGAACTCTACCAGTAAGTAAATAATTCCAATCCGGCCTAGTCTCTTCATCTTTAATTTCAATGACATATATAGATGCATGATGTGTTGCTTGTTACACTAACTTACAGGAGGAACAAAGCCTTGATAAAGGAGTTAAGCCAACCAGCGCCAGGTTCAAGTGAGCTGTATTTCCCAAGCAAGTATCCACAATCTTTCATCACACAATGTGCGGCTTGCCTGTGGAAGCAAAACCTGTCATACTGGAGGAACCCTCCTTACAATACTGTTAGGTTCTTGTTCACTACCATCATTGCTCTCCCTACTTGGCACCATCTTTTGGGACCTTGGTGGCAAAGTGTAAGTCAACATCAAAATTGAAAGATAAATTTAAGCATATTTTACTTACTTGTTCTTGTTAAATATTTATATATCTGGCATCGTGAATTGCCAGGAGGACGCAACAAGACTTGTTTAACGCCATGGGATCAATGTACGCTGCAGTTATGTTCATCGGTATCATGAATTGCACGTCAGTTCAGCCAGTGGTAGCCGTGGAGCGGACAGTGTTTTACCGCGAAAGAGCTGCGGGCATGTACTCTGCTTTCCCATACGCTTTTGGCCAGGTTGTGATCGAGCTCCCATACGCATTGGCTCAGGCTATCTTTTATGGTGTCATAGTCTACTCCATGATTGGGTTTCAGTGGACAGCTGTTAAGTTCTTCTGGTACCTCTTTTTGCCTACTTCACAATGCTCTACTTCACATTCTACGGTATGATGGCCGTTGGCCTCACACCAAACTACCACATAGCCGCCGTCGTCTCCTCAGCATTCTACGGCATCTGGAACCTCTTCTCCGGATTTCTCATCCCCCGACCGGTAAGCAGTGATCAAAGAATAGCTACCTCAGTTTTTTGTACGACGTTTCCAAAGGAAAAAGAAATTAAAGCTCAGCTCAACACATTCCTATGCATTCTTACACAGAGAACGCCGATATGGTGGCGATGGTACTGCTGGGCATGCCCGTGGCATGGTCCTTGTACGGGCTGCTGGTGTCGCAGTTCGGTGACATGATGACGGAGATGGAAGACTACAACAAGCCTGTGAAGGTGTTTCTCGAGGATTACTTCGACTTCAAGCACAGCTGGGTGGGGTGGGCGGCTGCCATGGTAGTAGCCTTCACGGTGCTCTTTGCGGCCCTGTTCGGCCGCCATCATGAAACTCAATTTCAAAAGAGATGATGCATGCGTAATCAGAGGATCGAGTCCACCACCATGTTTGCATTGGTTGAGCGGCAGAGCCATTCACTTTCACTAGTGATTTCTTTCCATGTAGTATTAAGAGTTATTTGTATGGTGATGAATTTATCAGAGCTTGGATGATTGCAGCACTAAAAATTTTGTTTCAAAACTAGAGTTTTGCTCATCTTTTTTTTTTTTTTTTTTGCTATCGCTTGGAAGCACGTTTTTCATTAAGCGAAAGAAGTTTTTAGTACAGCAAATGGAGGGACGGCAACCCGGCGGGTACCAAAGCCCCCCAACAACAACTCACACACGCTTGTGATTACAACGAAACAAATGCAACTAAAGTAACAAGAACACGGGGCTTACACCTCGTTCTCAAGTCCTATCAGATCCAGGCCTTAGGGCGTTACGTCGAAAACGTCCGTTCAAAAAGAATCTGCAAAGAATCCTTCCGTTCGGACCAAGTCGGCGTATTACGGAAGGTGGCCTTGACTTCCGTTATCATCCACCAAGTCAGTAGCATCCTCTTCGACCTCAATTCCAAGCTTCCTCAACAACACGAGTTGGGCTTGCTGGGTGAGTTTTGTTCATCTATCTGTATATATTGACGTAAACATGTAGTCCGTACAAATTTGAAACCCTACCATCTGTTTTTTTAGGCCCTGAGAGGAGAAGCAAGGTTGAAATACCAACAGTATTTTGTCCATTTCATCTGATCTGGTAATGTTTCATGTCATGAGGACTTGTGTTTCTGTCTCTTATGATTTGGGACTGAATTTGATTACCTGGATGATTGGTGGTGTGAATCTGTCGGTGTTTTGAACCGGGGGTACGGCTAACCGACGAGTGATTGTGTTGCGCGTCCCAGTATCCGGATGCTTGGTGCGAGATGACACAAGATGTATACTGGTTTAGGCCAACGCCGGCCCTAGTCCAGTCGGGGTGAGGAGCTGTGTATCTGCACCGAGGTGCTCGTAGTAGGGGAATACAAGCTGTGTGAGAGAGAGGCCGGGACCTCAAGTCTCAGTGCGTGGAGTGATTGAGCTAGGTTGCCAATAGCGTGTGAAGTCAAGGCGTGTGTGTGCTTCGACTTGCCTTATTCTATGCTCAGGCTCCCCCTTTTATATTCGCAAGGGGGGCCGGTGAGTATATGTCCTTAAGTGTAGGAAATTGCTTGGCCGGTGCCTTGTACTCTGGTTGCGAAGAAAGGGCGTCCGTAGCCGTCGTCCTTCTCCTGATATCCAGGTGCTTCCGAGGGGTGTGGGCCCTGGTGTGATCGAGCCGAGGGGGTCATTGACCTCCAGCCGGAGAAACGGGGTTCGCTCCGATCCGCCCCGATTTCTACGGATGGAGCAAACCCGCATGGGGCGAGGCGAATATTCCCTCTTGGGTCCAACCCAACCCATCTTAGTTTGCAACCAAAGAGCCCAAAAGTGGGTTGGCTCCAACCCGGTTCGCTCCGTTCCTCCAACCAAACACATGGTTAATGTATTGGGTCAATGATTCCTTTTTTTTTCCGAGTGCACATCAACAGATCTTGTGTTGTTTTCACCTTTGGCTAGAAACACGGAAGGTTGCTAAAAGCTCGGCATTCACTTGGCCTTGACTTTTGATAGAGAGAGGTTGAAGAGACATGTACCACTCATGGGCGATGTCCTCTATGGCCATGATTAAAGATTTGATGAGAATAGCTATGTCACCACTAGCCGAATGGGTCGCGCCATCATAACTAATGAACTTCTTGATTGGACTTGCAATGCGCGGGGTGGCTGGCTAGAAACACTATGACGAAGGTAGGCGACGAAGTCACACGGCCGAAGGTGATTGGCAAGTCGCAGCGAAGGTAACTTATGAAGTCACGGCTGAAGGTGGCCGACGAAGTCGCGAACCCGAAGGTGACCGATGGAAGCACAACCGAAGGTGCACCCGGCAAAGTCTGTCGAAGGTGACTAACGAAGATGCAATCGAAGGTGACTGATTAAAAGCACAACCAAAGGTGACTAGCAAAGTCACAACCGAAGGTGACTGAAGAAATCATAACCCGAAAGTGACTGACAAAGTCATAACCGAAGGTGACTGATGAAGTCAGTATAAAATCTAGAAGTGACGGAAAACAGGGGCTGAAGTATCAGCCTTCCTCCCTTGACCTCCTCCCCTCTCCTTTTTTATAGGTAAGGTGTGAGGGGCTACTATCTTTGTTATCCACAAGTTTGATGATACTCAGAGGAATGCCGCCATGGGGTACAAGTGGGCCTCCTATGTTTAACTCTCAAACTATTCAATTGGGTCCAACACACACAAGGGGGTTACCAACATATATTACAACCCCAGCACAATAGTACGTCGTACGAGTAAAACACAAATAAATGTAGTTGTCACAAACTCCAACTAACAAACGTGTATACTCGATTCTCCTCATCAATCACGAAGCAAAGCGAAGCAAGGACCAAGCAGAGAAGCAGTTCCTCCCATTATTCCAAACCAAAACAGTCATGGTAATAAGGCGAATATAGTATACAGCACGGGTACTACATTCATCCCAGCATGGACACTTCTAATTATGTAATATAAGTGTTACTAATATTTTATATAAATTTAGTCAAAGTTAAAATCGGTTGACCTCTCAGGAAGCAAGAATTGCATGTTTTCTCGGGACGAAGGGAGTACTTTGTAGCAACATGGGTACACAATAGTAGGAGTAGAACACAAATAAATGTTGTTGTCACAAACACCAACTAACAAACGTATGCTCAATTCCCTCACCAGTCACCAAGAAAAGCGAAGCAAAGACCAAACAGAGGAGCAGTAACTCCCATTATTCCAAACCAAAACACTCACGGCAAGGTGACAGTATAGTATACGACACGGGTACTACATTCATCCCAGCATGGGGCCAAGAGCCTGGATCCAGCCGCGGAGGCGATCTTCAACTGCGCGCTCAGGCGACCTCGTCGGGGTGTGCGATGAGGTATGCCTCCGCCACCTTGATGAGCCTGATGTTTCCCTGCACGAGCTTGGCCTCGTCTTCAGGCGCCAGCGCTGCGCCATCGATGCGCTCGTAGTCCACCTTCACCTTGAAGACGCTGGCACCCTCGCCGGCGTCCTCCAGCCTGTACTCGACGATGTGCGTCTTGAGCTGCGCGCTCAACGTGCCGCCCTCCAGCACCTCCTTCTTCGTCCACGCGCGCCGCGTCGTCGAACGTCACCACACGGCTCTTGAGCGGCGGGATGTCGCCCAGGGCTGCAAACGACAAGTATAAATTTGACCAAGAGACCATATAGTGAACGGTGACCATATATATATAGTATGGCCTACATACATGGGTTGAGCTTCATGGTGGTGACGCTCCCGGGACTAGCGCCGTCGCCTTCGACCTCGACAGAGTCGACGTAGCCCTGCGCGCAGGCTTTGGGCAGGAGCACCGTGTTGGTCGCGGCGGCCACCTTCCACATGCGCTCCGCCGGCACGGCCAGGGTGACCTCCTCCGGAGATGCTGCCCGCCACCATCGTGCTAAGCTTGCTACTGCTAGTTCCACTTCTCAACCAGAGTGTGTTTGTGTTTGTGCTGACAGTTAGAGATCAAGAGCCTCCTTATATAGATGCCGATCGGAGTGGGTGCGCGGCGGCTCGGTTTGAATGGAGGAGCCGGGTGACGTGGATCGTGGAATTCAGGCGGGCCGTGTGGTGGGGCCTGGAGATCACGTGATTTGGACCGTGGAAAAAAATTCAGAGGTCGGTCAGCAATCCTTGCTGCCGAGTCACAAGAAAACAACCATCGGACGCACGCAAAACAAGAGACTGGACGCGATGAACCATCAGACAACTCTGCCACACAGCACTTTTCTAATAGTGCAAATACATGTTGTTACTGCAATTTTATGTATATAAACCAACACAATTTTCCCACCGGCCTGGGTGCTGGTGGGAGGTCAGCCTGCTAAGGTTCCATTTGAGAAGGATCAAAGTTCAGTTCAAAGAACTCGACTGGCCCTCATCGCGATGAACCCTGAGGTCATGTGAAATTTTCCATTAGATATGTATCGAAAAATACAGGTAATAAAAACTGTAAAATTAATCAGAGAACCATTTCAACATATTACATTTCAAAAGAGGGATAATTGTTTTAAACACATGATGCTTACTTGTACTATTCACCAGGTGGTATATGCTCGGCACGAGGAATGTTCATTTCTACTCTCGTTCGTTCAGACGGATGTTCAGAGAAACGGGCAAGTGGTTAACCTTACATCCATAACCGTACTCCCTCCAAATTGGAAAAGGAAGATCTTTTGAATAAGATTTGGGTCAAACATTGAGAATATAAATCATCAATAACTTTAAGTCGTTAAGTTTGAAAATGTAAAAATCATATCAATAGATTTGTCTTGAAAATTACTTTCATAAAAATATACATATATAACTTTTCAATAAATATTTTTATAGAAAAAAATAAGTAAAAGTTGTTTTATTGGAGACCGTGTCGCTGTCCTAAACGTCTTTATTTTAAGTATGGAGAGAGTACGTATCAGCGTCAGAGTGTCCTCCGTCTCTTCCCCGAAGATAATGAGAAAGGTCTTTTAACCTTTAGATCCACCAGCTCGTCCACCTATTATAAATGTTTTAAATTGTTTTAATACTTTAGTCAACGTAGCCGCCGTGTATGCTGACAATACGCACCTAATCATGCATACAGAACGAGCCTAGTCAAGAAAGCCGTCATATATATATATATATGCTTGCTGACAATACGCACCTAGCCATGCTGGCTGTGGACGCGATTGATTCCCTTCTTTGCTTCCTTTGGCTTCATTGGATCCTCCTCTGATTTTGCGAAATTTGATGATCTGATCGAATAGCTCCATGACTGTTTCCCGCTTCTCCCTTGTCAGTTGTGACGCACATGGGCCGATATCCAACCCTTCTACTGCAGCTGCAATGTCCACATCATCGGACACATTCGTCATTTGCGCTCGTAGCTGGATTAGCTTGTCAATGTATTGGGTCAATGATTCCCCTATTTCCTAATGAGTGCACTTCAACGGATCTTGTGTCGTTTTCACCTTTGGCTGGCAACCCTGGAAGGTTGCTTAAAGCTCGGCATTCGCTCGACGCTAGCTTTTGATAGAGAGGCTGATGAGACATGTACCACTCATGGGCGATGTCCTCTATGGCCATGATTAAAGATTTGATGCGAGTAGCTGTGTCACCACTAGCCGAATGGGCCGCGGCATCATAATTAGCAACGAACTTCTGGATTGGTCTTGCAATGCACGAGGGTGGGTGGCTGGAAACACTATGGTGAAGGTAGCTGACGAAGTCACAGCCGAAGGTGACTGACGAAAGCACAACCGAAGGTGACTGGCAAAGTCACAATCGAAGGGGACGGAAGAAATCATAACCGAAAGTGACTGACGAAGTCATAACTGAAGGTGACTGATGAAGTCAGTGTAAAATCTAGAAGTGATGGAACCGAAGGTGACTAACGAAGTTGCAACCGAAGGTGACTGACGAAAGCACGACCAAAGGTGACTGGCAAAGTCACAACCGAAGGTGACTGAAGAAATCATAACCGAAGGTAACTGGCGAAGTCAGTGTAAAATCTAGAAGTGACACAGGGGCTCAAGTATCAGCCTTCCTCCACTTGAATTCCTCCCCTCTCCCCTTTTTATAGGTAAGGTGTGAGGGCACTAGTACCCAAACTATTTTTGCGTGACGGGTGAAATTAATTTTGCGTGGCGGGCACTGTAGCCCGTCACTAATGAAAGGTCATGGTTAATCGCGTGACTTGCGTGGCGGGCTACAGTGCCCGTCACGGTAAAGCGAAAAATCCGTGGCGGGCGCATTAGGATGCCCGCCATGGTATGGTTCGAAAAAATAAAAAAAGAGCAAAAACCTAGACAGGCCCGCCAAGCCCATCCATGGGCCCGCCGAGGGCATCTAGGGGGCCCGCCAGGAGCCCATCCAGGCTGCGGCGCCGCCGCCGCCCGCCACTTGGGTTCTCCTCCACCGCGGGGGGTCGCCGGGCCCGCGCGTCGCGGCATCGGGACGCCGGGGTTGCAGATCGACCGCCGGTGTCGCGGATCGGACAGTGGGAGCCAGGCGGTGCGAGATCGAGCCGCCCGGCCGGAGGGAGAGGGAGGAAGGCTGGCGTCGTCGTCGATATCGTCGGAGGAGGCTGCCGTGGGCCACCGGAGAGGGCGGCCGCGTTCACGCGCCGCCGTGGCCCGCCGTCGTGGCCGCGCCGCCGTCGAAGCCCGGCCTTGGCCCGCGCCAGCGCTGCGTGCCGTCGAAGCCCGGTCGTGGCCCAGCAGCGCCGCCCGTCGTGTCCCAGCGCCACCGCCGCGCGCGCCGCCCGTGGCCCGGCGTCGTCGGCCAGCCTTGGCCGCCCGCGCTCGTCAGCCGGCCGTGGCCCTGCGGCGCGCCGCCGTGTGTCCCAGCGCCCTGCCGTGGCGCCGTCATGGCCCCCGCGCCCGCCGTGTCCCGCCCGGCCGCTGCCGTGTGTCCCAGCGAGGTCGCCCAGCGGAAGGGAAGGGTAGTTGGGGTCGCCATGGAGAGAGGTGATGGAGAGGATAAGGCTGCCGGGTGAGTTGAGCGAGAGAGAAGTGAGTGGCCCAGAGAAGAGAGAGAAATGAGTTGGTTGCCGCACCCAAACCCTAACTTTCTATATATATAGTTGGCTCTCCGATTGGACCTTATATCGGGCATTTTGGGTCTTTCATTTTACGTGGCGGGCCTTTTAAGATGCCCGCCACAGAAAGATTTTTTGCGTGGCGGGCACCTTAACACGCCCGCCACGCAAAATAGCATATTTTGCGGCGGGCGTGTTAAGGTGCCCGCACGCATAAAAAATCTTTTCCCGTGACGGGCATAAAAACGCCCGTAAAAAAAAAAAGCTGGGACGTGGCGGGGTATTTTACGTGACGGGCAAAAAAAGTGCCCGCCACGGAAAAGATTTTACAAGTGCTCGCAAAATCATTTCGATTACTAGTGGGGCTACTCTCTTTACTATGCACAAGTTTGCAGATACTTAGAGGATTGCCGCCGTGGGCTACAAGTGGGCCTCCTATGTTTAACTCTCAAACTATTCAATTGAGCGCAACACAAACAAGGGAGGTTACCAACATATATTACACCCCAACACAATAGTAAGTCGTGACGAGTAAAACACAAATAAATGTTGTTGTCACAAACTCCAACTGACAAATGTGTATACTCGGATTCCCTCACCAGATCCACGAAGCAAAGCGAAGCAAGGACCAAGCAGAGGAGCAGTTCCTCCCATTATTCTGGATTGGTCTTGCAATGCACGAGGGTGGGTGGCTGGAAACACTATGGTGAAGGTAGCTGACGAAGTCACAGCGAAGGTGACTGACGAAAAGCACAACCGAAGAAGGACTGGCAAAGTCACAATCGAAGGGGACGGAAGAAATCATAACCGAAAAGTGACTGACGAAGTCATAACTGAAGGTGACTGATGAAGTCAGTGTAAAATCTAGAAGTGATGGAACCGAAGGTGACTAACGAAGTTGCAACCGAAGGTGACTGTTTGTAAAAGCACGACCAAAGGTGACTGGCAAAGTCACAACCGAAGGTGACTGAAGAAATCATAACCGAAGGTAACTGGCGAAGTCTATGTAAAATCTAGAAGTGACACAGGGGCTGAAGTATCGGCCTTCCTCCACTTGAACTCCTCCCCCTCTCCCCCTTTTATTGGTAAGGTGTGAGGGGCTACTCTCTTTACTATGCATAAGTTTGCAGATACTTAGAGGATTGCCGCCGTGGGCTACAAGTGGGCCTCCTATGTTTAACTCTCAAACTATTCAATTGAGCGCAACACAGACAAGGGAGGTTACCAACATATATTACACCCCCAACACAATAGTAAGTCGTACGAGTAAAACACAAATAAATGTTGTTGTCACAAACTCCAACTGACAAATGTGTATACTCGGATTCCCCTCACCAGTCACGAAGCAAAGCGAAGCAAGGACCAAGCAGAGGAGCAGTTCCTCCCATTATTCCAAACCAAAACAGTCATGGTAAGGTGACAATATAGTATACAACACGTGTACTACATTCATCCCAGCATGGAGCCAAGAGCCTAGATCCCAGCATGGACACTTCTAACTTTGTATTATAAGTGTTACTAATATTTTATATAAATTTAGTCAAAGTTAAAATCCGTTGACCTCTCGGGAAGCGAGAATTGCATGTTTTCTCGGACGGAGGGAGTACTTTGTAGCAATATGGGAACACAATAGTATCGTAGGAGTAGAACACAAATAAATGTTGTTGTCACAAAAACACCAACTGACAAATGTGTATGCTCGATTCCCCTCACCAGTCACCAAGAAAAGCGAAGCAAAGACCAAACAGAGGAGCAGTAACTCCCATTATTCCAAACCAAAACACTCACGGCAAGGTGACAGTATAGTATACGACACGGGTACTACATTCATCCCAGCATGGAGCCAAGAGCCTAGATCCAGCTGTGAGGCGATCTTCAACTGCGCGCTCAGTGTTAGAACTGGGCCCGGCCCATTTGCCGGTGCCGCTAGGTTCCTTGGTGTTGGCCCGGCCCATCTGCCGGTGCCACTCCCCACAGGCCCACCGAGCCACAATATATCAAGGCCTTGGGCCTACACAACCCAAAAGACTAGCCTGATGGGTGAGGACCGCCCCACCTTATATGTTGTGCTCCCCCACCATCGATTACCGATGTGGGACTAAGCCCAACAATCTCCCCTATAGTCACACATTAGACCTGACTCTTGTCGGCTCACACCTTTTCATGTGGCCAAGACGTCTGTCAATGACGGGGCTCCCCCGGGTCGAGCACCCTCGCCAGCGTGTGATCCTACCGAGATTTGTTCCGGGTTCTTACTGGACCTTGCTCTGATACTAATTGTTAGAACTGGGCCCGGCCCATTTGCCGGTGCCGCTAGGTTCCTTGGAGCTGGCCTAGCCCATCTGCCGGTGCCACTCCCCACAGGCCCACCGAGCCACAATATATCAAGGCCTCGGGCCTACACAACCCAAAAGACTAGCCTGATGGGTAAGGACCGCCCCACCTTATATGTTGTGCTCCCCCACCATCGATTACCGATATGGGACTAACCCCAACACTCGAGGCGACCTCGTCGGGTGCGCGATGAGGTATGCCTCCGCCACCTTCATGAGGCGATGTTTCCCAAGATGAGCTTGGCCTCATCCTCGGGCGCCGATCTTTGCGCCGTCGATGCGCTCATAGTCCACCTTCACCTTGAAGACACCGGCACCCTCGCCGGCGTCCTCCGGCCGTACTCGGCGATGTGCGTCTTGAGCTGCAGCGCGCTCAACGTGCCGCCCTCCGGCACCTCCTTCTTCGTCACGCGTGCGCCGCGTCGTCGAACGTCAACACACGGCTCTTGAGCGGCGGAATGTCGCCTAGGGCTGTAAAACGATAAGTAGATATAATTGACCAAGAGACCATATAGTGAACGGTGACCATATATACATATAATATGGCCTACAAACATGGGTTGAGCTTCATGGTGGTGACGCTCGGGACTAGCGCCGTCGCCTTCGACCTCGGCCGCGTCGATGTAGCTCGGCGCGAGGCCTTGGGCGAGGGAGCACCGTGTTGGTCGCGGCAAAGGCCTCCTTCCACATGCGTTCGGCCGCACGGCCGGGGTGACCTCCTCGGTGATGCTTCCCGCCACCATCGTGTTAGGCTTGCAATTGCTAGTGCTACTTCTCAATCGAGTGTTTGTGTTTGTGCTGATAGTTAGAGATCAAGAGCCGTCCTTATATAGATGCCGATCGGTGTGTATGTGGCAGCTTGGTTTGAGTGGAGGAGCCAGGTGATGTGCATCGTGGAATTTCGTGGGGTGGGGCCCATAGATCACGTAGTTTGGACCATGGAAAAATTCAGAGGTCGGTAAGCACTGCTTGCTGCTCAGGTGGATTAGCTTGTCAAGGTATTGGGTCAATGATTCCGCCTTTTCCTGACTGCACTTCAATAGATCTCTTGTCGTTTTGATCTTTGGCTGGAAACCTAGAAGGTTGCCAAAAGCTCGGCCTTCGCTTGACGTCAGCTTTTGATAGAGAGAGGACCAAGAGACATGTACTGTCACGCCCACTTTTAATGGGACCTTTAATCTCGCGTATTGGCGCCAGGATCACGCTACCAATACGTTTACCGAGTCACAGTAATGGAAATCAGTTATGGATGAACTATTCCGAGCATATATTGACATAGGATAGAAGGACTTACAGCGATGTTGAAGACACCACTCTGGATTATATTGATCGAGTAGCCAACTATGAAGCGATGGTCTATCCGTGGCCCGGGCCGCTAAAGTGCTAGGACCGTGCAGGCACAACTCCATGTTCCACGAGGCAACTTGAGCGCGGATGGAATTTACGGGCTTCTACGTCTTTCTCCTAAGCGGCGTCTTGTAAACTCCTACGTCGTGGGTCTCCTACCTCGGCGGCGATCTTACCTTCGGATATGCCGATATCCGTAAAAGCGAGAGGGGTGAGTACAAAGGTATTTCGCCAAGTCCAAACCAGAGGGGGTGGTTTGGTATATTAAGGGTTTTGGGCCCCTAGCGAGTCTCAAAAGCTGCTCGCTAGTTCCCGGGTTTATCTCATCCGGTCATCACCTTCACATTATCACAAAGCGTTAGTTATTTCTAATCATAGATGTTCTTTCCTAGCATTCGCCCATTCCAAGGACGTGGCTATTCGAATAGATTCAAGTAAACTCTGCGCGAGAGGTTGTATAAATTTCCCCCACACGATGGACACATCCTCTTCCGAGGATCGGTGGTCGACAAAGGTCCAACGAGATCCGTACCGCTTGAGTGCTACTCTAGGTATGTTGGTATAATCTTCACCACGACTTCTCGGGGTTGGAAGGATGACGCATCATCCTAGACAATATGGTGATACCAAATCACCCACGGCTTTCTGGGTAATACCTTATTACCCAACCTATCTTGTCAACACTAACCCAATCATCAATCATAAATATGTGCACCTAGCATTGCGCCCTTTGCGCCCAAACACTTACGTGGAAGATCACTCAGCATCCACGCCAACCGGACCATGGGGCCACTCTCCCCATGTCGCTCCCAATAGGTCGTTTGCCTACTCCGGCCACCTTGGATCCCAATTATACCTCAACCCAGCGGGGTGTGAATCAAGCCATCCCATATATGGCGTGTGGGTCAGATGCGTAATATCGCACTAGGTAGAAGGTCTATGAACCGGTCCTTAGGGAGGCGAGTATCTCTCTCCAGAATCCCCTCACGGCAATTCCGTAGTAACCCATCTCACAATGAATTACTATCACCCACCTCTTTTTGTTGGTTAGGGTTCATTAAACGATCTTATGTTATACTTGATTTCAACGTATGAGCGTAGATAACGTGGATGAGTATGTCATCCGGCTTAGCTCCATAGCTACGTTATCGGGCTCATACCACTATATACTAATCATTGTCCACGGTGATGCATCATGTCTATCATCATCATCATCATATCATCTTATTAGGGTCATGATTAGGGGGGGTAAGGACTTGCACGGGAGGTTCTTACGAATCGCACACGGCGTCGAACGTCTCCTAGCGTGCCGGACGGAAACTCCTAATTGGGTCGTCGAATCTACTTTACGCCCGGCGATAAACCCTCGCTTGAACTATGACATATAAAACAAACATAGAACGTTATGGTGGCAATGGGTTAGATGCATAGAGCTAGATTTTAGATGAATTATGGAAGTCGTTTCACTTGAAACGGAGTTAATTTGCATGAGATATGGAATTTATAATATTAATCCCTATTTAAATCATTAGGGTAATATTATAATATAATTTTATCATATAATAATATTGGGACTAAGTACATGATAAAATTCTATAAATCAAATAATGAATTTACAAATTTTTCGGGAATTTTTTTCGACACGGGAGATGTGACTTATAATAAGCGTGTACAATTATCGGGTGCACTTAGCAATTAATTTGGTGTACCGAAGTGCCCCGAGGCACGGGTGGGCGACACGTGGGTCGGTGGACACCACCGTGTCTACCACGTGGATGCCACGTGGGTCGTGGGTCCGGCTTGAGTGGCGGTGGCGGCGTCGGGGACGGGTCGACGGAGGAGCAACGTGTCTACTCCTCGTTGGTCAGGGGGCCTTGACGGCGTCCGCGACAGCCGGAGCGGCGTCGTGGTTAACCCCCCGTCCGCGCCCGTGCGGCGGCGCCTCGCCGGCGTCGCCCGGAATGGCGTTGCCCTCGCTCAAACCTCGCCGAGGGTCCGTTGGACTCCCTCGTCGCCCGAACGGTCGAGGTGGATGGTGGTGATGGGGCGGCGTTCCTTCCATGGCGGCGAGGCGGCGGCGGCTTCCGACGGCGGCGGTGTTCACACCTCATCGCTACGCTGCACCACAGTAGAAATTAACAAAGGGAGTCGGAAGAGGGAGTCTTGGAGGCACATACCGTCCTCCTAATTGCGCCCGGGAGGGCCGGGACGCGATTACGATGGCGGCGACTTCTCAGCCCTAGCTGGCGTGACGACTCGACTTGGGGAAATGTGGATTGTGGGGAGGAGAAGTGGGGGGGGAAGGGAAGAGGCGTGAGCACCGCGTGTTCTGGAGTCGGGCGGAGCTCCGAATGGAGGGGGGGGGTCGATCGGCGGCGGGTGGGCGGCTATTTATAGCCTCGCCGCGGAGCTCTTCGCCCCGGCGAGATTTTTATCTCGAGCTTCAGGATCTTTTCCGGGCCGGGCTGGCACGCCGGCGGGCCCCGCTGGCCTTGACAGCCTGTCCGGTCGTCGTCTTGGTGAGCCTGGTGGTGTTGGTGTGCGCCCGGTCTTATCTCGGTGGTCGGGCGGTCGGATACAAATACCGCTCCTCGCCATTCATGGGCGGCAGGAAGTTCTTGGGGCTGGCGTCGCGTCGTTTCGCGGTGGCTCGTCGCGCAATCGTGGTCGGTCTTCGTCTCCATCTCGGGACAGCTGGCCACCGGTTGGGTCCACGTCGGAGCGCGGCGTGGTTGCCGGCCTCCATGGCGGCGGGGGTGGCCCGTGGCGGCGCGTAGACTTTGACCACCTCTTTTGTGCACGTGGGTACGGCGAGAACTCGATGTGACAGCTCACGGTGTCGCTGTGCTCTCGTCGTCCGTGCTCCCGACCACGGTGAGGTAGGTGGCAGCGCGCGCGCGGGCGCGGTCGTCGTCTCCAGGCGGGAGGTAGAAGACGGCGAGGATACCGGTGGGTCCCGGTCGCCGGTGAGATAGGAGAGGGAGCTGGGTCTCGCGGTGATGGGCTGGTTGGGCCTGTTATCAAGGGGGCCGGCCCGTTCGGGAAAATGAGGGAAGAGAGAAGGAGAGGAGGAGAGGGAGGCTTTGCTGGGCTGGGCCAGAAAGGGAAGGGGAGGAGATCAAGCCCATGGCTCTTTCTGATTTCTCATTCCTTTTCCATTTCTCTTCCTTTCTTATTTTCCTTTCTCATTATTTCTTTTCCCTATTATTTTATGTGTGCCACATATATATTCATGTTATAAACATTTATATAAGTACATGTATATTTCCATGATTTACATTCATGAAAATATTTATCCAATTGTACTTATATAAATATTCCCATATATAGGTGCACACACTTGTTCCCCAATTCTATCATTTCATGCGTAGCATATATTATAAATATTTGTATAAGCACATTTAGATTCCCATGACTATTATAGTAGAGAATATTTATTTATTGTGCTTATAAAATATTCATATATGTTTTTGGTACACACTTGTTTTGGTATTTTATTCCCGAGAGAAAAATTGTAATTCACTTCTCATGCAAAATTCCATAATTTAAATCTAGGACTTACCTTGCATCCTTTTGCGACCATAAAGCTCAACAAGCAACAAACAAGGTTTCCTACTTTCTAGATGGTGAGAGTTTGAATGCAGGTTTTCAAAACGGGGTTTCGGTTTAGCGGAAAATAAATCAAGTTTTAGTTGTAATTATAAAAAGTTCAAATTTTTAGTGATTTTTAAAATGATGCAAAAACACGGGTGTTACATGTACCGCTCACGGGCGATGTCCTCTATGGCCATGATTAAAGATTTGATGAGAGTAGTTGTGTCACCACTAGCCGAATAGGCCATGGCCTCATAACTAGCAACGAACTTCTTTGGATCGGACTTGCCATCGAAAACCAGGATTCTTGGTTTGTAACCAGCTGGCCATGGGTGCCGCTGCAACTCCGCCAATAGCGGCGCAGAGGGATCAACAAGGCGTTTTCTTCAAAGTGAGGTTCGGGTATGTGAACCTGAAAAGGTTGCACCAGTAAGTAGATCCAATTCTTGTAAAATAAAAAGATCCAAACGGCCCCTTAATTACTTTGAGGACTGCAGGCTGCTCCACGACGACCACCATCGACTGACCTTTTCAACCTTCAAATCAATATAAGTACGTGATCCTACATTTTTTTAAAAAAATGGATATATCCGAATTCGTTTGTTAGTGTTTTTCTCAATCCGGTTCCAGATTAGTATTCGACAATGTATCATAAACCTATCTAAAGTTTTCTCTTCATAACGTTTAATTTTATTGTTACTAATGATGCATAGGAACCAATTAATAGCATATCTATAAATATATACCTTTCAGTATTAATTTCAAATTATAAATGATACGTAAAGTTTAATATAAACCTAATATAAATATTTTAAATTATAATACTTTAGTCATGGGAGCCGCCGTGTATGCTGACAATACGCACCTAATCATGCATGTATGTTGACAGAACGAGCCTAGTCAAGAAAGCCGCCATGCTGCGCTGTGGAGTCGATCTTGACTGACTCACCATTTTTCATTCGGTCTCCATGCCCCAAGCATGCAACCACTAATGTTCATTTCTACTCTCGTTAAGCCGCAGGTGTGTTCCTCATTTCTTGGGCTGGAAGACTAGGAAAGTTCAAAAACATGTCCTAGCAGCGTACGACTTCCATACACCATAATTGACATTTTGTACAACAATTATGAGTGGATAAGTATGACTGGGATAATTATGAGTTTTGAACTTTCTCAGTCTTCAAAAAGCAGCCGCAGAAATGAGGAACAAGCTGATACGACCTGTGGCTGTTGTTGCTCCCTGAAGCACTGATGATGCATGAGTGGATAACCATAACTCACTGACTATACAGAGAGGAGGACGATTGGCTTTCTGAAATCGCAGTGACATTTCTTCTCTCGTTCAACTATAGGGAGCAAACAGCTCGATCATCACCAACTGGAGGGGCTGCAGGCCCCTATAAGAATTTATTAAAATTAAAAAAGCAGAAGTCTTAAACAAGTTTACAAGTAGAGCTTTGTAGCATCCCTGCTTTCCCTGAAGCGAAATCCACAAAATGAAGTATAACATAATAGTCCCCAACAGATCGTTCCATCATATTATCCCAATTACAGTCGATTACAAGGCCATACTTGAAACGATTAAAAACAATTCACCCACACGCTTGGGGGCTTGTTTCGAGATGTTTGAAAACCCTAATCATATCTTATGTAGGGACTTAAACTGGGTTGAGTATGAATATCAATTTTGTACTCATTTTTTCCAAATATTTGAATGAGCTGCAGTTCAAATTTCAGCCCGATCCAAAAAAATTGTTTGAAAGCAATTAATTAATTATATATAGAAAATAAATTTAAAAAATACACCAAACTTTTTCAAGTAGTGGGAAATGTGGTATGTATTGAGGAGAAAAAGTTAGATGGCATTTGGGCAAAATAAAATAAAATTTTTTGCCGAGTGCCGAGCTGGGGCACTTTCGGCAAAGAGTTCTATGTCGAATGTATTTTTTGGCACTAGGCAACCTGATTAAAATACCGAGTGTATTTCCTTTGCCTAGTGTCCTCCATTGACACTTTCGGCAAAAGAATAGACGGTGACAGTTAGGGTTGACGGTGCATTGTCCTTCACCGAGTGTATTGCTTGGGCACTCGGCAAAGGAGTCTTCTTTGCCGAGAGCCGTGTCTTGGCACTTTCGGCAAAGAATGGAGATATGCCAAGTGTTTTGCTTTGTTGAGTGTCCTTGGGGCGGGCATTCGGCTTATCTACTCTTTCTTGAGTGCTAGATATCCTGCACTTTCGGTAAAGACACGACACTCGGCAAAGGCCACGTTTCCGGTAGTGTCCTCTCGACGCAGGTAGTCACCATAATTTTTTTTCTACATGTGTGGCACGCCGGCACATCTTCGCACGTGTGAGCCCAAGAACGGCCCCCAAACTATTTCTACAAGTTCTCTTTTTTTGTGTTCGTGATATCAAAAGTATATATATCTTTATCTACCATTTCAATAAAGTTTTAATTATTTTTATAATCTATTTAAGTATTAGATTAAAGGTAGTATAGTAAATGTTGTAAAATTACATTGTAAATTGATAGAAGTGTGTTTCGTGTCATGTTGGCCCAACCATGGCCCAAAATGCGGGCTGGGCCATGTAGCCTGTAATGCCGAAATACTTTGTGTCGTGCCGGCTCGTGCTTCAGGTCTCGCTAAAAGTATGTGCCATAGCCGGTCCTGAGATCCCTCAAAAAAAAAAAAAAATAGCCGGTCCTGATAATTAGTAGATTTATGGAAATTGCAGTTCCTGCGGTGTGCGTATTCGGCAAATCTTGTCTGTATTCCATATATATACGCACACGATACATCGTGAATATATATTGTTGGGAAAACAATAAGAAAACTTCTATGTTTGCGGTATGCTCGATTCGCGTCGGAATCGGACTCTCCCTTGGACGAATCGCCAGCGCGTGGATTTGATCTCAAAAGCACGACGACACGAAGCAACTTTTCCCGATATCTTAACGGCCGCCGAACTCGATCAATCTGCCCTGCCGCGGCCACCGTCCACTAATCCTCCTCCGACAACCAGACCATGTCCCGCCGCAGCACGGCACAACGAGCCACCACCGGTCACGACAACGCCACCACGCCCTCAGCGCATCAGCAACAATTGCGACGGCGGCGGCGGCCGCAGGGCGACGTGGTGTACGTCCGGCAGGTTACCGCCGCAAACGTCTTCCAGGAGCTGTCCAAGATCCGCTCTCTCCTGGACACGCACCCGTACGTGACCGTGCACGCGGAGCACCACGGCGGCGGCGGCGGCGACGAGGAGGGCAACAACCTGCCGCCCGGCGTGCGCATCGACGACCTCCCGGCGGCGTCGCGCTACGGGCTGGCGAAGGTCGACGTCGACTCGTCGGTCCCCTACTCCCAGCTCGGCATCACGCTGTGCGACGCCAACGGGAAGCTCCCGTTGCTGTGCGCCACGACGGCCGCCGCCGCCGAGCAGTCCGTGTGGCAGGTCTGGCTCCACGGCCGCGACGACTCCGCCTCCGTCTCCGTCTCCGGCTCCGGCGGCGTGATGAGCATCCTGAGCATGAGCGCGTTCGCGTACGCGCTGTTCACCACGGGCGTTGTGTCGGCCGACACCGCCGTCACGTGGGTCGCGTACGGCGGGCTCTACCACCTCGGGTTCCTCCTCAAGGTGCTCACCGTCGGCGCACGGCTGCCGGACACCAAGGAGGAGTTCCTGGTTTCGCTGAGGGCGTTCCTCGGCGACAGGGTGTACGACGGGAGGTACGTGGCAAGGGAAGTGAGCTTGAAGGGCCCCCCTCACGCAAATGGCGTCGCTGCTCGGTGCACCGGCGGCCACGGCGGCCAAGGAGCCGTGGCAGGCCGGGGAGCGCAGCCTTGTCGCGTGCCAGGTGTTCATGCGCCTCAAAGGTCTCTTCTTTGCGTGGGATGATATAGACGTGCATTCTGGCTGTATCCATGGCCTGCACTCGCCGACATCGTGGTCGAGCTGATTGTGTTGTACATTGTGCTCTCTTTTTACGATCGACAAGATCATGTACAATAGGATTTGACAATTGTATACTTTGTATCTAACTGTATGACAGGATACTATTTATAAAAATTAGCACGAATTATGTGCAACTGACTTTGTGAGGTGGGCTGCCGTCGCTCGGCATGTGTCCATACCGGGTAATCAAGGTAAACAATTTGTGTAGTTAATTTTAAAACTCCTTAGTTTATGTGTCCCGTCGACGAGGCGCCAATGGTGACTTCGGGAATCTCCAGATCTGCTGGGTGTGCTCAGTCCTTCGGGGGTGCTCATAGAGGTAGGGTTTAAGTACGTGTATTAATAGCGGTGAGTGTGTGTGCGTGTTGACAGTGTCTGCATTGTACTGTGTAATTCTTAAAAAAAATTGTTTCCAACTGAATATAGGGCCAGCTTGGTTCCCACCACGCACAACCTATGACCACCACACTCAAAACAAAAAAATTGTTTCCAACTGAATATAGGGCCAGCTTGGTTCCCGCCACGCACAACCTATGACCACCACACTCAAAACATTGTATCGTGGCAGGCGGGCGCATGGCGTGGCGAGCAGTGGCGCCGAATCAAACAGCCCTATAATTTGACCCGTGTTTGGAAACTAACATTTTTTTACTCAATCCCACAATTTGTGCTTAGCCCTTCAATAAAAAATATGCAATTGTAATCAAGCAGGTTCATCTCAGGGTTGTGCTTAGCTATAGCGCTGCTAGCGACGAGCCGGCTGCAATGACGTTTGTGGAGCCATAGCTGTTGAATATTAGTCATTTTACGACATGCTTTAATCCATAAATCCGACAAAAACATATACTAGCATGAACCATTTGAACGTCGCACGTGCGGATCCATTACCGAACCTTGCAATGGACCCTACGCATATCATTACTGCACAAATCACCATTGAAAGTAGAGATGAGTACAACGCATACCCTTGGGAGCCCACGGTGGGTTTGACCGGTGCCGCTCCTCGTCTGGGTCATGGTGCACTACTACAGGATTGATTTTGGGAGGTGTTCAGTTTTGATTTTCCGTGGCGGGCATTTGAAAAACCGCCACGTAAAATAGGTGCCTCGGCAGCCCCGGCCCGGGAAAACCACCACGGTTAATCCCTATTAACCGTGGCGGTTATTTTACAATGTCCGCCACCGTAAATCGATTAACCGTGGCGTTTTTTATAAAAAGCCTGTCACGGTTAACAGCCACCAGCCCACTATAGTTAGAAAAGCCCAAATGGCCCGTTAACACGTTCACGTATATATAGCCCCACAAACCCTAACTTCCCTCACTCGGTCACTCTCTCACCCCCTTCCCCGGCCGCGGCGCATCTCCCTCCCAATCCCTCCACCCGCGACACATCTCCCTCCCTCCCTCTTCACTCCTCGGGCCTCGGGCGAGGCGGGCGGCCGGCCATGTCTCCCACAAGGCGCGCGGCACGACGGGCGCGCTGGGCCTGGCGGATCCGGCGGCGGCGGCTGCGGGCCGGGCGGATCTGGCGGCTTCCCCTTCCCCTTCAACTCCGGCGGCGGCGCTCGGGCCCGGCGGATCCGACGGCCTCCCTTTCCCCTTCAACTCCGGCGGCGCGGTAGAGGCGAATCCGGTGGCGGCGCCCGGGCGGCGGCGCTTCTCCACGGGCGGCGGGGCGGCGCGGCTCCAAGGCGGGCGGCGGCGGCGCCGTCGGATCCGGCCTCCTCGGCGGCGCGGGCGGCGGCCGAAGCGGCGGCGGATCCGGCGAAGCCGGCGCGGGCTCCTCGGTCTCCTCCGGCGGTGGCGTCTTTGGCGGTGGTGGCGAGCTAGCCCGGCGGTGGCGTGCTGGCGGCGGCGGCGAAACCTGCGGGCTCGCATTGGGCCCGCACGTGTCTGGGCCCGTTAGGGTTTCAAACTGGATTTTCTTTTTATTATTTTTTTATTTATTAACCGTGGGCGGGCATTGTTAAATAAAGCGCCACGGTTAATCGATTTTGCGTGGCGGACATTTGCCTCGATTAACCGTGACCCTAGCTGCGTGGCGGTTTTAATGTCCGCCACGGAAAATCAAAAAGTCCGCCACCGAAAATCATTTCAGTAGTAGTGGTGGTTGTTGATGAAGAGCTACTTGATGCGAGAGCGATCATGCCAAAGCACAACCCAAAGACTAACCCCCACCGATGCAGGCGGCAAGGGAACCACCGAGCCGATGGTGGGTTGAACGCCACCGCTCCTCGCCTTGGTCATGGTGGCCGTTGGTGAAGAGCCGGTTGATACGAGAGCGGTCATGCCGGCACTCCCCAAAGACTAACCCCCACCAATGCGGGGGGGGGGGGAACCACCGAGCCGACGGTGGTTTGACCGACACCGCTCTCGTGCGGGTCATGGTGGTCGTCGGTGAAGAGCCGTTGATGCGAGAGCAAATCGAAGCACATCCGAAAAACTTGATCAAAAACTTGATCACCCGCCTACTCGTGCAGGTAGGCAAGCGGACGCAGTTTCAGAGGCTAGCTCGCCAAATCCCCTTGTGCACCTAGAGAGCTTGGGACGGATATGGTTGAGAGCAACACAAGCTCAAGAGTAGGGAGGGAAGAAGAAGAGTAGTGACGACTAGGGTTAGGGGAGAAGGGTACAGCCCGTGGCTGGTATACTTTGTGTGACCGTTCGTATTTATCCAGGGCCGCTACTATGTAACCATTGGTTGAGCCATCCGATCATTGGACTGATCCAACGGTCCTATGGTACATTTAGGTGAGTCATCTAGTCGTTGGGCTGGTCCAACGGGCGACAAAAGGGGCACAAGACATCACATCCACCCAAGGCCACGGGGGACGCGGGCGCGGTGGCAGTGTTCGCGTGGCTCCCCAACTCTCCCTCTCAACTTATCTATGTAACTCATGTTCCACGAGCTTCATGCATGGCTTCCGGCGAGGTAAGTGAGATCCTCGTTTGGATCTTAGCCTTCCTCCTCCTCCTCCTCCTCCTCCTCCTCCTATCCGAGCTCTCCACACGCCTTCTTCTTCTCCTCCCGCTGCTCGTACTTCTCCTCTCTGTCTGGATCTAAGGGATGTGGCGGTGGCTAGGGTTCCGCCGAGATTTGCTCATCGTGTTGCAATGGTTATCTCTAGATGTTTTAGTAGGTTTTTAGTTGATGTTGTAGTAGTACTGCTTTGAGATGTAGGCAATATGTTTTAGTTTTAGTTCAATTTGGCATGTTGTAGCAGTTGATTCGGTGTTGTTGTAACAATCACTTTCGGTAGCGACGTCCTTCCCCCGGGGAGCTCCCTGGCTTGGGCGGCGCAACGACGTCCCTGCCCCCAAGCATCCCCTTCGGTGACCGAGCTCCCTCACCCGGCGCCATAGCGCTCCCCACGCCATGCTTCTTTTTTCTTTCCCCCAATGTTTCAATTGTTTCATATATTTTAGAGGTACGTTTTGACCGAACCATATGTTTGTTGCGAAGGTAGATTGAGGGATGTTGTAGATGTTGCATTTGTTTCAAAGGAATGTTGCAATAGTA
The DNA here is from genome assembly GCA_015847255.1 of Hyparrhenia diplandra. Taxonomy (NCBI): domain Eukaryota; kingdom Viridiplantae; phylum Streptophyta; class Magnoliopsida; order Poales; family Poaceae; genus Hyparrhenia; species Hyparrhenia diplandra. The sequence goes on from JADLZK010008929.1 coordinate 710,389, forward strand.
TGTTTGATGTGTTTCACATGATGGGAGATATGTTTCATCCATGTTTTTTGACACAAAATGCACTAGATGTTGCATTTCACATATATGTTGCATGTGTTTTATTCGATGTTTACGGTATGGTTGCAATAGTTTCAAGTTTGTTTCAAAAGGTATGTTTCAACTAATTTCAGTCGTATGTTTCAATTGTTGTTTCCGGATGTTACAAAAGTAGATCGGTGTTGCATCTTCTTCTCCTCCCACCTTACGCTACATCATCTCTCCCTTTGCGCCTGATTGGCGGTACTTGGGGAAGCGGATGGAGATTGAGCAGGGGCACGGTGGTCCGCGTGCGCACGGGAAGCGAGGGGGTGAAGGGGAGAGGAGGTACGCCTACGAGGGGAGAGGAGGGACGCGAGCCACGAGCAGGGGGGAGAGGAAGGACGCGAACCACGCAGCACGAGGATAGCGACATAGGTGGTCCCCGAGTAGATGCGGCGGGGAGAGGAGTGACGCTGCAGCCGAAGCACGGGGGGCAGCGGCGGGGTGTTCCTCCGAATAATGCGACGTCCGAGCGCTTAGGGTTGCCGTATTTTTTAAGCAAACATTTGAAGATCGATTTCTAGGAAGATCCATTTACACGTTGCTAAAAAAAACTTACAAGCACACAGATGGACCGGGCTCAAACGCATACTTCCAAGCACGTTGACCCATTCTCGCCCACGAGGCCCGGCCTATGTTGTGTTCAAAGATCATGGGCGAGCGGTGCCTCGTGCGATGTCCATTCCAATGTTCGCGACGTGGAGCCTCGGCCGGCGGGTACTTGTCCTCATACCCAAGCGACGCAAAAAGTATGGAGTGGGCGGGGCTAGCTTATTTGGTGCGGGTACTTGACCTAAAACCCAAGCAATGTAACGTATACGTAAAATACTCAACATTTTGCATATGTTGTCGCTCCGCTCGTACATACTGTAGTACTACTTTGGTCTTGTCCAGCTTGTGAGCATCTGGTTCTTTGTCTTCGTGTCTGTGTTGGTTAATCATGTGTTCCCCGATGATGTGGAGGCCACGGTGGCGTTGGTTTTTACACCGTCGCCAGATTTCAAACTAGAGCGATGGCGGGAAAAGCGATTTGCCAAGCGGGGAGCGCCGTCGGCGGGGCGTGGTGAGCGCTTGGTCATGGCGTCGGCGGTTGGCGAGTGTGTTTTCAGTCATCTTGTATCGGTGTTTTGTGTCGGTTTTCGTTAAGCAAGCGTGTGTCTTAGCTAGTGATATAAAAACACGGATGTAAGGAGCGCATGGTAGCGTTAATCACTTTGTAATCGAGTGTGTACTCTTGTTGAACTAAGGTGAAAAGGGGCCTTTGTCACCTCGTCGATTTGCCGTGGTGTTCATCTCGTGTTCATCATTCTTTCTTCTTCGATCTCGCGCGATCTTGTGTTTAGGCATAGCCAATTCATGTTCATGCTTGTGTTTGATTGATCCTTGGCTATCACGTGGTATCGAGCCAGGTTAATCATCAAGCACCACCACCACATAGCGTGTGTCCATGGCGTTGGTGCAGAGCTTACGGGAGCCGGGGTGATGGAGGTTACCGCAGATTTTCCCCGACGCCGACATCGACGAACTACACCCGCTTGGAGTATACGGGTGCAGCGATCATGGAGGAGCAGGGGTGGTGGGGGATCGTGGAGCCGTCGTGGGGAACGCGACGCGCTCCGACGGAGGCGTAAACATCCAAAGACAAGAAGGTGCACACGCATTTGTTTTGATGTTTGTCCGATGATCTACCGATGCAAGTTGCAAAAAGAAGAAGAGTGGAAGAGAAGTGTGGGAGTCACCGAGCACGGTTTGTAGGGGCGAGCGTGTCGAGGAGATGCGTGTTTACAAACCTTGCGCATGCGAGTTTGATGCACTCAAGATGAAGGAGGAGGACACCGTCGATGAGTTTCTTTGGGAAACCGGCAAAGAATGTCGGTTAGATTTAGTAAGCTAGGCGGGACCTTGGAGGATAGGGCCATGGTGAAGAAGTTGTTCGACACCGTGCCCTCGCGATTCATCCAAGTCGTGGCGGGATCGGCAGTAACCAAGATCTGAAGACACCGGAGTTTGATGATGCCATTGGACGCCTCGGGACGTATGAGGAACGAACCGGCAAGTCAAGAGGAGGGAAGTCTCGAGAGTGGTCAAGTGCTCCTCACTCAAGCTGAGTGGGATGCACGACAAAAAGAGATCTACCGGTGAAGGGTCTGGTGGTGGCAAGCCATCGGGTCATGGTGGACGAGGTTGAAGATCTCTAGATTGGTTTTGGCTAATTAGTGACATCCTTAGGACTAATCTCTCTATGCTAAGTGTTTGTTTTAGTTGGAGATTGGTCAAGCCAAAGTTGGTGCATGGTGGTCATGGTGGATGGATCGAGATGATTCAAATGATGATCAAGTGCATGGCTTGGAGTGGATGGTGGATCAAAATGGGCTCAAGGCAAAGGTATATCCATAGGGCCATTTTGATTTTACACTCAAGACACCATAGAGGGTGTGAGTGATTATAGGATCGATAAGCCGTACTATAAAGAGGGGAAAACTATCGTACATATCGGTCCTCATGTGCCTCTAGGTTCAAAATCTTTTGCATGCATTCTAACCTAGAGAGCTAACCCATCCTTCGAAATTGATTGTGAAAATGCTAACACACGAGCACATGGTGATGTACACATGGTGGTGTTGGCACATTTGCGAAGGCGGTGATGGTTGCGGTGTTTGAGATGGGTTTGGGTACGAGCAATGTCGGCGCTTTTGAGAAAAAGAAACGTCTATTTTCTATTGCGCCGGATGCATCGTGGTGGTAAAAACATGCTAGTCCTTGTTCTCAAGTTGGTACACTTGGTGGATAGCATGTTGGAGCAAAGGCGGCGAAGGAACGACGAAAATTTGGCAGCTTCAGGTTGACCGGACGCGGTGGCCGGACCCGCGGACGGACGCCGCGTTGACGGACGGGCCTTTCCGGTGGGTGCCCGGCAGAGAGCATGTTTTTCGAGGGTTCGGCCGAGGGCGACCGAGCCGACCGGATCGGATGCTTCCGGTCTTGACCGAAGCACCGACGGACGCTGGCCGACCCCTTCAAGACCCGATCGGCGGTTCAGGTTGGGGTTAGTCGGTTGTGGCCGGACCCACCGACCGGACTCTCAGCGGTGAGTCGGTCGCGCGTCCGGCCAGCTGATTTGTGCGTGATTTGCACCCCAACGGCCACATTTCATGGTGGGGGGGTATTTATACCCCTTTTGGCCGGTTCTAGGAGGTCTCTTGGTCATTTTGAATCAATCCTAACACCTCTAGAGCTGAGCACTCATCCTCCTCCTCACTCCTTTGCTTGAGAGCATCCATTCTAGTGAGTTGAGGTGATTCAAGTGCACTTTGCTTTGATCATTGCATCTAGTGGCACTTGTGGATCATTGTGAGCCGGTGGTTTTCTTGTTGCTCTTGGAGAGCACCACTCCTAGCCGGCTTGGTGATTGGTGGATGCGTTGGCAAGAGAAGGTGAATGTTCTTGGCCACCTCCGGTGATTTGTGAGAGGGTCACACACTCCTCGTCGGGAAGACAAAGTGTGAGTAATCTATTGCTCGTGTCTTGGGTACCTCTCATTTGCTTTGGGTGCGAGAAGCCTAAAGGCATTTGGCTTGAGTGAGCTCCACCTCGACCCACACGTGAGAAGGTCAAGACAACGGAGATTAGCTTGAGGGTGCTCAAGTGAACTTCGGGTTAAATCTCGTGTCTCCATTTGTCTCTCGGTGATTGGCTTCGAATTGGTTATCATATTGTTTCATCCTTGGTGATTGGATTGACTAGCCTCTACATTGTGGTATATCTCCTCTACACTCTTGCTTTACATTCATATATATTGTGCTAGTGTAGTTGGAGTAGAATTGCTTAGTTGCTTAGCCTTGTTTAGAGTAATCTAGCTTGCTCATCTAGTTGGTAAAGTAGTGACTTAGCCTTTGAGTGTGAACTAGAGATCATATCATCTAGAATTGACAATAGGAGGCTTGCCGACAAGTAGAGCTAGAGCAAACGCGTTTATCGCCATTTGTTATTCTAACAAGTTTGTCTAGTGTTTTGTAGAAAATTTTATTAGGCTATTCACCCCCCCTAGCCATTTAGGACCTTTCAGAGGTAGAGGGCATGGACGTGGTGGAGGCCGGAGTGGCTGAGGTGGACGTGGAGATGCAGGGAGCACTGAGAGGAAAGACAAGAGTCACATTAAGTGTTTCAGATGCAAGCTCAATGGCCACTATGTAAACCGGTGCCCAAACCTGAAGAAAGATGAAGAAGCTCATCATGTGAAGGCAGAAATGGAACCATCAGTGTTGTTTGCTAAGTTAGAGGTGGAGAACCCAGGGAGGAGCACACAACCGAGAGTTCAAGGCAAGGTGTGTGCGAATGGTGGATCTATGCGGCCCGTAATTGCATTTTCTTTGGTAATGGAGAGCCCACGGGGAGATACCCGGTGTCTTGACAATTGGAGCAAGCAACCATATATTTGGAGACAAGGAGAAGTTCGGAGAGATTGATTCTACATTCTCTCGGTAAGGTAAGATTTGGTGATGGTTCTAGTGTTGATATTACTGGCATTGGCTCAATTATGTTCAAAGGAAATGATGGTAATCAGTGGTTACTTAGAGATGTTTATTACATTCCCAAACTTAGAGCAAATTTGATTAGTCTTGGTCAATTAGCTGAGCATGGTCATAGAGTAGTGATGGATGAGGATATTATCATCGCCATCGAAAAAAAGCCCACATAGATTGATCATGTGTGTTGAAAGAAGTGGAAATAGACTATACAAGATTGGGCTCGGTGTTGGGGAACCTGTTTGTTTGTTAGCTAGTGTGGAGGATCAAGGATGGTTGTGGCATGGCAAAGGTTAGGTCATGTGAATTTTCATGCTCAAACAACTAGTTGATAAGGAGATGGCGGTGGAGTGCCACCGATTCGTAAAACCCGATCAGTTCGGCCGGGTCTTGTCTTGTTGCAAAACAAGCCGATTTTCATTTCCTAGAAGTGCACTGTGGAGAGCAGATGAGCCATTGGGGTTAGTTCATATTGATTTATGTGGTCCCATTACACCTACTTCAGTTAGTGGCAACAAGTACTTTATGTTGTGTGTTGATGACTGCACTAGATGGTGTTCAGTGTTTATGCTCAAATCTAAGGATGAAGCAGTGAGTGCATTTGTCAAGTTCAAGGCTCAAGTTGAAAATAATTGCAATGATAAAATAAAAGTGCTTAGATCTGACAGGGGAGGGGAGTTTCTAAATGAAGCTTTGCAAACCGCGGTGTGATGAAGTGGAATTAGAAGGCGAGTTCACGCTCCATACCGTAGGGTCGAGATGGGGACTAGAGGGGGGGTGAATAGTCCTTTCTAATTCTAATTGCGTCGGCTAAACAAATATAATGCGGAATTGAAACTATTCGTTTAGCCAAGACTTCACCCCTCTAGCTATGACTCTAAATCACCTCACAAAAGATCCTACACAAAGCAAATGAGGTGATAAGCCTAGCTTGAGCTCCTAACCGTTTCTATTGCAAGGTCACACAAACCTATGCACTAGTACTTCAAACAAAGGTGAGCTCCTACACAATTCTAATGAGCAAAAGCACAAAGCCAACCTAAGCTCACTAGATGCACAATGGATAAGGCGACACACGCCTAACCCAAAGGCTCAAATTACTTAGCTACACAAACTAAGCAAGGCAACTAACAAGCTACACAAGCTAGTAATTGCAAGAGCTACTCCACAAACACAAGCACAAGATATATATGAATGTAAATACAAAGCTTGTGATTTGGAGAATGCAAACCACCGAGAAGAGTAGACAAGTTGACACCGGTGATTTTTACCAAGGTATCGGGAAGCTTGCCAACTTCCCCTACTCCTCGTTGTGTCGACCAACACCTTGGGTGGTTCCTTTGGTGTTTTCACCTAGATGGTTCTTGATTGTGATTCTCCGATCACTTGCCCCTCAAGGCACGCCCCGCAAGGCACCGCAAGACACCACTCTCAAGTGAGCCTCTCAAGGCACCGCAAGACACCACACACACAAGGGAGGTACTCACCGACACGCTCTAGTAGTGATGCTCTTCACGATCCCCGCGAGGTGAGCTCGAACCTCTCACAAATCCTCCTTCGGAGCACCGCACAATCTCCGTTGCGTGCTTCACGAAGTCTCTTGCCACCAAGCCGTCTAGGAGGTGGCAACCTCCAAGAGCAACAAGCACACCGGCTTGCAACACGATCACCTAGTGCCACAAATGCGATCTCTCAACGCGAATGCACTAGAATCACTCCTCACTTTGATTTGGATGAACACTATCAATCACAAGTGAGTGGGAGGGCTCTCAAGCACCACAACACAAGCCACCAAGGCCCAAGTGTGCTCAGCACCCGAACAAGGTCGGGTATGTGGTGTATATATAGCCCCCAAGTCAAATAGAGCCGTTGGGAGGAAATCCCAGCTTCTGCGCGCTGACCGGACGCGCTGACCGGACGCACCAGCGGGTCCGGTCCAGCGTCCGGTCGCTGCGTCCGGTCACAAACGACAAGCAACCTGGCCCACAGCCAACGGCTGCCGGCGTCCGGTGCATGCTTCGGCCGGCACCGGATGCGCCCGGTCCGGCGTCCGGTCCCTGCGTCCGGTCAAAACCGGCCTGCGGGGCTCTCTCGCTGACGCGCGACCGGCGGGGCGTCCGGTCGGTGCGTCCCCGGCCGCTGCACCGAAGCGTCCGGTCGAGCGTCCGGTCGGCGATTTCCAGCGAAAACTCCACCGAAACACCGACTCCTTTCTCTTCGACATGCTACCCATCAAGTATACCAAACTTGAGCACGAGGAATAGCATGTTTTCATCTCCAACTTGCATCGGCGCAATAGAAAATATGCATCTCATTTTTCTCGGCGCGAATCCCGCCCCGCAAGCTCGGCGGGAGGATGAGCGGTTCCCAAACCCAACTCAACCCCGCAATCACCGCCGCCTTTGCAAATGTGCCAACACCACCAAGTGTACATCACCATGTGCATGTGTGTTAGCATTTTCACAATCATTTCAAAGGCCGGTTAGCTCTTGTCACGCCACTCGATCCTAACACATCGCAAAGTTAGATCGCTCAAGTGGCACTAGATGACCGATATGCAAACAAGTTTTGCCCTCTTAATAGTAGTACGGCCATCTATCCTAAACCCCGGTCATAAACTTCTCTAAGCTCCTCATGACCGTGAGAAATGAAATGCCCTATAGGTTATACCTTTGCCTTGCGCATTTCCATTCCGCTCCATCTCCAAGTGCCGATGCAACACATGCACCAACACGATCACCAAATGATATGATCCATTTCATATCATCACATGACACTATTGGTCCATCGATCTTGACCTCACTTGCTCTTCACCGTTGCGTCGGTCCGTCGGGCGCCAAGTCTTGCCCAAGCTTCACCGCCTCGCGGTCCATCGCTTCACCGCCTCGACTTGCCCTTCACACTTTAAACCGGTCCATCAAGCCAAGTCTTGTCTTGATCTTCACCACCTTGGTCACATGACTCCATGTCATGTTTCATATGCAATAAAGCTCCTTCATGCATCAGCTCATGTGAACTAACTTCACGTGTATTATCTCAATCACACATTGTTAGTCCACCTAATGTTGTCACTCAATTACCAAAAACCAAAGGGACCTTCAATCTCCCCTTTTTGGTAATTGATGGCAACACTACAAAGATATGGAATTTAAGATTATATTCCAAGCTAGCACTTCATACAAGTATAAATTGCTAACTTGGTTTGGATTTTATGTCACTTATCCAACATTTAAGCTCAAAGTCAAGATTTGGATAAGCACCATGCCCAATTGAAATTCAAGGTTTGCACACATACATAGATATGAACTTTTGGTAGTGGTAACTACCCTATATATGTGCCCAATTGATTTGAATTCAAGGTTTGCACACATACATCAAAGATATGAAACATTATTTTGGGAGGGTTAACACTACAACCTATGCATGCTAGTTATCATATCATCATTCAAAGTTCTATAACTAGCATACACCACACAAGCATTGCATATAAAATTTAAAACTTATGCAAATGCAAGCAAGCACATGAATATGCACATATCAAATGCAATCAAACAAGTTCATGAGCTTGCTCCCCAACTTGTGTGCTTCTCATATGTCCAAGAATTTTGATCCTTCTCTAATCTTCAATCTTGCTCCCTCATGGTCCATGTCCATGTTCCATTCTCTCCCCATACATATCTTTGTTCCAATCTCTCCCCTTTGTCATCAATTTCCATAAAAGGTATGCCTCTTTTGATACAAAGGGTGTGACTAGGGATAGATGGTTGAGTCTTTATTCTTCATTTTTGATGGACATCACCATATGTTGGAATGACACCACTTGTAACAACCACATGTGGAAGCATGAAAACCACCTAGAAATGCCACATGTAGGTCACTTGTAGGATCCTTGACCTTGATCTTGAGGTGGGGCACCTCCCCTATGTCAAGGCATATGTCAATCCACTTGAGTTCTTGAGGGTAGCTCTCTTGAGTTGATCACTTAAAGTTGAGGATCACTTGTGGAACCACCATTGATACATTAAGTACCACTTGAGTGTGAGCAAGAATATCACATGTAGGAATATAATATATCTTGCAATATGGTAGGGTTTTGATGACCAATTCTTGAACTATATTGTATCCATGAGCTTCTTTCTTGATGACTTGAACTAAATGATTTGCCATAGCTTTCAAGTCCGGTTTGATCCAATGACAAGCTTCTTCACACCTCATAAAGTATAAGGGTTATCTTGCCAATGTTGTACTTGTCACTTGTGAGCAATCCAAAATAGATCAAGTACTTGGGATCACTAGCTCATGAACAAATTCATGTACAAACCACTAGATCATATAAACATTCAAGCAATAGTGGTAGCAATGAATTTAAAACTTTCATTTGTCATGCATGATCCTATTAAGCATGTACTATATGCACTAACCGCATACTAGTAAGGGAATGAAATGATCATGCACATTACAATGATACCTTTGCTATCTTGGAGTAGAGGATAGTCAATATGATTCCAATATCACTCCGCAATAGCAATGTGAAGTCCAATTAGATAGGTTGGTGAAGCAAAAATATACCAATATGAATACCATGCTTCACCCATATGAATTGAGAACCACTAAAGATCAAGTGCACTATCTTGTTGTGGTTGGCTTGCTTTCTTTTGATCTTTGCTTGCATGAAAGAATATCATTTGAATTTTGTATGAATGTCTCTCTTTTGGGTGTTGCTTGCTCTCTTTTGATCAATCCTTTTGATTTCTTCAACTAAGCATCTTGAATATTCCTAGATCATCACTTCCATGTTGGCCCTTCCAAGCATCCCAACTTGTCAATCCCACTCATGGGCGGCACACCCCTCTCTAGGGAGAAGTGATCTCACCAAGAACTATCCTTGACACTCACTTGAATAGAGTTTGATTGATTGATTCAAGTGATGGACTTGATATGATGAGTAAACTTGAGATCTTCTTTAAGTCATTTTTCTTTCTTTTGAAGAGACATGATGATCATTTGAATTCAAACTTGTCTCTCCATCTTGAGCTTGGTCTTGATCTCCAACTTGAGTACTAGATGTATACAAAGTACACTCTCCCCAAATCAATGGTTTGTACTCATTGTTTGTCATGCTTCTAACTCAATTCAAAACCAAACATAGGTGCCTCAAATACTTATAAATATGAATCCAACTTGAGGACCTTTCAATCAAAGTGACTCTTGATCAATCCAATGTTTGTCACTTTTTTGGCAGATTTTGTACATCTTAAAGAATAAACCATAACTCTCAATGTACATGTTGAAATGCCATGAAATTTGGTGGAGATGTGCAACACTAAGTCATCTAGTAGCCATAAAAATTTGAGCTTCATACTCCTTCTAGATTGCTACCAGATTTCACATCTTCCCTCACTGCCACATGCTGAAAACTGCTGCAACATAGTTGACAAGCTCTACTCCAAAACCGAAGTATCCCTTGTTCAATCATCATGAAATTTTTACAGCCTCTTGTACCATAAGTATAGAGCATGCATACCAAATTTCAAGCCATTTAAATAAGATTTGATCATCCAAACATGGCTAAGATCACAGCTCACTCAGATTTTGCAAAAGTGGACAGATTTGAGCAATTTAGCTATGCTTCACCAATTTGAATCAAACTTGAAGCTAACTTGTTTGAATACTTTCACAAGACATGTATAAATTGAAATCTCATACTAAATGTCATCTCATGATTATATCCATTCAAACCAACTCAAATTTGATCACTAAGCAATAAATCCATTCAATCATCTTATAGCAAGCAACATGTGCATATATATCCAATTCAATCATCTCATATGCATCTAAGTATGTATGATCAACTAGAAGTATACCTTTGTAGCTTAAGATCATCATATAGCAAGCTTCATCTTCAAATATTCTTGCAAGCCTTCAAATATCCAATAAATCACCACAACTAGGATTATTGCACTTGTATGTTGTAGCTCATTTGGACTTCACTTGTCATGACTTGGCATTGGGATAAGATAGTAATAAGCTTCAATACTTGACTCAATGAAATGATGAACAATATGAATTCAATTGAATCAAGCCTCCAATGCCATGGTACCTACAAACAATCATCCACTCGTTGATGGTACCCAAACTTGTTTGGGTCCTCTCAAGTTAGGTGCAACATACTTTGGCATTGCCTTAGTATGAATAGCGGGATGTTTTGCAATAGCAACCGAAGAGGTACCATTGTCATCCTTTCTAAGCACAATAACATCATCAATTAAAATAGGCTTAGAATTTTCACCTAGGGGACATGAATGAGCCATGTGTCCCCTTTCCCGGCATGAGTAGCATCTTCTCTTTTGTTGAGCCCATTCTTTCTTGCTCATTTGATGCTTCTTCTTGCCTTGCCTCTCATGAGTTGCTTGATCTTCCTTCTCAAGCTTGCTAGGACACTCCGAGGCAAAGTGTCCCATGTCTCCACATTCATGGAACTTGATGTGAGCAAACTTTATTTTCTTTGCTTGAATCTTGCTCATCATCTTGGCATCTTGGATATGAGTTGGATGCCTTGCTCTTGCCTTGCCACCCCTTCTTGTTTTCTTTTTCATCTTCAAGTCATTAACTTTATCTTCATGGTTGATCTTGACTTGATCTTGGGGCTTGTTTTCTTGCTCATCTTGTGGCTTTGGTTGAGGCTCATCTTGATGCTCTACCAATTTCTTGGTTGGGCATGTTGAGGTGAGGTGACCCCAAACATTGCACTTTCGGCACTTGACATGCTTGAGCCTCTCTTCTTCCTTCTTTAACTTGAGCCTTTCTTCATTCGGGCAAGCTTTTGCAAGATGTCCCACTTCATGGCACCGATAGCACATGGAGTGAGATAGCTTCCTTTGTTGAAGCCTCTCCATCTTCTTTGCTTCTTTTGCTTTGCCCTTTCTTTCGGCCTTTGTCATCCTCCTCTCAAATCCAAGGCCATGCTTGTCACCATAGTATCTTTGAGACTTCAAGATTTGCTCAAAGGTGACCTTTGAATTGTAGCACCTCTCAATCTTGGCTATCAAGTTCTTCACTTCCTTTTTGAGCTTTTTGTTCTCCTTCAAAAGGTTAGTCTCACAAGACATAGAAGTAGAACAAGCATTTAAATGTGAAGAGCATGATATATCAAGTAAATCATCACAAGAGGTGGATACATGCTTCTTGCCTACATCACAAGGGTTAGCACAAATATGTGATTGATCATTTGACCCAAGTGATGAGCTCTCACTAGTTTTAGATTTTTCATTTGAAAACATCTTAGTGAGTAAAGCATGATCTTGTATCAAGTTATCATGAGCAACACTAAGTTCCTCATGAGCCAATTTTAGCACCTCATGTGAACAAGTAGTAACATAAAGTAGATGCTCTTGTTGTTCACATGTTGTCTTAAGCAAAGAGTTTTCATTTTTCAATTTCTTGTTTTTAGCAACCTCTTTGTTCAAATCATGGATGAGACTATATATGAGCTCAAAGTTTGGATCATCACAATCGACAACTATGTCACCACGAGGTACCTTGGTGTCATCATGTGACATAGAGCAATCCGGTGATGTAGATGAACATGTAGAATCATCACCCTCATAGCCATCATCCTCACCATCAAGTGTGCATAGAATAGCATCATCGATTGCATCACTTGTGGCGTCCTTATCAACCTTTGATGCCTCATCCTCAAACTTGCCATCATCCCATGTGGAGGCATCACCAAAGGCGCTCTTGATGGATTCCCACAACATATGTGCGGAACTTTGGATATTCACCTTGTCATGCAACTCAAAACTCAAAGCATCGAGTAAGTAACTATAAGCATTGAAATCAAGATCAAATAGGACTTTTTGAGTTTTGGTTAGATTTCTATGGTCCATGACAAGATTGAGACCACGAGTGACAACCCACCAAACCTTAGGTCCCATGGCACGAAAATGATCAAGCATATGGTGTTTCCACCGTGCAAAGTGTGTGCCATCAAAAATATGTGTGTCACTCAAACAATCATCACTAAACCCTCTAGTTTCCATCCTCTCGGGTCGGTTAAGACCACTAAATGAGAGACCACGGCTTTGATACCACGTGTAGGGTCGAGATGGGGACTAGAGGGGGGGGTGAATAGTCCTTTCTAAATCTAATTGCGTCGGCTAAACAAATATAATGCGGAATTGAAACTATTCGTTTAGCCAAGACTTCACCCCTCTAGCTATGACTCTAAATCACCTCACAAAAGATCCTACACAAAGCAAATGAGGTGATAAGCCTAGCTTGAGCTCCTAACCGTTTCTATTGCAAGGTCACACAAACCTATGCACTAGTACTTCAAACAAAGGTGAGCTCCTACACAATTCTAATGAGCAAAAGCACAAAGCCAACCTAAGCTCACTAGATGCACAATGGACAAGGCGACACACGCCTAACCCAAAGGCTCAAATTACTTAGCTACACAAACTAAGCAAGGCAACTAACAAGCTACACAAGCTAGTAATTGCAAGAGCTACTCCACGAACACAAGCACAAGATATATATGAATGTAAATACAAAGCTTGTGATTTGGAGAATGCAAACCACCGAGAAGAGTAGACAAGTTGACACCGGTGATTTTTACCAAGGTATCGGGAAGCTTGCCAACTTCCCCTACTCCTCGTTGTGTCGACCAACACCTTGGGTGGTTCCTTTGGTGTTTTCACCTAGATGGTTCTTCGGTGTGATTCTCCGATCACTTGCCCCTCAAGGCACGCCCGCTGAAGGCACCGCAAGACACCACTCTCAAGTGAGCCTCTCAAGGCACCGCAAGACACCACACTCACAAGGGAGGTACTCAAAGACACGCTCTAGTAGTGATGCTCTTCACGATCCCCCGCAAGGTGAGCTCGAACCTCTCACAAATCCTCCTTCGAGCACCGCACAATCTCCGTTGCGTGCTTCACGAAGTCTCTTGCCACCAAGCCGTCTAGGAGGTGGCAACCTCCAAGAGCAACAAGCACACCGGCTTGCAACACGATCACCTAGTGCCACAAATGCGATCTCTCAACGCGAATGCACTAGAATCACTCCTCACTTTGATTTGGATGAACACTATCAATCACAAGTGAGTGGGAGGGCTCTCAAGCACCACAACACAAGCCACCAAGGCCCAAGTGTGCTCGGCAACCGAACATGGCCGGTATGTGGTGTATATATAGGGCCCCAAGTCAAATAGAGCCGTTGGGAGGAAATCCCGGCTTGGCGCGGACCGGACCGGACGCACTGGTCCGGTCCAGCGTCCGTCGGCAAGCGTCCGGTCACAAACGACAAGCAACGGCCCACGACCAACGGCTGCCGGCGTCCGGTGCATGCTTCCGGCCGGCACCGGATGCGTCCGGTCCAGTCGCCGGTCCCTGCGTCCGGTCAAAACCGGCCCGCAGGGCTCGCGACGCGACCGGCCGGGCGTCCGGTCGGTCGCGTCCGGCCGCTGCACCGAAGCGTCGGTCGGCGTCGGTCGGCGTTTTCAAATAAAAACTCCACCGAAACACCGACTTCTTCTTCCTTTCGACATGCTACCCATCAAGTATACCAAACTTGAGCACGAGGAATAGCATGTTTTCATCTCCAACTTGCATCCGGCGCAATAGAAAATATGCATCTCATTTTCTCGAGGCGCTGAATCCCGCCCGCAAGCTTCGGCGGGAGGATGAGCGGTTCCCAAACCCAACTCAACCCCCGCAATCACCGCCGCCTTTGCAAATGTGCCAACACCACCAAGTGTACATCACCATGTGCAAGTGTGTTAGCATTTTCACAATCATTTCAAAGGCCGGGTTAGCTCTTGTCACGCCACTCGATCCTAACACATCGCAAAGTTAGATCGCTCAAGTGGCACTAGATGACCGATATGCAAACAAGTTCGCCCCTCTTAATAGTACGGCCATCTATCCTAAACCCGGTCATAAACTTCTAAGCTCCTCATGACCGGCGAAATGAAATGCCCTATAGGTTATACCTTTGCCTTGCGCATTTCCATTCCGCTCCATCTCCAAGTGCCGATGCAACACATGCACCAACACGATCACCAAATGATATGATCCATTTCATATCATCACATGACACTTATTGGTCCATCGATCTTGACCTCACTTGCTCTTCACCGTTATGCGTCGGTCCGTCGGGCGCCAAGTCTTGCCCAAGCTTCACCGCCTCGCGGTCCATCGCTTCACCGCCTCGACTTGCCCTTCACACTTGCAACCGGTCCATCAAGCCAAGTCTTGTCTTGATCTTCACCACCTTGGTCACATGACTCCATGTCATGTTTCATATGCAATAAAGCTCCTTCATGCATCATCTCATGAGTGAACTAACTTCCCGTGTATTATCTCAATCACACATTGTTAGTTCACCTAATGTTGTCACTCAATTACCAAAAACCAAAGGGACCTTCAATCTCCCCTTTTTGGTAATTGATGGCAACACTACAAAGATATGGAATTTAAGATTATATTCCAAGCTAGCACTTCATACAAGTATAAATTGCTAACTTGGTTTGGATTTTATGTCACTTATCCAACATTTAAGCTCAAAGTCAAGATTTGGATAAGCACCATAAAACCCGACTTGGTAGTGGTAACTCCCCTATATGTGTGCCCAATTGATTTGAATTCAAGGTTTGCACACATACAAAGATATGAAACTTTTGGGAGGGTTAACACTGACAAGGTATATAGGCATGCAATCGAGTTGCAAATTTGAAGTTTATCATATCATCAAGACATACATCAAAACTCAAGTTCTATAACTTGATTTTAGCATACACCACACATGCATGCATTGCATATAAAATTTTCTAAAACTTATGCAAATGCATTGCATATAAAATTTAAAAAGCTTATGCAAATGAATATGCACATATCAAATGCAATCAAACAAGTTCATGAGCTTGCTCCCCCAACTTGTGTGCTTCTCATATGTCCAAGAATTTTGATCCTTCTCTAATCTTCAATCTTGCTCCCTCATGGTCCATGTCCATGTTCCATTCTCTCCCCATACATATCTTTGTTCCAATCTCTCCCCTTTGTCATCAATTTCCATAAAAGGTATGCCTCTTTTTGATACAAAGGGTGTGACTAGGGATAGATGGTTGAGTCTTTGATTCTTCATTTTGATGGACATCACCATATGTTGGAATGACACCACTTGTAACAAACATGTGGAAGCATGAAAACCACCTAGAAATGCCACATGTAGGTCACTTGTAGGATCTTTGACCTTGATCTTGAGGTGGGGCACCTCCCCTATGTCAAGGCATATGTCAATCCACTTGAGTTCTTGAGGGTAGCTCTCTTGAGTTGATCACTTAAAGTTGAGGATCACTTGTGGAACCACCATTGATACATTAAGTACCACTTGAGTGTGAGCAAGAATATCACATGTAGGAATATAATATATCTTGCAATATGGTAGCCACTTGAGGGTTTTGTCAATTTGAAACCAATTCTTGAACTATATTGTATCCATGAGCTTCTTTCTTGTTGACTTGAACCAAAATGATTTGCCATAGCTTTCAAGTCCGGTTTGATCCAATGACAAGCTTCTTCACACCTCATAAATTATAAGGGTTATCTTGCCAATGTTGTACTTGTCACTTGTGAGCAATCCAAAATAGATCAAGTACTTGGGATCACTAGCTCATGAACAAATTCATATACAAACCACTAGATCATATAAACATTCAAGCAATAGTGGTAGCAAATGAATTTAAAACTTTCATTTGTCATGCATGACCCTATTAAGCATGTACTATATGCACTAACCGCATACTAGTAAGGAATGAAATGATCATGCACATTACAATGATACCTTTGCTATCTTGGAGTAGAGGATAGTCAATATAATTTTAATTTCTCTCCGCAATAGCAATGTGAAGTCCATTTAATAGGTTGGTGAAGACCAAAAATATACCAATATGAATACCATGCTTCACCCATATGAATTGAGAACCACTAAAGATCAAGTGCACTATCTTTGTTGTGGTTGGCTTGCTTTCTTTTGATCTTTGCTTGCATGAGAGAATCAACAAAGAATACCATTTGAATTTTGTATGAATGTCTCTCTTTTGGATGTTGCTTGCTTCTTTTGATCAATCCTTTTGATTTCTTCAACTAAGCATCTTGAATATTCCTAGATCATCACTTCCATGTTGGCCCTTCCAAGCATCCCAACTTGTCAATCCCACTCATGGGCGGCACACCCCTCTCTAGGGAGAAGTGATCTCACCAAGAACTATCCTTGACACTCACTTGAATAGAGTTTGATTGATTGATCCAAGTGATGGACTTGATATGATGAGTAAACTTGAGATCTTCTTTAAGTCCTTTTCTTTCTTTTGAAGAGATACAATGATCATTTGAATTCAAACTTGTCTCTCCATCTTGAGCTTGGTCTTGATCTCCAACTTGAGTACTAGATGTATACAAAGTACACTCTCCCCAAATCAATGGTCTTTTGTACTCATTGTTTGTCATGCTTCTAACTCAATTCAAAACCAAACATAGGTGCCTCAAATACTTATAAATATGAATCCAACTTGAGGACCTTTCAATCAAAGTGACTCTTGATCAATCCAATGTTTGTCACTTTTTGGCAGATTTTGTACATCTTAAAGAATAAACCATAACTCTCAATGTACATGTTGAAATGCCATGAAATTTGGTGGAGATGTGCAACACTAAGTCATCTAGCAGCCATAAAAATTTGAGCTTCATACTCCTTCTAGATTGCTACCAGATTTCACATCTTCCCTCACTGCCACATGCTGAAAACTGCTGCAACATAGTTGACAAGCTCTACTCCAAAACCGAAGTATCCCTTGTTCAATCATCATGAAATTTTTACAGCCTCTTGTACCATAAGTATAGAGCATGCATACCAAATTTCAAGCCATTTCAATAAGATTTGATCATCCAAACATGGCTAAGATCACAGCTCACTCAGATTTTGCAAAAGTGGATAGATTTGAGCAATTTAGCTATGCTTCACCAATTTGAATCAAACTTGAAGCTAACTTGTTTGAATACTTTCACAAGACATGTATAAATTGAAATCTCATACTAAATGTCATCTCATGATTATATCCATTCAAACCAACTCAAATTTGATCACTAAGCAATAAATCCATTCAATCATCTTATAGCAAGCAACATGTGCATATATATCCAATTCAATCATCTCATATGCATCTAAGTATGTATGATCAACTAGAAGTATACCTTTGTAGCTTAAGATCATCATATAGCAAGCTTCATCTTCAAATATTCTTGCAAGCCTTCAAATATCCAATAAATCACCACAACTAGGATTATTGCACTTGTATGTTGTAGCTCATTTGGACTTCACTTGTCATGACTTGGCATTGGGATAAGATAGTAATAAGCTTCAATACTTGACTCAATGAAATGATGAACAATATGAATTCAATATGAATCAAGCCTCCAATGCCATGGTACCTACAAACAATCATCCACTGTTGATGGTACCCAAACTTGTTTGGGTCCTCTCAAGTTAGGTGCAACATACTTTGGCATTGCCTTAGTATGAATAGCGGGATGTTTTGCAATAGCAACCGAAGAGGTACCATTGTCATCCTTTCTAAGCACAATAACATCATCAATTGAAATAGGCTTAGAATTTTCACCTAGGGGACATGAATGAGCCATGTGTCCCCTTTCCCGGCATGAGTAGCATCTTCTCTTTTGTTGAGCCCATTCTTTCTTGCTCATTTGATGCTTCTTCTTGCCTTGCCTCTCATGAGTTGCTTGATCTTCCTTCTCAAGCTTGCTAGGACACTCGAGGCAAAGTGTCCCATGTCTCCACATTCATGGAACTTGATGTGAGCAAACTTTATTTTCTTTGCTTGAATCTTGCTCATCATCTTGGCATCTTGGATATGAGTTGGATGCCTTGCTCTTGCCTTGCCACCCCCTTCTTGTTTTCTTTTTCATCTTCAAGTCATTAACTTTATCTTCATGGTTGATCTTGACTTGATCTTGGGGCTTGTTTTCTTGCTCATCTTGTGGCTTTGGTTGAGGCTCATCTTGATGCTCTACCAATTTCTTGGTTGGGCATGTTGAGGTGAGGTGACCCCAAACATTGCACTTTCGGCACTTGACATGCTTGAGCCTCTCTTCTTCCTTCTTCAACTTGAGCCTTTCTTCATTCGGGCAAGCTTTTGCAAGATGTCCCACTTCATGGCACCGATAGCACATGGAGTGAGATAGCTTCCTTTGTTGAAGCCTCTCCATCTTCTTTGCTTCTTTTGCTTTGCCCTTTCTTTCGGCCTTTGTCATCCTCCTCTCAAATCCAAGGCCATGCTTGTCACCATAGTATCTTTGAGACTTCAAGATTTGCTCAAAGGTGACCTTTGAATTGTAGCACCTCTCAATCTTGGCTATCAAGTTCTTCACTTCCTTTTTGAGCTTTTTGTTCTCCTTCAAAAGGTTAGTCTCACAAGACATAGAAGTAGAACAAGCATTTAAATGTGAAGAGCATGATATATCAAGTAAATCATCACAAGAGGTGGATACATGCTTCTTGCCTACATCACAAGGGTTAGCACAAATATGTGATTGATCATTTGACCCAAGTGATGAGCTCTCACTAGTTTTAGATTTTTCATTTGAAAACATCTTAGTGAGTAAAGCATGATCTTGTATCAAGTTATCATGAGCAACACTAAGTTCCTCATGAGCCAATTTTAGCACCTCATGTGAACAAGTAGTAACATAAAGTAGATGCTCTTGTTGTTCACATGTTGTCTTAAGCAAAGAGTTTTCATTTTTCAATTTCTTGTTTTTAGCAACCTCTTTGTTCAAATCATGGATGAGACTATATATGAGCTCAAAGTTTGGATCATCACAATCGACAACTATGTCACCACGAGGTACCTTGGTGTCATCATGTGACATAGAGCAATCCGGTGATGTAGATGAACATGTAGAATCATCACCCTCATAGCCATCATCCTCACCATCAAGTGTGCATAGAATAGCATCATCGATTGCATCACTTGTGGCGTCCCTTATCAACCTTTGATGCCTCATCCTCAAACTTGCCATCATCCCATGTGGAGGCATCACCAAAGGCGCTCTTGATGGATTCCCACAACATATGTGCGGAACTTTGGATATTCACCTTGTCATGCAACTCAAAACTCAAAGCATCGAGTAAGTAACTATAAGCATTGAAATCAAGATCAAATAGGACTTTTTGAGTTTTGGTTAGATTTCTATGGTCCATGACAAGATTGAGACCACGAGTGACAACCCACCAAACCTTAGGTCCCATGGCACGAAAATGATCAAGCATATGGTGTTTCCACGTGCAAAGTGTGTGCCATCAAAAATATGTGTGTCACTCAAACAATCATCACTAAACCCTCTAGTTTCCATCCTCTCGGGTCGGTTAAGACCACTAAATGAGAGACCACGGCTTTGATACCACGTGTAGGGTCGAGATGGGGACTAGAGGGGGGGTGAATAGTCCTTTCTAATTCTAATTGCGTCGGCTAAACAAATATAATGCGGAATTGAAACTATTCGTTTAGCCAAGACTTCACCCCTCTAGCTATGACTCTAAATCACCTCACAAAAGATCCTACACAAAGCAAATGAGGTGATAAGCCTAGCTTGAGCTCCTAACCGTTTCTATTGCAAGGTCACACAAACCTATGCACTAGTACTTCAAACAAAGGTGAGCTCCTACACAATTCTAATGAGCAAAAGCACAAAGCCAACCTAAGCTCACTAGATGCACAATGGATAAGGCGACACACGCCTAACCCAAAGGCTCAAATTACTTAGCTACACAAACTAAGCAAGGCAACTAACAAGCTACACAAGCTAGTAATTGCAAGAGCTACTCCACAAACACAAGCACAAGATATATATGAATGTAAATACAAAGCTTGTGATTTGGAGAATGCAAACCACCGAGAAGAGTAGACAAGTTGACACCGGTGATTTTTTACCAAGGTATCGGGAAGCTTGCCAACTTCCCCCTACTCCTCGTTGTGTCGACCAACACCTTGGGTGGTTCCTTTGGTGTTTTCACCTAGATGGTTCTTCGGTGTGATTCTCCGATCACTTGCCCCTCAAGGCACGCCCCGCAAGGCACCGCAAGACACCACTCTCAAGTGAGCCTATCTCAAGGCACCGCAAGACACCACACACACAAGGGAGGTAACTCAAAGACACGCCTAGTAGTGATGCTCTTCACGATCCCCGCGAGGTGAGCTCGAACCTCTCACAAATCCTCCTTCGAGCACCGCACAATCTCCGCTGCGTGCTTCACGAAGTCTCTTGCCACCAAGCCGTCTAGGAGGTGGCAACCTCCAAGAGCAACAAGCACACCGGCTTGCAACACGATCACCTAGTGCCACAAATGCGATCTCTCAACGCGAATGCACTAGAATCACTCCTCACTTTGATTTGGATGAACACTATCAATCACAAGTGAGTGGGAGGGCTCTCAAGCACCACAACACAAGCCACCAAGGCCCAAAGTGTGCTCAGCAGACCCGAACAAGGTCGACCATGTGGTGTATATATAGGCCCCAAGTCAAATAGAGCCGTTGGGAGGAAATCCCAGCTTTCGCAGGCGACCGGACGCACGCACCGGGTCCGGTCCAGCGTCCGGGTCGCTGCGTCCGGTCACAAACGACAAGCAACCTGGCCCACAGCCAACGGCTACTTCGAGCGTCCGGTGCATGCTTCCGGTCGGCACCGGATGCGTCCGGTCGCAGCGTCCGGTCCCTGCGTCCGGTCAAAACCGGCCTGCAGGGCTCTCTGCCAGACGCACTGACCGGAGCGTCCGGTCGGTGCGTCCGGTCGCTGCACCGAGCGTCCGGTCGAGCGTCCGGTCGACGATTTCCAGCGAAAACTCCACCGAAACACCGACGCCTTCTCTTCCTTTGCTTCGACATGCTACCCATCAAGTATACCAAACTTGAGCACGAGGAATAGCATGTTTTCATCTCCAACTTGCATCCGGCGCAATAGAAAATATGCATCTCATTTTCTCGAAGGCGCCGAATCCCGCCTCGCAAGCTCGGCGGGAGGATGAGCGGTTCCCAAACCCAACTCAACCCTGCAATCACCGCCGCCTTTGCAAATGTGCCAACACCACCAAGTGTACATCACCATGTGCAAGTGTGTTAGCATTTTCACAATCATTTCAAAGGCCGGGTTAGCTCTTGTCACGCCACTCGATCCTAACACATCGCAAAGTTAGATCGCTCAAGTGGCACTAGATGACCGATATGCAAACAAGTTTGCCCCTCTTAATAGTACGGCCATCTATCCTAAACCCGGTCATAAACTTCTCTAAGCTCCTCATGACCGGCGAAATGAAATGCCCTATAGGTTATACCTTTGCCTTGCGCATTTCCATTCCGCTCCATCTCCAAGTGCCGATGCAACACATGCACCAACACGATCACCAAATGATATGATCCACTTCATATCATCACGTGACACTATTGGTCCATCGATCTTGACCTCACTTGCTCTTCACCGTAAGGTCGGTCCGTCGGCGCCAAGTCTTGCCTAAGCTTCACCGCCTCGCGGTCCATCGCTTCACTGCCTCGACTTGCCCTTCACACTTGCAACCGGTCCATCAAGCCAAGTCTTGTCTTGATCTTCACCACCTTGGTCACATGACTCCATGTCATGTTTCATATGCAATAAAGCTCCTTCATGCATCAGCTCATGTGAACTAACTTCCTGTGTATTATCTCAATCACACATTGTTAGTCCACCTAATGTTGTCACTCAATTACCAAAAACCAAAGGGACCTTCACATACCCACCTCAGCAGAATGGTGTGGTGGAAAGGAAAAATAGGACAGTTATGGAGATGACTAGAGCTTTGATGAAGAGCATGAGAATCCCTGGGAGATTTTGGGCAGAAGCTGTTAGACATGCAGTGTATCTGATTAATAGGCTGCCAACAAAAGCCATGGGGTATAGAACACCATATGAAGCTTGGTATGGCAAGAGGCCTCATCTTGGCCATTTAAGAATTTTTGGGTGCAGGGGTTATGTCAAGACAGTGAAACCCTTTCTGAAGAAATTAGATGACAGGTGCAAGCCAATGGTTTATTTTGGCATAGAGGAAGGTAGCAAAGCCCACAGGATGTTTGACCCTCAGACCAACAGAATTGTGGTCAGCAGGGATGTAGTGTTTGAGGAGACAGTAAAGTGGGACTGGAATGCTACTGATAGTGAAGATGTTTCTGTTGGAATGGAGATGGGGGAGTGGCAATCTCATTTTAATGGAGACATGGAACATGGTGTTGATAGTGGAGCTGACAATGATCATCAGATGGATGTGAGTGGAAATGGTAGTGGAGAACATCACTCAGTTGTTGGAAGCAGCACAGGTCTAGGGGGAGCTGAGATGCAGATGGACACTGACGAAAATCCGACAACAGGCAGTGATGCAGATATACCATTGTCTGCAGATTCAGACCAGGAGATGGTTGACAGTGTTGACAGTAGTGACTATGATGAAACACCAAAGAAGTTTAGAGGTGTGAATGAGATATATCAACACACCAATGTTGTGAGTCTAGGATCTGATCCAAGAGGAGGAAGATTCAGATGGAGAGCAACAAAATTCAGATTTAGAAGAAGAACAGCAGAATTATGCAGTGGATGAAACTGCATTGTTAGCTATGATGGAGGAGCCAACAAATTACAGTGAGGCAGCTGATGACCCTAATTGGATACAAGCTACGGATAGTGAGATGCAATCAATCTGCAAGAATGGTACTTGGGATCTAGCAAGTTTACCACCAGGGCACAAGGCAATTGGGCTCAAATGGGTTTACAAACTGAAGAAAAATGCAGATGGAGAGGTTGTAAAACACAAAGCTAGACTAGTGGCCAAGGGGTATGTGCAACAGCAAGGTGTTGACTTTGAAAAAGTGTTTGCTCCAGTTGCAAGACTTGACACGATTAGAGTGATCTTGGCAATGGCAGCAAATAGAGGCTGGCAAGTTCATCATCTTGATGTTAAATCTGCTTTTCTTAATGGAGAATTAGAAGAGGAGGTTTATGTTGCACAACCAGAGGGGTATGTTCGAGAAAGGACAGGAAAGGAAAGTGCTGAAACTTAGCAAGGCATTGTATGGGCTCAGACAGGCACCTAGAGCTTGGAACATTAAGCTAGATAAGTGTCTAAAAATGCTTGGTTTTAGCAAATGTGCTAGTGAATCTGCAGTCTACAAGAGAGGTGTTGGGAAGAGTACAATAATTCTTGGTGTATATGTTGATGATCTAATTGTGACTGGTGACAGTGAAACTGAAATTGACAAGTTCAAACAGGAAATGACTTCACAATTTGAGATGAGTGATCTTGGTTTATTATCATTCTATCTGGGAATAGAAGTGAAGCAACAAGTGGATCACATCACAATTAGACAGACCAGCTATGCAAAGAAAGTACTGACACAATTTAGCATGGGGGATTGCAACCCAGCCAAGTTCCCAATGGATCCTGGAGCAAAGTTAGATGCAGATAAGCAGGGTCAGAGAGTGGATGCAACTGAATACGGGAGAACCATTGGTTGCTTGAGGTACTTGTTGCACACAAGGCCAGATCTCTCTTATTCTGTTGGAATTGCTAGCAGATTCATGGAAAAGCCCACCATAAAGCATAGAAATGCAGTAAAACAGATTCTAAGATATTTACAAGGAACACTTGACTATGGGTTGGTGTATACTCAGAACAAGTCAGAAGAAGTGTTAGTAGGATACTCAGATAGTGATGTGGGTGGTGATCTCGTTGGAAGAAGAAGCACTGGTGGGATGGCCTTCTACCTAAATGAGAGTTTAGTGACTTGGTGTTCATTCAAGGAGAAGACAAAGTGGCCATATCATCCTGTGAAGTTGAATTCATGGCAGCTACGTAGAAGCAGCAAAGCAAGCATTGTGGCTCGTAACATTGTTGAGTGAGCTGGTAGCTGAAAAGAGAAAGAAGGTGGTGCTGTTTGTGGATAACAATTCAGCCATTGCTCGATGAAGAACCCAAGAGTTTCATGGGCGCAAAGAAGCATATTGATATCAAATATCACTTCATCGAGAGTGTGTGGAATGTGGATAGATCTTGGTGAAAAGAGTTTGTACAAATGAGCGTAAGGCGATGCTCTCCGACGAAGCCACTTCCCGCAATGAAGCCGGCCGTGATGATTCATTTGTTGGGAGTTCGAAACTTCGGTGAACATCAAGATTAAGGGGGAGAGTCTGCTGTCATCCTACCATCAGACTAGGGTCGCCACCCTGTGGTGGTGTTGTGTATAAAGGGGCATGCAGCATGGATGCTTACACACACACTTGGGCTATGGCGGACATCGAGAACACTAGCCGGCCCCGCTGACAACCCAAGAAGAAACGGCCAATCTTGGACAGGTCGCCGGGCACGCGCGGGCGGGGCGCCGATGCCGCCGCCGACGGGCACGACTTATTTGGCGTTCCAGACGATGGTGCTGTCCTTCACGAGGGGCGGCGAGTGCGAGGGCCACAACGTCAACTTCGCCTTCACCCACGGGCTCATCGTCTTCCTCACGCCGCTCACCGCGGCGCTCAACTTCACCGACAACGTCACGGGCAAGGACGAGGACGGCAACACCACCACCTACTACGGGTGGTCACCTCCAAGGGCCACGAGGCTCTTCAACGGCGGCAGGCAGTCCAAGGTCCGTGAGGAACCGAAGATGCAGAGGAGGAAGCGTGAGGACTTCCTCCACGCCATCTTCAGCGCCGCCGTGTTCCCGGCGCTGGCCTTCTCGCGACGCCGGCGTGCAGCAGTGCCTTCTCGGTGAGTCGCGGGCGTGGAAGGATTTCTTCAACCACCGCCGCCGCCGGGCCGGGTTCCTCTCCAGCCTTCGTCTTCATCATCTTCCCCACCACCGGGAAGGGCATCGGCGACGACGGCGCTTTCAAGCGCAAACAAGGCACAAGATGAGCCCAGCCCCAGCCCCAGCCTCCCCAGCCCCGGCGTGGCACGCCGACGCCGCCCGCTGCTGAAAAGAAGAAAGCGTTAGAGGCGCGCAAGTCCAAGACACCGCCGGGGCGGCGGCGACATTGCCGGCCGCCGCCGACGGGCACCACGCTAGCTTTCCAGACGATGGCGCCATCCTTCACCAACGGCGGCGAGTGCGCCGGGCCACCGCGTCAACTTCGCCCTTCACGTGGGGCCTCATCGCCGCCCTGGCCCTCATGTGCGCGCGGCGCCGCCTTCACCGACGGCGTCACCGACCTCGACCACCACACCTACTACGGGATAGCCACCTCCGGGCGGGGCTCGGCTCTTCAACCACAACCCCAAGGACTGCGCGACCGTCGCGTCCGGCGACAGGATCGAGAACGCCATGGTGTGGAACAGGTTGAAGCACATGAAGAAGATGAGACCGCGTGACTTCGCGACGCCCGTCGTCGGCCCCCGCGGTGTTCGTCACCGCCGCCTTCTGCGACGCCCGGCGTGCAGGAGTGCCTGGTGCCCAAGGAGTCCCACCCAGTGGAGGGAGTTCTGGCACTCCCGCCGCTGGCCGTCGCGTTCCTCTTCTTCATCTTCCCTCCGACGGGAAAGGCATCGGGCGAGGAAGGCGACGCCTTCCGCATCCGGAGGACGACATCAAGAAGAAGATTGCACAACCAAAGGGCAATAAGGTTGAAGCGTCAGATCTTCATCGCCTATCATCCTCTCCAGCAGGCTGCCGGCAACCCCATAACCAGATAAGTTCTTTGTGTTTGTGTGCGTGCATGATATATGCTGGTCTTCTTTTAAATAAACTAGTGATTTGCGCGCCCATGCGCGTGATAACCGAAGATGATTTTATGAAAACAATCACTACTCCCTCCGTCCCATGGAGTTCGTCGTTTTTGACTTTTCAACTTCATGTTTGACCACCCGTCTTATTCAAAATATTTATGCAAATCATAAAATAAATTAATCAATATTTAAGTATCTTCGTTAATAAAATAAGTCGTAACAAAATAAATATATTTGTGTAAAAAATTGAATAAGACGAAGCATCGAATAAGATGGCACGGAATCCAGAGCGACGAACTCAATGGGACGGAGGTAGTACATGGTAAAATACTGCATATATATTACAGAGACTGACAAACATCATTCAAAAATCACACAAGGCAATTCATGGTGGAGGTAAAAGCGCCCGTGTCCTACAAGGAAAACGACACAATACAAGGCATGGTTTTCGGGACAATTTAATACAACACAACACACTTTGCGACGCGCCATCTACAACACAGGACTTGCCGCATACATTTGCATGGG
This sequence comes from Hyparrhenia diplandra, assembly GCA_015847255.1. Classification (NCBI taxonomy): domain Eukaryota; kingdom Viridiplantae; phylum Streptophyta; class Magnoliopsida; order Poales; family Poaceae; genus Hyparrhenia; species Hyparrhenia diplandra. The sequence goes on from JADLZK010008929.1 coordinate 737,334, forward strand.
AAGACACATTAGGAACCGGATGACCGATAGTACATTTTCCCCGCAATGCATGACAAGGCGTTAAGCGGGCCGCTAAACCAAGAATAGATGCAAACAAACGAAAAATTGTATCTTACAAAGAAACTCATATGAATCCATCTCATTCATTTATGTCGGTCTTCTCTTCAAGAAGTCCAAGCACCTACACTTGACCTGTTTTCCAATCGGCGCAAAAACAAAAACTGATCTTGACTCGATTACGTAAGCTGCAGAGCTACAAAATTGCGATCGATTATAAAGAGGGGCCAAGAACTGGGTATGGCTATTTTTTGACCATCTAAAAGCCCTGTTCCGCTAGGCGCTAAGCGGATTCTAGGCGGTGACCCGCAGCCTAGAGCCTAGTCGGGATTGCGAGCCTAGGCGTTTCTAGGCGTTTTTCTAGGCGGTGACTCATACATGCTTTTATACTTAACAAAAGAGCTAATATATGCTTTTTATACTTAATAAAAGAAAAAAAAAAAAAGGAGATAAGTGCTCAATGTTGGGGAGAAAGAGGAGAAGAAGGCCCATTTAACAGTCCAATGTACCCCAAGTAACCCCCACCAAAACCTTATCCTCTCCCAACCTCCCTTCCACCTCTGTTCTCCCGACTCCTCCTCCGCTCCCGACTCTTCCCTCCGCTCCCGACTCCCGCCGCCGCCTCCCGCCGGCCGCGCCTCCGCCTCCCGCCCCCCCACCGGATCCGCGCCGCCCGACGCCCGCCCGCCACTCGCCCCCTCGCGCCCGCCCGCCGCCCCGCCGCCACCGGTGACCTCCCCCGGGCCTAGGGTTCCGCCCACCCCCTAGGCGAGGTGGGGACCCTCCGAAGCGCTTAAGCGCGCCTAGGCGCAGCCTCAGGGCGCCGCCAGCGGAACAGGGTCTAAAAGTAGATTGGATGAAGTACCCCGCGACGCCAGTATTGGATTTCATCAAATAGTAAGTACCTACATATAATTCGGGTACCACCAGCATTTTCCAAATAAAGGGTAGAATAGCCAAACACAGAGAAACAATAGTGTGACAAATTAAGACAAACACAAAGGAATAACATGTACCGATAGGATTTCGTCAAGCCTTCATCAAACAAAGACGAAAATCGATTTATCCTCGTGAGTATCAAGTATAAAGATCGGGGCTAAAGGCTAAAGAACCCTCTGTCCCCATAAAGTAACCTTCATTCCAGAATAGTTGTGTGTCTTTAGATTAGTGCCACTCCCTCACAACATGATTTGTAAAATATTGAAAGGAAGTGAGCTCATTTTTTTTTAAAAAAAAAAAAGAAAAACTGTAATAGGATAACAAAGTAGCACAAATGCTAACAAGTTTCTTTCCCCAATATCGCATAGAACCACTACATACAGGTGCTGGTGTTTAAACTTGGTATCTATCAATTAGAAATAGTCTTGCAATAAGGAAGAAAGGAACAATTTTTAGTATCAATTAAATAAGCTACTAACAAACATTTGGGAAGGGCCTATAAACGCAATCTATAAGATTAGATGGAAGCAAATTGAAATGCACTGGACTAAAGGAAAAATGGGCCAAAGAGGGATTTTTACCTTCGGAGGTTCATGAAGCGTAGATTAACCTCGCATGAAAAAATTGTGTTATGCGTTAAAATCTTGCATTAACACCAATCAAGACTATGATGAAATGCGGTTCCCAAAGATAAAAAATTCAGAAGATGTTACTACCAAACAAAAAAAAAAAAAACATTGCAAGTTACTACCAAATTTTGGTACAAGCAACATAGGTGAGATCAACATCTCATCTATTCATTTATAGAGACATGATTATTGTCCAAAAACCATTACTGAGGCCAAGCAACCTGTAATACTATGCAAGTTCAAGTACAACACATTTGTACAATGGAATATTAGAACTTTGTAATTGTACACCTCTTTGGTGGAGAAACATGAATTCAGTTTCTTGCAAGGGAAACATAATAGGATATCCATATGGCAAATTATATTCAAGGTTGCAAAGTTATACACCATATTCTAGTGGCAGAGTTCATATTGTCTAAAAGAAAAATTATATTTTCAGATAGCAAAATTGTACATTTGTACTCACTTTGTAACAACTATAGGATAGTAATCAAAGGATGCTAATCCATAACTATAGTTCAGAAATCTAAAAAAGAAAAATCGAAAGGCACTAATATTGTTCACCAAGTAAGCCCATCCGCCTACACCGCAGATTATTTGTTGTAGGCAGTGCCGCTTCGCCCTATTGCCGCGGCTGCCTTGCCCATGGCTGCCGCAATCAGACACCTACCACTTGCCTTGACCTAAAGGCAACACCATTTTCATGGTTAGAGTCATCTACAAATTGGAAATTTTCATGTCGGGACAAACCTTTTTAAATGGAATAACGTTGACAGAGGCCACTTTCAGGTAATTTTCAGGTAACAAATATATGGTTACACGATCCATTACAAATATTCAAATAGTAGTAAAACAATCCATTGTTGGGTGGATTTAAAATAATATCATATACATAAATATTTGAGCTGTCTCAAATAGGGAAATACTAACAATTTTTCAACTGAATAAGATTAACCAACCCTGAAGCTACTTTCACATGTCCCGAAACATTAAATTACAACAATCAAGGGCTCTATCACATTAAAATCCTATGACGTGTGCAAAAATATCTTTGGATTGAACCATTTCATTTCATACTCAAAATAGGACAGAGGTCAGCCCATGCATTATTTATATTTGCTAAACCAGCGATAAACATATGTGCATGACACAACAATGCATCTGTAGATAGCAACAAAAAATGGACCGCTAATCTAGCGGTTTGATAATAATGAGTAAATTAGATCCCTAAGAAAGCACCGAAAGACCGACGGAGTCATTTACCACGGTTTTGGAGTCCTAAGATCCGTAAGAAAGCTTCGGATCAAAATGAGGAAAATCTACAAGGGACAAGGAAACATCTCTATAATAGCATGATTCCACCAGGCTTTAGAAAGCACATGTAAGAGGAAATAAAGAAATACATCAAGGCTCTCCAATTAAACCAGAGCTAGAAAGCATCGAAGAGGACAACCTACCAATAGACATATACATGGGGGTGTTCTTGTAGCCTCAATAGTTAGCATATGTATAGTCCGAGCACATATATATGAGTCAATTCATGCCTAGAAAAGGCTATAAATCAATCTTGCCATTTGGCAAGAAACATTGAGAATGCAAGGTTAGGATTTTTAGAACGGATATGGCACGCCTTGCACATCTAATATCGTATAATCACTATCCAAACTGAAATGTGACACATCTAGGTGACCAATGGCAGTAAAATAAAAAGAGCCAGCTCATATGCTCAATTCGCTCCAAACAAAAACATTGGTAGATTCTAAACTGCAACACACATATTTCTATGGTAAAAGAGCCAAACAGAGTTTATACATTCAGCATTTGAAATTTCTATCTCCGAGAAGAAAATTTGCTAATCTTAAGTTGTGGACCTGCATAATAAAAAGAAACATTGAATTCATCCGAGGCCACCGGGTTGCATATTTTAAATCCATACAAATATATACTGGAAAAACAGCATAGAGATTTACACTTATGCGGCTCATGATATCACCTAAGCTTGGTTCATCGAGGTGGGAAAACGAAAGAATGGTAAATTAAAAACTGGTACCTTTATCTAATCAACTTCGGTGAAGTTTAGGTTAGTACAATGTGTCACTTAGAGATGAAAAACCAATTACCTGCATTCCTTCGTGAGTGAAGTGTAGAGACAAAAGGCGGCGTAAGCATGAGCACAAAAAAAAAAAAAATTCTGATCCAATGATAAAATCAAAGGGGTAAAGATCGACCTCAGGTTCATCCATCCCGCAGCAAAAAGTCTAGGCAAATCAAATGGGAGTAGGAATAAAAAATGAAGCAAAACAAAGAATCTAGATTAGGGACGTGGCGCTCTACATCCGAAGGCCTAAATGGCCAAATCTCAAGGTACATACACCAGATCCTTGAATCTAAATCGCAAATCAAATATGGAAACCCAAAATCGAAGAGGAAAATCCCGAAGCAGAGCAACCCATATATGAATCCATAAACCCAATGCAAGAAATCTCAGATGAGCCGGCCCACATCAATCCACGGCAAACACGTAAGAGAGGATGTAGCTATGAAACAAAAAAGATGCGAGTGACAACCAAGGGCGAGGCGGTACCAGCGGGATGGGGGAGTGGAGAGATGAGCGGGCTCGTTTGCATCGCGTGGCGGGCGTAGCGTCTACCCCATGGCTCTCCACCGTGTCTTCATCGCCACCGCTGTAGCCCTTGGCCTTGAAGGCTTCACGCTTGGTGCTCGCACAGATCCGTGGGGTAACAAACGGATCCAGCCATAGAGGCCTTGGATCCGTCCGCGGGAGCAAGCCGGACTAGCGGTGGCCTAGGAGCCCGCGAGCCCACAACGTAAAGAGAGGGAGTGCAGCTAGGCGCCGCCCGGGGGAGCTGCCCACGCCGGGTGCGCTGCCTTGCCGACTGCGGGCCCGCCCACGCCGGGGCGCCGGCGCGTCCGTCGACGGCACTTCGCCCGAGCCCACCGCTGGCCCACCCACGCTACGCGCCGAGGTGCGCCGCCGCCCCGCACAGCGCGCGCCGCCGCGACCGCCGCGATCGGGGCCACCCGAGTGGGGCCCGGCCGTGGCCGCCATGCGGGGGGCGGAGCGGGCCGCGCCGGGGTGTCGGAGGGAGAGGGAGCCGGAGAGCCGGGTGCACTCGCCGGCCCCCGCGGGCCGCCGCCACGTAGGGCGCCGCCACGCCGGGTTGTGTCCGCGCTCGGGCGCCGTGCCACCGCCCACCATGCCGAGAGCCGGGTGCACTCGCCGGCGCGGGCGTCCGCCGCCCGGGTTGCGGCCGCGCCTAGGCATCCGGTGGCCATCGCGCGATGGGTGGCGGCCGGGCCGGGAGCGCCGCCGCCTCAAGAAAGGATGGAGAGGGAGGAAGCGAGGAGAGCTGGGGTTAGGGTTGAAACCGTATTTAAAATTTTGCTACCGTGGACACGGTGAGGCCGCGGCATGGCCTCACGTTCTACTATCCCAGGCCAGCCACTCACCGAACGACAGCAGCACGGGCCGGCCAATGGACGCTCGACAACAGCGTACGGCTTCACCTTCTCGCTAGGCCACGGGACTGCCGAGCCCCTGTTCGCAAAAGTCAAGAGGCCGCACGCGCCGTCGATTGAGATCACAGCGGTCAAAAAAAATTTTACTACTGTGGACACCCTGGCCGCGCGGTTGCTCCACAGCCAATTTACTCTTTAAATAACAAAGCCGCGCCTGTCGGAATCGAAGACGGCATATATCTTTGTCTTTATTTAGAATTTTTCCAGCCAAAAGTTTGAATGTTTCAGTTGGTGTGCGTGTTGCTTTTCAGTATTCCAATAATCATGATCTTCATCTTGTTGTACGGTCATGTGGTGTTGAGAGTGTGGAATAAAATATAATTTATTTGTACCTAGATGCTTCAGACTCATGGCAAATAATTGAACAAGTGCTAATGCATCTGGAGTGTACTGTACTTCTTCCGTCCCTATTTAAGTTGTCAATGTTTTTTTAACGGTCACGGGGGGATTACTCCTAAAACGGCTCGTTAAGATTTACAGAAAGTTTGAAGAGGGAAACAACACAGCGCCCAAGCACCAAGGAAAAAAGTGGCATAACCACGAAGAAACACTAGCAAGAGGAGAGACTACACCAAGACATAAGAGCACTTCAACGATGCCTTCAGAGAGGTGAACGACGTCATAACATAGTCATCATTAACAGAAGTCTGGTGAGGCTTTCACCAACCCAAGCCATGTGCCGAGGGGAAGCAGCTGCAAAAGGTTCTTTAGTGACGCCTTCAACGAGGTCTCGTCTCAAAGACCCACCACCGAAGGAACACAAATGCAAGCAAGTGTACATGCATGAACTTAGGCGGGAGCCGGTCGCCTCCACACCACTAAGGCGAGAGGCACGCACTAGCAGGCATATACGCCAACATGAAGAAGAAGGGTTAACGGCCGCCGCCACACCATCCGGAACCGTTCTTGGACACACTCGTGACGGAGGGAGGCGCGCACCGGCAAGCATCCTCGCCCGGACGAAGTAGATGTTGTCGGCCACCGCCACACCACGCGAGCCATGATCGGACTCGCCTACAAGGTGGGAAGCATCCACCGACACCGCCAACACGTTGTCGCCTAGAATCTTGTCATGGCCAACGCCGTCGCGGCACTCTGCCCTCCCAAAAATTGGTAGAGAAGGCCCTTTAATAGTCGAGAGCGGCACGGAGAGGAGGGCATCACTACTACAGGATTGATTTTGCGTGGTGTTTTGATTTTATTTTCCGTGGCGGGCATTTGAGAAACTACCACGGAAAATGGCTCGATTAACCGTATAAAGAAAATCCTAACCCTAACTCAGCTTCCTCACTTCCTCACCGCCCGGCCCGCTCCCACTCCTCTTCCACCGCACGGGCACATCCTCCACCTTCCTCTCCCGGGCGGCCCCTTCCCGGCGGCCACATCCTCTCTCCCTCCCTTCCCTCCCCTTCCCTGGGCCGCCGCGGCGGCGGCACTCGAGTAGGGCGGCCAGGTGCGGCGGCGGTCGAGAGGCGGCCAAGCGCGGCGGCGCGGCGGCGGCAGCGAGGCAGCCAGGGCGGCGGCGCTCGCGTGGAGGGAGCGTCGCGTTGAGGACCCGCCGCCGCTCGCGCCGAGGAGCGCCGAGGATCGGGCGCGCGGGCGTGGAGCTGATGTCGCCGTGAGCCGATGACGGCGACCGACCCTCCTCCAGATCCACCGGCGTGGAGGCCGGATCCGGTGGTGGGGAGGGCAGATCCGCCCTACGCCACCGGATCTGCTCTCGACGGCGGCGGCAGCCGGCCGGCGGCGTGGCGGCGGGCGGCGGGTGCTGGGAACCCTAGCAGTGGTGCGGCGGTATGCTCAGATCGGGCCCATTTGGGCCTGGATCCGGGTTTTTTCATTTTTTTTTTTTTTTTATTATTTACGGTGGCGGGCATTTAGGGTTATCAAAACCGCCACGGGAAAGATTTTATTTTCCGTGACCCTTCATTCGTGGCGACTGAATAACCGCCACGAAAAAAAAATTTTGCCCGCCACCAAAGTTCGATTATGTAGTAGTGCATTCATGGTCGCGCAACCCCGCCATTGGCAAGCCCACGGCCAAACAACGCAAACCATGCTACCGTTGGACCTGCACAACGCGGCGAACATGGGCACTTATTTGCTCCACCACCGACATGCCCACGACCAACCCCCAACGCCCTCGGAACACCGCAAGACCACCCGGATCAGGCCCGAGATGGAGCTGTCATAGCACTTCTACCATATCAACGGTCGATAGCATACCGAAAGTGACATCGTAGACCGCTGCATCGCCGACGACCGTCGAAAGCACAACCAGCCCCAGGCCCCACCACCAACATGCGAGATCCAGCCCTAGGAGGCCCAAATCCAGCCACCGGCAACCTGCCTTTGGCCACCGTCTCCATGCCCGAGGGCGCATGAACCAAGCGAGAGGAGGGGTGGGAGGGGACTGCAGATGGATGGGGAATTGATGAACGGTCGTCGCCGGGCCACGAGCCCACCCCACCCGCAGGCGGCCCGATGACCGTCCCCACTCTCACCGGTCGCGCCGTCACCCGCATAGGAGGCTCCCCTACCAGGAGTCAATGAGGGACACCAGATCAAGCCGCCGGAGGGCCGGATCCAGGCACTCCGAAGACAGAATTGCGCCCAGCGGGCGTCATCGCCGACCACCGCCTTCGCGACCTCCTTCCCCCGACCGAGACGGGGCATCGCCAGGTGAGTCCCCCGCTGCCACCATCCTCGTTTGCCGCCCCGGGCATCCTAGTGGCGCACTCCTCGCGGCGGCGGTGGAGAAGAAGAGGGGAGGAGACGGCAGCGGCCGGCTAGGGTTCGCCCCTGGTCGCCCTCTACGCGAGGGCAACGCGAGGCCCCGGTTTTGCCCAAACCGAGGAAGCCGCTATCAAGTTTCCAAATTTGACTAGATTTGTAAATAATATTAGTGTCATTTGTATAACCAGATTAATTTATTATAAAATAGATTTCAATATTGTCAATTATACTAATTAAGTAATTATACACAATAAATAATGATATTTATTTATAGATTTAGTTATAGTAAAGTACATTTTACTTCTAGGGTACTTTATACTAATTAATATTTATGGAGTCCAATATCAATCTAGGTACCTACTCCGTATGTGGGATTCAGTTTTAGGGTCCGTAGGTTCACCAAGTTGTTTTTAGCTTCTCGTAGGTCCCAATGAGACAACATCCCTCTAAAATTGTTTTTTTCCTTTTGCTCCTCTCACATGCACAATTTTTCATGTGAAGCTGAAATACTAGCTTCTCCCAGCTCTCTCTTTGCTATCTTCCTTCAGAAGTTGTTTTACCAATGTTTATGAAAAAATTTAGCACTTCTAGTAAAAAAAAAATTTTTTGCGATAATTCTAGTAAAAAAATTTTGGAGCCAAAGCCAACATAATAAACTGATTCATTAGTGAACCTGCAAACATGTACTTAGTGATCGATCCAAATATATAGTAGGTTTTTGAATTTGATCGATCTAAACGTGGAACCAAAGGCATCTAATACAAACGTACTAGAATAAATAAAGACCGACAGAATTGATTAAGAAAGCATGCCGGCTACTCTTGTCTGTCCCTTTAATCCCTAAAATCTTTATCACTGTTGCATGATCGGTGGAGTGAAGTGCACTTTTGTTTAATCCCTTTAATCCTCTCTTAGCTTGTACTCCCTCCGTCCCTAAATAAGTGTCGTTTGTGCTTCCCGAGAAACAACTTTGACTAAATTTATATTTAAAAATATTAATACCTACGATATACAATTAGTATCATTGGAAAGATAATTGAATCTAGTTTTTAACAAAATTATTTGGAGACACAAATGTTGCACGATTTTTCTACAAATCGAGACAAAGTTGTGACACGCACACCAACGGCAACACTTATTTAGAGACGGAGGGAGTATACATTTGTACTGTGCCGTGGCAGCGGTGTTGGAACAAATCAAATCTGTGTCCAGATTAACACTTTGTGAACTCAGTAGGTTTTTGAACACACTGAACCATATGGATCCAAATGTATATTTGAATAGAATCTCATCCGCCATTAGGATTCAATTCTCCATGGATTTGGTCCATGTAGATCATGAATTAGGATTTTTAATATAGTCCATCTGTCATGATTAATCTTTGTTTCTTTCAGTGAGGTACATCGATCCTCTCTTCTACATGTTTCATTCGATTAAAAACTAGAAAAAAATCAAAATAAATTTACTACATTTCATGGATATTAACAAAGGTTAGCTACACACATTTTTCACACAATTTTTTTTCCACAACTTGTACTTAATTAATGAACAAACACCGCACTACAAGACATAATTTTGAAAACCAACTTGACTTAAAAGATAAAAATACAAAATGAATCAAACTCGTAATTAAAAATAGATTTGAGAACGAATACCCCCTCCTCGAAAAACAAACCCGTAAATCTTCATGGCTGCTCGCAGCCTCGCGCCTGCTGTTGGGGAGGCAGGCCACTTCGTCAGTTTCAGCCATTAGCCCCATACATTTAGGGGTGTGATTGATTTCTGTACTAGGGGAATTCCCAGCGTTGTTTGCGGGAATGCAATAGATTTTTCATGTATTTCTATAAGAATTAGCGATCAATTTCTATATAATATAGCAGAGCTTGGGAATGAAACAGACATCGAAAAACATTCAATAATGCCCGTGCTAACGAACTGTTTTATTCTTGCAATTCACATGTAAATAACTTAATCGCATGTAAATCACCAAACAAGGCATTTTTCATATTCTAAGTTGCATACAATTATATATAATAACCAGGTATAGTATTTGCAATTAAAAAAATATATATATAAAGTATCCGGAATACACTTATCCATAACAAGCTATAGCAAAGTCACGTGTGACATAGTACACTACTAATTTATTTGTTTCAATAGATCATGCAGTTTTCCAGGGATGTTGTATGCACATTCATTTGTGCTGCTCTTCGAGATATCAACCAAAAATTCCATCCTCATTGAATTCTACAAAATACAGATATAATAAGTTATTAACTTACTAATTTGCCAAATAACATATAAAATATTAATAGAAATTTGTATGCTTACTGTGTTGATAATCCCCAATGATCTTTCAACGCCATTCCACAACTTTAGGTAGTTGTAGACAAAGGAAGCCTGCCAATTTCCTGGAGAAGTTGAGAGCAAGTGTTTATTTGTTGTAGTTAAAACAAATGAATATATGTTTAACAATAAGAGAGCACAATATAAGTTGTTACCAGTTTGTAGTTTTTGGATGATTCCATTTTAATTCACAATGTCTGGAAAGAATATCCTCGGTCCACACAGGACTCACGCTGCTGCTTCCTATTTATCTCCACCCTTTATTCCTCCGTTTGTTGTGCCCTTACCCTTGCGCGGTACTCACGTTGTTTCCTATTTCTTTCCTCCCTCTTGCACTCTTCTTCTGTACAAGCTGATCAACATGGGGATGATAAATAGAACAACCATGTACTATTTTTTTCGGTATGTTGCGGTTTTTTGTTTAATCACGTACCCAGGGGTTTGCACGTTTGTTAAATCACTCAAGGGAGTGTGTCCATCTGTAGGCGTCCCCATTGACAAGTGGAGGATCTTTCAGTTGAATGGCCTGTAATTCAAAGAGTTGTCAAATTCTTCATCTAGGGTACTAATATGCATCTAAAACATGAAGTTCGGTTAACTGATCCTATATAAAAACTGATTTCAACTATTTTGATGAACCAAACTGATATCAAACTCACATGATAAATAGAACCTCCTTTTCTTGTTGCTAGAACCTGTAAACATAATACTGAAGTCAGAACTAAATATGCAGGCAGATCTCTGAAGTGAATATACAGACAAATCATGGTGGTTTTGCAGCAACAGTAATAGCCTTTTCATTTTTGGATCTGAGATGTTTGTAAATGTCTGACATAATTATCCTTTCGGTAACAACATCGAACATGTCAGAATTAAGATGTTTGTAATAGCCTGACAAAATTATCATTTCGATGCAACAGTAAAGACTGCTATAGCAGACCGATCTGCATGAGAAACAAACATGTTTTTCTTTCGAAAAAGGACCTTATGGAAATAGCATAGAAAAATGATTTTTAAGAAGCATTGTGTTTGCTGGCGTCCAAGATCATAGGAATTAATATCGTGTTTCTCAAGAAGCATCTTGCTTGCTGGGGTCCAGGATCATAGGAATTAATATCGTGTATAAACAAAATTCCTGAAGCACGAACCTGCAATGGCCACTTACTCCTATCCTGATCTTGATCCTGGGCGGCAGCTGGAGGCAGTTCTGACATGACGCTCCTGATCCTGATCTTGGCCGCCGCCTTAGATCAGATCCTGGCCGCCTCCACGTCAGCACAAACTCGGATCAGACGATCCTGGTCGCCGCCGCCGCCCTGAAGAACCACGACGATCGTGGCGCTCCCGCCGCCTCAACACACGATTATGGCGTAGCGAATAAGCAAAAGCTTCAAGCTAATTATGCAAGCCTCCTAGGAATTCTAACAATTCTAATATCTCTAAACACAAGCAAAGGCTAGGTTGCTAAGCTACTCAAGCTAAGCACCCTAACAAGATATACTACCAAAGTAATGCGAAGGAGTGCTTAGGATACAATACCACCGGTGTAGTGTCGAGGTTGAAGCCAATCACCGTGTACAAGAAATCTCCAACGAGCTAGCACACAAGACACGATGATTTTTCACCGAGGTTCACGTGCTTGCCGGCACGCTAAGTCCCCGTTGTGGCGACACACTCACTTGACGTATGCTGTTTAATGGCGGTGCCAAATCCCCTATGAGAGCTCAAGCAAACGATCACAAGAGAGGGTTCAACAAGCCACGAGCAATCCACTAGTGCTCCTTTCGTGAATCTCCCGCGGGGTAAGGAACGACCCTCACAATCACCACCGGTGTGGCCTCGAACAAGCTCCACTCGAGCTCAACACCGCCTCTTGCTCCAAGCCGCTAGGGAACCGGGCAAATTCCCAAGAAAACAAGAATCCCGCGGCTTCTCCAAGGATGAAGTGCCTCTAGATGCAACCGATGCAAGCAATGCATTTCTATCACTCTCAATCTCACCAAGAATCCGAAGTTAGTGATGGGGAGATGAGTGGAGAGAAGTCTCACAAGCTCAATAGCAAGTTGGAAGCTTCAAATGTGTAAGAGAGAGCTCAATGAACCGCCATCCAAGTATATATAGAGCTCCTCTCGAAATGGAGCCGTTGGGCTTTGAATGGGCATCCAGCGCCGATCGACCGGACATCGACCGGACTCACCCGGTGAGTCCGTCGAGGGTCCGGCCGCTCCATTTTCATGCGTCCGGTCGGGACAGACAATACCCGGGCCCGGGCCGACCGACACGCTCTTCGTGCTTCCGGTCGATGGTTCCGGTCCATGCGGCCCGGTCACTTTCCCGGGTCGAAGTCGAAAACATGCTCTCGTTATTTTGATCGGACTCACCGACCGGAGCCACCGGCGGTCGGCGTCCGGCCGCATTCCCTCGGCGCCCGGCCAAGCGCCCGGCCGGCCTTTGCAAAGATGTTCTTCATCTTGTTGTCGCCCTTTGCTTCAACCTTGCTTCGCCTCTTGCCATAGGTTGCCAACACGTCCAAGATGATCACGTTATCATGCATGTTAGCTCGTCGATAAGTTAGGCAAGATCGAAGTTAGTGCTCTCAAGTCCTAAATGCAATATGCAAGTCAATTGGACCTAGAAGCACTTCACCAAAGGATTGTCGCGGCATTCCCTCTTGATAGTCGGCTATCTATCCTATAATGTGATCACACGCTCTATCGTGTCTTGATCACTAAAAGGAAAATCCTATCAAGATACCTTTGCCTTGATCTCCCGGGTTCCTCTCGGGCCGATTATCGAAGTTTGACGATCCATCAAGTCCACCGACATTGTCCAAGTTCATGATCATCATGCTCCTTGTCATCCACCTAATCCTATCTCAAGTCATACACTTAGAGCAAAGGATTAGTTCACAAGTGTGTCATCAATTTCCAAAACCAAACAAGAGATTTCACGGCGGCGTGGCGGATCCGGGCGTGGAGGTCTCCCCCGCGGCGGATCCCGACGGCGGGCGCGGGCGGATCCGGGCGTGGAGCTCTCCCCGCGGCGGATCCTCGGCGCGCCTTGGCGGATCCGGGAGGAGGAGCCCCGGCGGCGCGGCGCTTGGATCCATGAGGGAGGAGGCCACCGGGCGCGCGGCCGCGGATCCATGAGGGAGGAGCCCCGCGCGGCCGATCCGGACGGCGCGCGCGGGCCCCTCCCCGCAGACGGCGGTGGCCGGAGATCCGGCGTGGCGGCTCGGGCGCGGATCTAGGGCGTGTGGTTCCCAGGCGGCGGCGGTGACGCCGGATCCGGGCGTGCCGGGCTCCCCGGCGGCGGTGGTGGCGCCTCCTTCCCGACGACGGCGGCGGGCGGCGTGGGGATGCGGCTCGACGGCGGCGGCGTGGGGGGATGCGGCCCCGGCGGCGGCGGATCCGGCCCGGCCCGGCCCAAAACCCGTTTGGGCTTTTTTTTCTTTTCTTTTTCTTTTTCTTTTTTTTGTTTTTTGTTTATTAACCGTGATGGACACTCTCTCGCCCGCCACGGTTAAAAAAATATTTGGCGTGACCTTTAGAGAGTGACGGGCACACTTGCCCGCCACCCAAAAGGATTTTCGCCCGTCACGCAAAAGGGTTTAGGTACTAGTGCTCTACTATAAAAACAGGTGGAGCTATGAGAGCACACACAAAGTGGCGCTCTAGAAATTATATTTTTATGGGGCTGCTCCAAGAGTTTGTTAGGGAGTCCTTAACAGTGCCGCTACGTGGTTTGTGATGGTAAACCACTTAAGTTTAACTATAAATGGTTGGGGGACATCGATGATGAAATGAACTAATCACTCCGTCCCTAAAAGAGTGCCGCTACATGGTTTGTCATGGCCAACCACTTAAGTTTAACTAGGTTTATAAGAAATGTTGACAATATTTGTACCTCCAAATAAATTACCATAAAAATATATCCAACAATTCATTGATGGTACTAATTATGGAGTACCATATAAATCGATCGAAGTTGTACTCGAGAGCGAGAATGAGTGAATAACATTCTTTTAGAGGCAGAGGGAGTATGTCCTTTCTTTTCCCATTCGCCATTCTTCTTGAGAACATCCCTAATGGACAAGTTTAGGGGCAGCAAAATTAATTTTTATCCGATGAATAATGCAAAAGTCAACAAGCTAGAGTCAAGAGATAGTTACGCGCGATTTATGATGCCGGATATAACTACTATTTTGTCTCTTTGATGTAGTATTGAATATTGATGAGATGTCTAAAGGTCATCCAAACACGAACTGAGAAAGGCCCAGTCGCCGAAGACAAGCGCCCAGCGTCAGTTACCCATAAGTGGGCCTATTTTTGCTTATTGGGCCACTTCGTCAATTCAGCCATTATCCCCATAATACTTTTTCCTTTATATAATTGATTTTCGAAAAACATCGTTTTCAACCTCTAGACAAGTTTCAGACTCTTAAATAGTGCATCCATGGCTAGAACATTTGTTTGTATAATTAAGGATAAGGATGGCTAGAACATTGTTCAGATTCTTTCAAACTAATAAAAACCCCATAAATGAGGGTATATCATGGTGTCCTCCTGATCTGCGAAATCATCAGGCGCTGCTGCTGCTGCTTGGTGCACGTTTGCATGCATTTGAATGAATATATAATTAAATAACACACAAGTTAATGAGATGGCACTGAATAATAATCGTCTAATACCAAGGTGCAAGCGCTAATGCGCTATATGCGTACTGCTGATAAACGAATATGATGCATACGCTCCCGAGCCCTCCGCCGCACCGCCATGAAGTTGAAGGTCGTCGGCGAAGAAGGTGGTGGCGGCGTCACGCACTTGGCCGCCGGGCTGGAAAGACCCAGCTGCTGCAGTAGGCGCAACCTGCGGCAGCAGCAGCAGGTGAGGATGCAGCTCCGCCGTGTCGGCCACTACGTCGTCGTTGACAGTACTTGTGGTGGTGGAGTAATGCACTTGCTGGCCGCTCGGCGGTTGGAAAGGCCCGCCGATGACCGGCGGCGCAAGAACATCCTGCTGTTGCTGCTGCTGCTGCTGGGCCGCGGCCCTCCGCAGGAGGGACTATGTTAGAATTTTAGGCAATTTTAGTGACAATTTAATCCACAAAATAATCAAGACATAAAAGATACTCCCTCCGTCCCAAAAATAAACGACGTTTTCGCTTCCCGAGAAACATATGCCGGCAATTATATACTAAAATAGAATTAATATTTATATTACATAATTAGTATCATTGGAAAGATCTTTTGATCTAGTTTTTTAACAAATTTATTTGGAGATTTAAATCTTCTACGTATTTTTTACAAATCGAGTCAAACTTGTGGCGACGAAAACCCAAAACGTCGTTTATTTTGGGACGGAGGGAGTAACCTCTAATATGGTGACAGAGAAAAGCTGCATACATGTATCGGACATGATAATGAACCAAAACATATTACTGTATGCTAACAAGATTATTTCTATGCATGGCATGACTTCCCCGAGAAATTAGCATAGAAAAATTCACGTGTACCATAGAAAGCAACATAGCTGTTATGGAATTTAATAGAACAACAAGACGATCGTACCCAATGGATGATGATCCGGTTCCAGTGGCTGTAGATGTTGTCGTCCCGCTCGATGCAGATCAAATGTGAGGAAGAAGACCACCGCTTTGCAGCTGCCGCCGGGAACACCACGAACGCGAGTAGTCGTGTCCGCCGTCGGACACTCCCCAAAAACACTACGTCCGGCCTCCACCCAAGCAGGTGGACGCAAAGCCGGTGCCTGTTCCGGAGGCCTACTCTTCCCTGTCGTGTGCGCGCACGAGAAGGGACGAGAATTGCTCAAGTGCTGCTGGACTGTGGTGTTCAATCAGTTCACAAATGAAAGCTCTCCTCTGCCTTTTATGCTACGTCAAGTTGATAAGCCAAAGGCCACCAAGCACATGACCAGCTGAAAGGCCAAGAGGCCAACGTGGGTATGGCTGAAGGCCAAAAGCCCACCGTGAACGTGAAGGCAATAACATGGTAAGCCAACAGGAAGTTCAAGTGAAAAGACAAGAAATAATGGAAGAAAAGAAACTCCCATGAACTCCCGTCATCAATCCATGCATGCTTGCCTCAACAATTATTTGGACCGAATTTATTAGATTTATTAAATATTAATAGGCCAAGCCCATATTATATCTAACAGACTATCCATGTGGCGCAGAAGGTGTGACGTACCGTACTTGCTGTTTGTTTCCGTAGGCCAGGTTCTTCCCGCACACCGTGCAGGTTACGCGATCGACTCTGCCCGGCAGCGGGGAGACTGAAGCCGCGCTCACCCCACACCGGCGATGAGCCACTCTTGGGTGTGTGCCGGCTTGCCATTAGACAAACACTAAGCTGCTTAATTGTTTCTGAAAGGATGCACTAGTACACAAACGACCTTTGCTCCCGGTCCATATAGGCCTTTACTCCCGATTGTAGAACCGGGAGTACGGGTTGGGGAGTAAAGGTAAATGAACCGAGTAAAGGTTCTATTTACGGTTCGGGGGGGTACCAACGGGGAGTAAAGGTCCTGTCGGGCACGTGGCCAGCCATAGGTTTTTTATTCCCCGTTGGTGCCACCAACCGGGAGTAAAGGGTTTTTTTTTCTATTTGAATTCATGATTTGTTTTGTTTTTTAAATAGGTTTTCAAATACGCATTTTGCAGTGCCAAAAAAAATATATGCACACACGCACATATATACGAGCGGTATATACTTTTTTTTGTTTCATTTCAATTCTTGCCGCCAAACAAAAAAAAAAAAACTTGCTATAATCAACAATTTTCACAATTCTTGTCACGGGCACATGACACTATAGTACTTTTGGTACATATAACCATGTCTTGAAATTGTACATAGATCAGAGAGTACAATATTCAACAAATCAATCTTTGGCTAGATTCTAGCTATCTTGTAAAAAGAAGTCACAAGAGCGAAGCTGCAGTGCTACAAATGTAAGAAATTAAGTAACTATCCTAAGGTCCTGTGATGGCAATGCACCAGGTACTGCACATGTCCGGTCCCCCTACAACCAAAAACAAAATAAATAGAACCATTCATGAGATCATCATATACTTTCACAGCAAGTGTAAGTAGAATCTTTTAATTGCAGTTTAGATACAAATAGAACACTAATACTAAAACAATCCTATTAAAACATGTGCCTAGCACCACGGTCCGATGCATGTACATGTGTCTAGCACTATGCAGATTTAGATGGCAGGTACATGGTTTGTTTTAATTTACACAAAGCTAAATTCATACATTATGCAGATTCTCAATAAAAACAACAGCAAAATAAAAAAAAATGTCAATTTTGATCTGCAATGCACAACTTGGTTAGGTGATTTGATATTGCCAAGTGATTCGGTCATAGTAAGATAGCGTATAAACAAATTACCCAAACCTATCTGATCCATAGTAACAAAATTATGCAAATAATTTAAGACTGCACTTGGCAGGTACTTAAAAACAAAAAACATGGAGCAACATGATTATGAAGAAAAATCAAGTGTGCAAGGTAGCAAATCACGGCAACGAAGGGGTTGCTCACCTGAACCAGCCTACTTACACAACACACGAACGCTGCCTCTGATGTTGCCGCATATCAGCCGCCACCCCACCGGTACTCGACGCCCACCTGCAGATTCACGCCGCCCATCCCGCCGCGAAACCAGAAGGCACTGCGCCACCGCGGAGCTGAGACGACGGCGGCCATTCCCTTCCGGGGCGCCGTCCGTCGCGGATCCAAAGGGCGACCCAGGCCCTCTCCCGCCGCGGTGCCGCCCATCGCAGATCCAAAGAAACACACGCGCTGTGGAGGCCGGTGTCGCGTCGGTGGAGGGCGCGCGTGTGGGCGGGCCGAGGCGCCGGGCGGTCGCAGCAGCGTCGGGTGCAAGGCAGCGAGCCGGAGGGATCGACGAGCGGCCGGCAGCGCGTGTAGAAGCAGCGGCGGCGGCGTCGAGGAAGAGGATGGTAGGGAAGAGGAAGGGCCGGTGGCGCAAATATATTATTCGCACCCTTTACTCCCGGCTCTTGGCTCTACCCGGGAGTAGAAACCCTAGTTTTTTAGACGGGACCGACCGCCGGTCCGACCGGTAAAAACCGAACCAGGGCCTCCATCGCTCGGTCACTTAAAAGACCGTCCGTGCATTCGGACCGGAAAAACCTCAAGTCAAACCGCCGGTTTTTGTAAAACCGTGAACCGGCGGTTCCAATTGAACCGGGCGGTTTTTAAATTATCCAAATTTACCCTCTATGGACTCGGGACTAGGCTCTCTGTTTGGGGGCATTTTTGGAAAAATGCGCCAAAACACCCTTTAGGGTTACGGCCCGGTGTGGGAGGGAAAAATTCCCCAATTCCTTTCGTTGCCGCCGCGCCCTCGCCCGTCTCGTCCTCGATCCCGGCGGCGGCGCGCGTAGCCTAGGCACCTAGCTTCGAGCAACGGCCGGCGGCGGCGGGTAGCGGCCTTGAGGGAACGGCCGGTAGCGCGACGGGCAGTGTGCTCGGGGCCTCGGTGCGCGTGGAAGGGCAAGGCGGCCACGCGCCGCCGCCGCTTGCGGCGCGGCGGCCGGCGCCGCCGCTTGTCTGCGGCGCTGGCGGCCGGCGCCGCTTCTTCTTTGCGGCGCCGCAGATCGCAGGGAGGAGATGCCGCGAGAAGGTGACGGGAACCAGACCATGGTCGCTAATGTCAACGGTGAGTGCTCAAGCACAACTCCTCCAGTTCTAATTGCTCCTTTGCACTGTAGTGGTAACGTGGTAGTCAAGCTTCTATGTTCTGTAGAATCCTTTGAGTAGTAGAGGATTATTTAGTTATTTGATTTGATAGTGGTAGTCAAGCAATGTCCAGATCTAGTTATAATCAAGTGAAGCTCTCTCGATTTATGCCATGTCCAGCTTCTATGTTTCTATGTTTAACTGTTATCGCTAGTCTGCGCGGAAGCTCTCGATTTGACTGTGGTAGTCAAGCTTCTATGTTTAATTGTTACTTGCTAGTCTGCTAGGTTATTTATGCCATGTCCGGATCTACGCTCATATGAAAATTAGACAGACTTTCTTACCGATTTTTTTTTTTGGTTTATGGATTTCATTCACAAGTGGGTTCTTCAGATACTCCTACTCCCACTTCTACCCAGCCCAATATCTCAAGAGCGCCACACAAGGAACTCAAGGTCAAGGAAGTGGTAGAAGGAAAACTGATCCAAAGATGGGGATATTGTACACAAATTGTCGAAGAAGGAAGAAAGAAGATCAAATGCATGTACCGTGGCTTGAAGTTACAAGGAGGAGGAATCCATCGATTCAAGGAACATTTGGCCAAATACGGTGGTAATGTAGTTGGATGTAATAAGGTTGATGCGGAGGTTGAGCATACAATGTGGTTAAATATTCAAGATTGGAATGAGAAGAAAAAGAAGCAAACAAAGGATTATGTGGAAGGGCACCCATATGGTCCGTAAGGTCGGAGAGGATGATGTTGTTGAGGTCTCTACCGCCGCCGCCGCCACATCAAACAAAGGGAAGAAAAGACCTTCTTCAACTCCTCCAGCTTGGCAACTACTTCAAGCCTAGAACTGGACCGGGGATCAACCAACAATAAAGAGTGTTCTACAAGGAGAAAATGTCAAAGAGAAGACAGATATGTGTGTGGCAAGATGGTTTCTTGATGCATCTATTCCATTTAATGCAACCAATTCTGCTTTTTATCAGCCAATGTTTGATGCTGTGTGTGCATTTGGTTCCGGATACAAGGCGCCGCTTATGAATCAGCTCCGTGGTCGATTTCTTGCAAATTGTGTTGAAGAGACAAAGCAGTTTGTTAATGGATTCCGCAAACATTGGAGAGAATCTGGTTGCACTATTATGGCTGATGGGTGGACTGATAGAAAGAGAAGGACCCTTGTCAACTTCTTGGTCTACTGCCCCAAAGGTATTGTCTTTCTTAAGTCAGTTGATGCCACTGATAACTCGAAAACTGGAGATTTTTTGTTCAAATTGTTTAGAGATGTAGTTAATCATGTTGGACCTGAAAATGTGGTTCATTTTGTCACTGATAATGGCTCAAATATGGTTGCTGCTGGTAGAATGTTACAAGATGCATTCCCATCCATTTATTGGTCCCCTTTGTGCTGCCCATTCTCGTGAATTTGATTCTGTCGGACTTTGGTAAGGAGGATTTAGTGAAGAAAAACAAAGAGCTCAGGCCTCACTCATCACTAAATATGTGTACAACCATTGCTACCCATTGTATCTAATGAGAAAGTTCACTAAAGGTCATGAGATTCTCCGCCCAGCCCAAACTCGCTTTTGCTACTAACTTCATTGCATTGCAAAGCATATATAAGTACAAGAAAGAACTGCAAGCAATGGTTGTCTCCAACGAAAGTGGACAGGTTGTGCATATTACAAGGAAGCACAAGCCAAAAAGTTCACCCAAGCTGTCCTTGATCAAAAATTTTGGAAAGATCGTGCTATAGTTTGTCAATTGTCAAACCAATAGTTCGAAAGTGTTGAGAATAGTGGACAGCGATGAGCGACCTGCTATGGGCTATATATTTAGAGCATTCTATTCTGCAAGAGAGGAAATTGTGAAGAGATTTCAGAGGAAGAAAGACTTAGTAAAGCCTTTCTTGGAATACATGGATGCAAGGTGGGATAAGCACTTTGATAAGAATCTTCATGCTGCCGGCTTTTGGTTCAATCCATGTAACCAATACGATAATCGGGTTAGAGATAAGTACAACTTCACCACTTCTGAGTTCTTGATGTCATAGAGAAATATCCTGGCAAAGATATTGCCCTTAGAGGTGCTTTGACAAAAGAAATGAAGATGTTCGTAAATGGAGAAGGTGATTTTGGGCGTGCAAGTGCTAAACATGATCGCCATATCATGCTTGCCTGGTAAGTCACCTGTTCTAGTTCATTTCAGCAGCACTTCATTCTATTTTTTCACACATTTCAGCAGCACTTGATTCTATTTTTTTTCACATATTTCAGCGGCACTTGATTCTGATTTTTTTCATGTAGATGAGTGGTGGCAGACTTATGGCTGTAGTGCACCAAATATTCAGAAGCTTGCTATCCGTGTGCCGAGCCAAACTTGTAGTGCATCCGGATGCGAGAGGAGCTGGAGCATCTTTGAGCATGTGCACTCCCCAAAAAAAGAAATAGATTAGAGCATCAAAGGCTAAATGATATTGTGTATGTGCATTGCAATCTAAGACTGCGACAAAGGTACCCCTTTGTCTTGTTCCTTACATTCATGGCCTTTTATTAACTGTTTGCATAAATAATACATATATGTGAATTCAAACACTAGGTGCAAGTTGTATACTAGAAATTATGACCCAATAATGTTGGAAGAAATTGCAAATGGAAATGAAGCTTGGATTGTAGAAGACAATCCATCTCGCCTTTAACTCAAGAGCTAGAAGTATTTCTCGCACTAAACTTGCCGATTTGAGTATACAAAACAGTGGTGGTAATATCTCTTGTCACCTTGTGAAATCATTTTAACTTATATAAAAGTTTGTGCCTATATAGTATATACCATCACACCTAAATTGATAAATAAAATTTCAGATTTAGAGCTTGATTGGAGTTTGGTGGAGGCCGATGTCATGGATGAAAGTGATGAGATTATGGAAGACCAGGACTTCAGGCAGGAAGATGCACATGATTATGGTGGAATGGCATTTGATGTTGGAGGAGGAGAACATCCCGGACGTGAACCAGATCCAATAGATTTCTATTGAGTACCATGCTTCATGTGTTTTTATCTTATTATCAGTTTATCATGCACTTGGTGTTTAAATTTGTGAACCTCGTGAACCTTATATTATGGCTGTTCTTGTGGACTGTGAGCCTATGGCTGTGTGTGTGTGAAGTCAAGTGTGAACTGTGAAGATGAAACTTATATGGCTTCATGTATTTTGGATTTTAAGACAATGCTTCATGTGTGATTCTCATATTTTCGTGGTACTATTATCGGTTTACCATGCTTCATGTATTTTGGAAGTTAAATTATGTCATTTCATTTGTCAATTATATAACTATACATATATATATTGCTTGAATGTCATTTTAAATCATATTATATATATATATATATATATATATATATATATATATATATATATATGGACCGTTCAAAAATTTGTGACCGGTTCGATAAAAACGGTCCATTATTATCGGACCAGCGGTTCAAACGGTTCTAAACGGTTGGACCAATAAAACCATTGAACCGACGGCCTCACCGGTTCGATCACCGGTCCGTCGAAAAAAACTAGGGTAGAAACCCTCTACTCCCTTTGTACCCCCCCGGGAATAAATGTCTAACCCTTTATTCCCGGTTTTTCTCTCCACCCGAGAGAAAAAGGTATTTTTAGGCGGCTTCAAACTCAGCATAGCTTTACTCTCGGTCCGTAGTTTCAACCGGGAATAAAGGTAAAAATTTTTCAGCTTCCCGCCACTCGTCGACGGTTTTCATTTTCTTTATAATTTCATTTTATTTAATGTCTAAATACAAGTTATTTGCTTAGTAAAATTTATAGTAGTCATAAAAAATTTTTTAAAAAATAATTTGAGTTTATTTTGCTTTATTCTACACAACAAATATGTGTAACCTGAAATATTTTATTGTTTTCTTTTGACTAGAAAACATAATATTGTTAATAATCGTGATTTCATTAATGCAAAATTGTTGTCATTAACTAATAGAACTAAATATAATGTTTTGCGACAGAAAATTGTTTTCTCATTTTTCGTGGGTTCACTCATTTCAACGTATAATTGAAAGGCCTAGTCACTTTAAATTCAAAAATTTTGACTTGGTCAAACCTCGGTAAAATGGAGCACCTAAATGACCTCGTCCGAAAAACTTTTGAGAACATTTAAAATCGTTGAGGTGGTTTGGACAAAAAAGAAGATTAAAGGGTGTGAACTAAAAAAATGCTCGTAGGAAAACTTCTATTCCCGGTTTTAGTGAAGAACCGGGAGTAAAGGTCTAGCTTTATTCCCGGGTTTGGGTGAACAATGGGGAGTAAAGCTTTATTCCCGGTTTGGGCGAAGAACGGGCGTTGGAGTCCCCAACCGAATAAAGGTCCCTGGCACGCCGGGCGGCCGACCAAGATGGCCTTTACTCCCGGGCCAGAGAGTACAACCGGGAAAGGTCCCTTTACTCCCCGCTCAATTTCAACCGGAGTAACCGCGTTTTTGGGCTCGAGAGTAAAGGTCAGCTTGTGTAGTAATGTAGTGATGGGGAATGAAGGAAAGACTATAAACAGAGGATATATATAGACCACGGCGTAAGGCGGAGACGACCTAGGACACCGCGGTAAAAGCGCCACGGAACAACCGGGTTTGCTCGAGACACAAACCATGATGATATATATCGTTGGATCTATTTGTGGCAAGTGATGGGAAGGGTCATGGGAATTGGAGGTGGGAGTTTGAGGAGAGAATAAGTGTAGGAGTTTGATTTCTAGTCTCAATCCTTTGTTTGGTATGTGTTTTTTTTTTTAGAAGGAACATGTATTAATCTTGGTGCATTACACCGACCCTTTTACAAACGGAAATCCTAAAAAAGGAAAATTACAAAGAAGTACAAAACTCCCTGCTCATCTTCCTCGAAGTCTTTAGAGATCCGCTCGTCACCGCCGGCCGGCCGCTTCCCGGAATTGATAGAGGGAGTTAAAAATAGAATTGAACTCCACCATATGGTGCATGACTTTATGCATGGGAATTGACAACATCATTACTAATTTTAGTCTTTGTGTCTTAAACTCCCTACCACACCAATAAAATACCAGGGTCCCTTGTGGAAATAGATCGGTGAGAGTTTGGCCTCTCAACGCCTTTCTCGTCCCGCTACAACCCCTCGCTCCACTAAAACAAACAATAGAGTTTAAGTCTCCTCCTCTTCAACTCCCATTCCCTCCCACCAATTCCTCCCAACCAAACGAGCCCTTAGTGACAAGTCCGTTCTAGGTGTCGCGCTCTCACCGTTGGATCTATCGTTGGATCTATCCTAGTGACAAACCTA
This sequence comes from Hyparrhenia diplandra, assembly GCA_015847255.1. Classification (NCBI taxonomy): domain Eukaryota; kingdom Viridiplantae; phylum Streptophyta; class Magnoliopsida; order Poales; family Poaceae; genus Hyparrhenia; species Hyparrhenia diplandra. The sequence goes on from JADLZK010008929.1 coordinate 761,639, forward strand.
GATGATATATATCGTTGGATCTATCGTTGGGATATTTGTGCTAATATTATATTAGTTATTAACAGGCCGGTAAAATTAGCATGTAAAGATCAAACATCCCAGCTAACAAGTCCGTCCTAGGTGTCGTGCTCTCACTGTGGCTCTACCGCTGCCATGCGTGGCCCGTGGCACCGTGTGATCAAAAGCCCCTACCCGTCCACCCTGCAAGACCCAGACCAGTGGCAGGCCGGAGTCAGCACATCACAAACTGAGAAAGGCCCAGTCGCCGAAGACAAGCGCCCAAGTCAATTACCCCTAAGTGGGCCTATTTCTGCTTATTGGGCCACTTCGTCAGTTTTCAGCCATTAGCCCCATACTTTTCCCTTTAATATGATTTTTTTTTTTTTTTACGACCACGCCAAGACGCATTTCTTTTTGAAAAATATCGTTTTCAACCTCTAGACAAGTTTCAGACTCTTAAATAGTGCATCCATGGCTAGAACATCGTTTTCATAAATAAGGATAAGGATGGCTAGAATATTTAGGCGTGTGATTGGTTTCTGTATTAGGTTGCTTGCATCTAGTTAGCCACTAGTCAAGCCGAGATGGTGTTTGTCTTCATCGCGCATGAAAATATGTTTACATGAGATAATTTTCGTAAATATATATAAACACAACCATAATATTTATTATGGACATTTTTATTATATTGTGCTCTTATTTTATCTTATTTGAAATACATTAATATCGTTAATATATGCTAATCTTGCACTAACAATGTTATTATCAAGTAATACTGTAATAGGATACTATTTGGACCATGATTGTTCAAGTTGTTTATGTGATGGTTTCTGCAGGTGATAAGGCAAACCGATACCGGGTTTGTTATGAGAGAAAAACATTATGTCATGCCTCGATAGGTTCAATCAAAGTCTTTAATATTAGGACATGTGTAGGGACGGATCCACGGTAGAAGGATTGTTGTCCTGTGACATCAATAACTTCGTACAACTGCCACTATGATACCAGTGTATTACTAGTAAAGATCCTAAAATTTTGAAGGCAATAACTTAGAGACATCAATAGTTAAAAATTCCGGATCCCCCCTGGACATGTGTTAGGACTTCTTAGCTCCATGATTTCCAGCTAAAAGGATGTGGCTCTACAAACTCTACTATTAAAAAAAGTGGAGATGTGAGAGCACGTAAAGTGGTGCTCTAGAAATTATACTTTTTTATGCGGCCGCTCCAAGAGTTTGTGAGGCGCCCCCTTAAAAGTGCCGCTACATGGTTTGTAATGGTAAACCACTTAAGTTTAACTATAAATGGTTGGGGACATCGATGATGAAATGAACTAATCCCTCTCGTCCCTAAAAAGAGTGCCGCTACATGGTTGTCATGGTCAATCACTTAAGTTTAACTAGGTTTATAAGAAATGTTGACAATATTTGTACCTCCAAATAAATTTACCATAAAAAATATATTCAACAATTCATTGATGGTACTAATTACGGAGTACCATATAAATCGATTGAAGTTGAACTCGAGAGCGAGAATGAGTGAATAACATTCTTTTAGAGGCAGAGACGGAGTATGTCCTTTCTTTTCCCATTTGTCATTCTTCTTGAGAACATCCCTATTGGACAAGTTTAGGGGTTATCCGCTGAATAATGCAAAAGTCAACAAGTTAGAGTCAAGAGATAGTTACGCGCGATTTATGATGCCGGATATAACTACTATTTTGTCTCTTTCATGTAGTATTGATGAGATGCCTGGCGCCGGCGACCTGGCTTTGCCGTGCATGTCACAGGCTCACAGCCACAGGCCCACGGCAGCAAAAATGACAGCCGATCAGCTGATCGCGAATTCTACTTACCCACAGGGTAACTTTTTTGGTGCAGGAGGGCAAACCTGTCAAAGCACAACAGGAATATAGGACACATGACACTAAAGGTTGCCACTCCCAAGTGCTGAATCTGCTGACCTGGGAGGCTGGGATGCATCTACTGCACACATGACATGCGCGTACATATCCACCACTGACCAACCAGCGTCATCAGCAAACCAAACTAAAGCAAACAAAAAACAGTGCCTATTTCTTCCTTTTTCCTCGAGAAAAATCATATATGAGTTCACTCTTATGTACCTGACGACAATATTACGCTGGAGGGAGGAGGTAAAGCCTAGGCAATCAGGACACAGGAAAAAAAAAACAAGAAACTGTTTGCTTCGTTTCTTTCCTGTTGCGGTTCTAGGGAACAAGTTTGCAATCCAGCTGATGAAGGCTAGGTTATCGGTTCCTCGCGGGGAGCCCACCGCTGTTGCTCTTGCGGATGAAGGCGTTTCTACTCTTCGGTTTCGGTATGTCGCTGATGTCCATCACTTGATCGTCCTCTGCTTTTTGGCTATCAAAAAAAGCAAGCAATCGTGAGAAAAAGAGAGAAAGGTTAACAGATTTTGTGTCATCAGATCCTCTTTTATAAATTGGTTCCAGATATGACATCTTGTCATTTCAATCACTTGCTAAAGAAAGCGTAAGCAACGATTAACACAAGGAACAATTTGAGAGACAATATTTATCACCAAGTTGTCTGTCTGTAATGCAAGATGAGGTATAATTTCAGTAGGTTACCATTCTCTGCTTCTTGATAATTCTCCTGAAGCCTCTTCCTAGCAGAGTCAAGCTTATCCAGGTCCAGAAGACTCTGCCTTTGCTCCCTTGTCACTTTCTGCACAGAAAACTGTAAAATTATTCTCGGACTCTTGAATCAATCCAACAAAATGGACATAGTACTCCTTTCGAAAAAAAAAAAATTACTAAGGAACTGACAACTCCAACTGTTTTGTTCACTGAAAGTGGAACACATTCTTTTTCAAAATATTGTACAATGAGTAGTGACATGTGAGGCAAAGTTGGTCAAAAGATGCTTCATTGGGGTAGGGCCACTTCTACTTTAAACAAAACGCAGTGCACAACTGTCGGCTTGAAAGCAACGGGGACCTAGGAATTAAGGAGAAAAAATCAGGTTAATTCCTTACAGCTGGAGCAGATGATGCAGTAGTAGTAGCAGAATTATGGTTGTTGTTCATCTGCCTGGAATTATGATGTGCTGCTGGTACAGGGCTGGCCCTACGCTTTGCATCCATTGTTGACTCAAACCCATTGCTAGCCTTTTCCGAAGCTAAACCATCTAAAATTACAGAAACAAAGAGCATACCTCCTCCATAAGTACATTTCTACAGCATTAAAAAGATGTAAACTGAATGCTAGTATGTCAGAGGAAGATGATAAGTATGTGGCACTCACTATGCCTCTGTGGGCTGGGAGAATACTGAAATCCTGAAACCTGTAAGGTTGGAACAATAAAGGTGTCTTTGTTACATAGTCAACAATCAATAAAGAAGAGGTAAACGTACTGGCTCTAATAAAGTAATAAAGAGGTGTCACCATGGATAATAGCTACTACTGTCATTGCAAACTAAACTAACAGGGGAATAATAGAGCAGGGAATATTCCAGGCACCATGCTTCATACTAGAAAGAAGCTTTCTACAGACAGAGGAATCACTAAAAAAGCTTGAGGTGTACTCCCTCTGTCCCATGGAGTTCGTCGTTTTTTTTACTTTTAAACTTCATGTTTCACCATCCGTCTTATTCAAAATATTTATGCAAATCATAAAATAAATTAATCAATATTCAAGTATTTTCATTAATAAAATAAGTCGTAACAAAATAAATTATATTTGTACAAAAAATTTGAATAAAACGAAGATCAACAAATAGGATGGCACGGAATCCAGGGTGATTTAACTCATTGGGACGGAGGGAGTAGCAATCTGTAAGCAAGGAAAGTTACCCGAGAGCTTTGGTTGCTACTGCCTTGGATTTTATCTGGGGAGTCGCCATCAGCTGCTGTCATCAAACCAAACGGTTTCTACCCATCAGGAATCAGGATTATCAAGAACACTTAGGATAAAAAAAAAAATATCTGTAAAAAATCTTGAGCCAAAGAGAGAGTAAAACTCTGCACAGTGACATACTCATCACCGCAGCACTGCCGTCACCGCCAGAATTGGGCAGGCGCACCCAGTCGTCCACTATCTCCTTCCACTTCCTGCAAGTTGATTGCAAGCAACACCAAGGTTTGATAATCAGGCAGCATATTCAAAACAGGAGATCATCTGTCTAGTGGTTTAACAGTGTTGGTGTCCATGTTCGTTCATCACCTGATCAGCTGCTTCACCAGTCGCCTGACCTCGGCGGAGAGGAGTGCTTCCGCAGACCATTCACATGCCGCCCGATGTCAGTCGCCTGCACCAACACCAACAGAAGCTTCAACATGAACACGAACACGAACAGAAGGCAAATGACAGAGGTGGAAGAAGAGAATTAATGGCGAAACGGAAGTTGACCTGGAGGGCGTTGTAGGTGACGTCCATGTCAGCCAGGCTCTGCAGCAAGCGCACCATGTCGTCTTCCGGCTGATCGATGTCCTCCAACGAGTCTCTGATGGCGAGGATCCTGCTCTCGAGCCCGGGCGCCGCGCCGTTGTCGACGCCGATGAGCTCCTCAGCCTCCGCGTCAGCATCCGCCTCCGCCACTGGAGAAGCCAAAGCCGGAGCCGGAGCCGGAGCCGCCTCCCCTCGCCGTCCTCCTCCTCCTCCTCCTCATCCAGCCCCGCCGCCGCTAAAGCGGCAACAGTCGGCGGCGATGGACGGCAGTCGCAGTTGCTACAGCGGCCGGACGAGTAGAGGCGCTCGACGATGCCGTCGCGGCGGGACCGGAGATCGTCGGGGCGGTCCCGCGCGGCCAAGTCCAGCGCGGCGTCGACCAGCGCCCACAGGTCGCCACCGAAGGCGTCCAGCGCGCGGCCGAGGCGCTCGCCCCGGTCCATCGCCGGGAAACAGAGCAGAGCAGTCAGCACTCCTCAGACCGCGCGCCGCCGTGCACAGGCAGGCGACAAAAGGCGGCGGCGGCGGGCGTGTCGGGCCCGGCAAGCGAGCGAGAGGCGGACGGGGAGCCGCTAACAGAAAGGCTGCGGCGGCGGATCCGGAGATAGAGAGAGAGAGGAAAGCGGGGAGACGGTAGAGTTCTTGAGGATTTTCCTTCCTATGGCTGCTGCGGCTGGATTTGGCTGCGCTCAGCTGCACCAATCAGCGTCGCGTCGGGTCAGGTGGCTGCGGCTGCGGCCTGCGGGTTGGTTGGTTCTTGTGTGGGGCCTGGCCTGCGCCTGCGGTGCTCTGCTCTGGGTCTCGGGGTCGGGGCTCGCCGCAAGAAACGCCGGTGGCCGCTTTGCGCCGCCGGGTCCCTCCCTCCCATGCGCTGCTGTTTTTAAGGAGTGACGAAAATAGCCTCGGAAAACGCGGGGGCATGCGCCGCAATAGTTTTTCCTTCTTGGAATCGCAATCGTCTCGTGGGAAATTGGTATTTTTACTTCGAGGATAGGAATTGCAATCGTTTCGTGGGAAATTGATGGTTTTTGGAAGAGAAACGGAGGGTTTTTGGGAAAGTGATTGTTGTTTTAGGGGATTTTGGAAACTGATAATCGCACAAGTTGTGTGTGTAGCACATGGAATTGGATACCGGGTGCGTTCCAAGGCGGTGAGTTGCATGGACACATGGATGACACCATGGCATGGGTCCTTCTAGTGTGAATGGGTTGTGTGTCTATTGTGCCATTATCAATTGTTTTAATTTTTTATGTGTACTACCCCTTCGTCCATTTATCAACAATCATTTCGTTTCAACTTATCACCCATCTTACAACGTTTTTTCTCACAACAAAACAATATCACCCGACTTATCATGAAAAGAAATCAGTTGAACAACACATCCTCTCGTGCAATGACCAAGGACCAGCAAAGGCATGCCGAACTACAATAAATAGTTGTTATTAATAAGTTGACGTCCGTTTCACTTTCCCATCAACCACGCCCTCACGCACGCGAAGAACGCCCGTAGCCAGCTCCAGGGGCGGAGCTAGGATGCGCCTCGGGGGGGTCTATTTAACGTAGATTTGACAAAAATCAAGTAAATACATGTTGGTTTTGAGGCTAAGTATAGCAATTAACAAAGAAAATCAGGCTGCCAGAGGGGGGGCTACAGCCCGGGCAGCCCCCCCATGGATCCGCCCCTGGCCAGCTCGACTGCCCCGTAATCGCGCACTTAATTAAGAATCCAATGGAGCGTGCTCACACAAGGAAATTTTTCGACGACCACACGTGTCGTGATCACCGCTATTTTCGCATCGTGACCACCTTCCACCGCCGCCCATACCAAAATTTAGCCCACGAAAGATAAAGAATTAGCCACCCAACAACGTCAATTCTTGGAATTCTTTTTTATTCCTCATATGACCCAATAAATGGATGGAGGGTGTATATGTAAAACATATCTCAAGGGTGGTAGAATGATAAGTATGAAAATCCGTTGGCTATTTGTGAAGACAAAACAAATGTAACCACAACAGCATGAGACGGCGTTGTGGCTCCAAGGACTTTTTTAGTACTTTTTTCCCATGAACTCCTATTTGGTTTTCTACGGACTAAACTAGACTTTTTTAGTTTCAACTTCAAAAGGTTCTTGGAACCAAACAAGGTCTTAGTACCTTTTAGTTTCAACTTCAAAAGGTTCTTGGAACCAAACAAGGTCTTAGTACCTAGTGAGTGCTGAAAATCTTCTAAAACGTTTGCAAAAAATACAAGCTCACGTGAAGTGCTTGAAACATTTTGTAGTTAGCACATTTTGCAAAAGGGCGAAAGAAATAGAGAAGAGGATGGCCCCTAGGGTCATCGGATATTTGGACAAGGCATTGCACATACTAGAGTAGTGTCCGATGGCCAAACCCTCATTGGGTGCATGGAGCGGTGACTTTGAGTCACATTGGACACGGACGTTGCTCAACGTATGTAGCATGGACACCGTGATACTCGGGGGATCCACCTGCTATAGGAATGGTCAAGAGTGATTGTTTGAGCTATGACATTCTTGTTATTCAACGACATTCTTGTTATTCTTGGTTGTTGCCGCCACTTGGAGGCAGCGAAGGTCATTTTGAGTGGCTTTGGTGATTGTTGCCGGCTCCGATCAATTGATTTGTAAGGGCTCTTGTATGCTCATTCCCATTGTAGATTCACATATAACAACTCTAGTGGAATCATGGCTAGATGGAGTGCACTTCTGGGGTTGGTTCTTGTGGCGCCTGTAGTAGGCTTGGCGTGTGTGTGAGACTAATTAGTGCATACATCAGGTTGGGACTCGCAACAATGAGGATGTTGGTTGCCGGCAAGCAAGCGATCCTCGGAGACATATCTTGTGTTCACTTGCCTTGTTGGTTGGTTATCCACTTGTTCATTACATTGTGTGTCATTCTTGTGGATAGGTGTAGTGTGCCTTGTTTGCTTGCGTAGCCTAGTGGTAATCTTTGCTAGTAGCTTTTGTTAGTTGTATCTCTCAATTGGTAGTAGTAGCTTGCTTGCTTGTGTGAAACAACCTACTAGGCTTATGTAGGAGGCTTGCAATTTTTTTTTTTAAAAAAATCGGGTACTACTTTTGAAAAAGAGTCCACTTTACAAAAAGTTGCATATACTACTACTTTTAGTTTAGAGCGTTTCACCATCCAAGGCCATTAAAATATAAAATATTAAATTTCAACTTATGAAAACTTACAAATTTTTTGGACCTTACAGGATTTTAAATACAAGCTCGAGATAAAGTTTGTCTTCATACTACTTAATTTTACAAATATTATGAATTTGGCTAAGCTCTACCTATTTTTAAAGGTAGGACACCACCTCCCATCGAAATCCATTTGATCTCAAGACGGTTGAAATTCGGATGCCTCTAAAATCACCATTTTAAGAGGCGGTTTGGTTTGCTAGTTACATACCTCTAAAAAATCGATTTGTCGTTGGGTCGAAACTATTATTAGAGGCGGATTTAGATAAAGGTTCCTTTACCTAAAGGAGTGGTTTTTTTATAGTAGTGAATATTCCATGCTTCAAATCTAATCACACTTAATTGATATCATATCATAAATAGTAATACTTATTTTTTCATAAACTTGGACCGTGTCTAATGTGATTTGCAAACTAAAGACGGATTGATATGAGGACCCAAATCCGTTGCATTGCAAGAATCCATGTTCCATATTTGAATGTTGACTTGCACCCTCTTTTAAGCCATGAGTTCATATATATAACAACAAAGTGAGTGTCATTGCCAAACAACTTTTTCTTCAGCAAGAAATCCATTCTACTTGCGACCGAGGTAGTAAGCAATAATGTAATGACCTTCTTAATTTGGTTGTTCACTTTTCATAAATATTAATCAATTGTTCAAAAATGTTTGCCATGAGGTTACAACTTTGTTTGGTGCCTCATTGGCCTGGTCCCTACTTTGACAATATGTCGCTCCAAATACTCAAAGAGTAAGTCACGAAAAAAATATCGCATCATGTTTGTCAGTGCGATGAGTGCAGCAAGCCATACTTTTGTTTGATGCCTGGACAATAATTATTAATCTGCATGCATGATGATCGTTCGTCACATATGTTTCACGTGGACCTACAACTACAGTAGTACAACGATAACACCCTGATGTAATAAGGTGATGTCAACATTTGCATAATTAAATTCCATCTTATCAAAGTGTAGGTTAGTTTATCGTGTTTTGCATTATTACAAGGGTACTTCACAACACCATGACAATTCTTTTTTTTTTTTTAATAATGGAAGACAAATCCGTGTAGTCTCCTCCTGAACATATTTAGAGTCATATTTAGAGCTTTGTTTGGCATGACTCACAAATGATTTATGAGCTGTTGTAAGCTGTTTTTTTTAGATTAATGAGCTGTTTGTTTTTTCGACAAACATGTCTTTTCAAAATAGCTCCATGTGTGAACTTGCCCCTCCCTCACAAAGGAATGAAATGTGTGAGAGATAAAAAATATAGTTTATCCTTGCTCTCTTATTAATTTCTCTCCATATCCATGCACGAAGGTGTTGGTTAAGCTATGTTGCCGTATTCTTTTTTAAAACAACCTCAGATTCACCTAGAGAGTTGCTCGTTAAGTTTTTAAGAAAAAACAACTTTAATATGAAGGTGACCTGTGCCAAACGGGATCATATAATTTTGATAGATAATGTTGTACAATTATACCATCTATCTTATATAATGCAGCTTAATTTAGCTTTTATAATTCTGTTCATACAAACAATGATTTTTTTTTTTTTTTTTAGAATTACACGGTACACGGTTGTCTAAAAATAAACATCAACACGATCAAACCTCACATAAGATGAGCCCAGCCCAGCCCAGCCCACTCTCCAAGAAACCAATAGGCTGGCACTCGAGAGGTCTTCGGGTTCTGTTTGGATCACCGCATGCAGCATACGACAAACTCAGTGACTGTTTGGTGTGGCTCGCAGTCGCAGAGGTCCTTGTCTTGCATATCTGAGGTGCCAGATATGATGGTGACAGCATCTGCATGCCTCTCCGACAAAGCAAAGCACCTTGCTTTTGCTGCAAAGATATGGTAGCAGCATCCACCCCTTCTGCTCTAATCGTCCATCTCGATCTATAGTGCCATTCTTCAGTATAAGATTGCAGGCTGCATATTGGAGCTAGCTTGCAGCTAGCACCGTGACGGCCCGACTTCGACAGATCGATAAATAAGGTGTAGTTTCATCGATCATCATCAGTTCGATCGTCACCACCACCATGAGGTTGCCGTGGCCGTGGCGGCGGATTAAGCATGACGCGGTGCCGGTGGCGGTGGGCACCCACCTCCACGTCGCGGCCAGTGACGACGACGAAGATGCCAAGTCCACGGCGTCGTCGGAGCACAGCCACCTCACGCTACCGGTGGAGGAGGAGCCGGTCCACGTCGTCGACGACGAGGCTGATTCCGGCCGGGACGACGGCGTCCACGCTCACTACGAGGTGGCTGGTTCCGGTTCGGATGAGGAGCTGCTGAGCAGCGGCAGCCAGAGCGGTGGGGACGACGACGCCGCCGGGCACCGGTCGAACCGGAGACACCACAGTCCGACAAGAGGGAGGAGGAGGCGGCGGCGATCTGCCCGTGTGCCGGCGTTCGTGGTCGCCGGCACCGCCGCGGCGGTCATGCTGCTCGTGCTCGCGGCGCTCGTCGCGTGGAAGAGGCGGCAGCGCGCCGCCGGCAGCTAGGTCAAGGTGGTGGATGGATGGCGCAGTTGCGGTAACATTTGTGGCAGCTAGCCGTACGGTTGAGCAGTGTGTACGTGGGCCCGCGTTCAGCGGTGAACTTTTTACTGTACCTATTTTTTTTTTTTTTTTTACGGAGGTGTGCATCTCAACCGACAAATCAATTTGTTGGATCTGAAACAGATGTTGCTATTATTAAAAAAAAATCTTTGCTGTTAAAAAAATGTCATTTTGATTTTCTAGATTAGACTTTTTATAACTAATCATATATCTTTCTTTTTAGAAAAGAACTAAGCCTATATCTACATACGGACACAGTTTAATCTTTCTATCTCTAAGTTTTAAAACCCCTTTCTTTCTCTTTCGTTGCTCCGAGAATTCTCTCTTACGCGCACGTCCAAAGTTTTAGATGGTAGTTTGTGTATTTCTTTTTAGTGGATCACCGAGGGAGATTGACTATCCCCATCTAAATTTCATTAGCATAGATTTCAAAAGATCCGATAATGATAGTTATATTATTGGGAAAAACGTGCTAAAGCACAATCTAAAAAAAAAAGAGTTGCTATATTTCGCATAAAAAAAAAAAAAAAAAGATGGAATTTCGTGTGACGAATCTCAACCACAATTGAAACGAACGCTCCAGGATTAACCCGACACCGCTCATCTTCCTCCTCTCGCCGGCAAGGATCGATGTTCATCTTCTTCCTCTCGCCCCGCTCTGTTGTTTCGCACTCCCCGCCACTAGTTGGACACCACGGTGGCATCCAAAGAGTTAGGTTTGTTGCTTTGTGTTGTGTTTTGTTTAGTTTGGCGGCTAGGGTGGGCCGTAGTTTCACCTGAGGTTTTCCTCCTTAATGAGGTAGGGTTGGATCTGGGGCCCTAGCGATTTTTTTAGATTAGCTCTAAGACGAACCCTAGCGCCTATATATCTACGGCGCCACCCTCTTCTACCACGCGAGAAGACATATCTTTCTATAAGAAGAACAACTCACGATAATGAGAGGGGGGAGAGGGAGGAGGAAAAGGAGGTGCTCGCCCGGTGCTACCATTGCCGCCGCCGGGAAGGTCGCCCCTGCAGGAGGAGGCGAGGGCATGCGTGTGGGAGGCGAGGGCGTGCGGGAGGCGTCGCCTGAACAGTACTCTTTTCAGGCGACTGTGCAATAGGAAAGTGTGAAAAAAAAAGATAGTTGTATTATTGGGTTAGATTGGGTTAGTGTATTTCTGTATAGGGAACGTGATGGATCATACGTGGAGAAAGGGTGGAGGAATCGAAAAAGTTGGTGGGTGTTGGTGGTGTATGTACGGGGCTTTGCAGCAATTATGGGCCCACTCCTAGGCCCACTTATTTTGCACCTAGCAAGCCCAAACCCCGACCCGAGTGAACCGGCCGGGCCGAAACCATGCCACCAATGCTCCGCCGCCGACCGCGCCTCCACGTCCCCGCAGCCCCTCGCCGGCGGCGGCCGTGCTCCGGCGAGCCTTCCGCTCGGAAGCCGCCCTCGAGGCCATCCGCTCGCACTCCCACTCGCACTCACCCCCATCGAAGACCACCCCATCCTCCTCCGACGCGGACGAGGACGACGACCAGGCGTCGGGCCCCGCGAGCCTCGCGCTGTACAACTACCCGACCTTCGCGGGCGCCTACGCCGCGCTCGCCGCCCGCCTCTTCCACCAACGCGTCCGGCGCCGCCTCCTCATCCTCCCCTTCTCCTCCGTCGTGCCCTTCAGGTTGGTCCCCTCCCCGCTCGTGGCTCGCCATTTCGCATCTCACTATCCTCCTCTTTCTTCGGAATGCAATTGTTTTCTCTCATGACGGACGCGGCTTGTGTTGTTGAACTGAAATGAAAATTGGTCGGTCGGTCAGGGCCGAAGACTTCAAGGATGCGGGGTTCCAGACGTGCTATCTCTTGGACTTCATTGGGCCCAACAAGTTTGCTTTCGACCTCGCCCAATTCGTCCCCAGGTGTGTTTTCTAAGAGAGCGACTTGTAGTAAAAATGGATCACTGGATGATGCTTTTCATTGTACGGCTTAGTGGGTTGTGTAGTTGATGGACCAATGATAAATTGATAATTAGTTATTTAATTACTACTGCCGACAATGTTCAAAAGATGACTTGGAATAATGCCAATTAATTAGTGAAGGTTTACTGCTGCTGGCAATGTTTTAAAAAAGAAGTTGCTTTTGTATGGAAGAATCAAAAGAAAGGAACATATCTACTGTTAGCTTACAAGCTTTGCATGGTGATGATAGCAGTTTATGAAGTAAGCTGTCTACAATCTTAAAACACTATGGCCCAATGGCTCATACTCATGGACATAGTATACTTGCCCAATGGTCACACATTACTTAAAGTTTTCTTTTTGGCTGATGTATTTGTTTCATTACAAGTTTACAACAAATACTATGTTGTCGGATCTTGTTTAAGTGAGCAACATGGTAGAGGGGTATAATCTCATGACATGCTGACTGATGCAGTATAATAGCATTTGATCACCGGAAAAGTACGCTAGCAAGAATCCCAAAGGTTGGTCAGTGTCCAAGCAATGTGGAGCTTCATATTGACGTGTCAAAAGGCAGTGCCCGATCTGTATTTGATTATTTCTCCAAGGAGCTAGCAGGAACAAAATCTGATTCTGTGAGTAGAGAAAAAAAAGCTTCATTTATGTTCATGAATTATCTTGTATGATTAGAAGAGAAATGAGGATGTTCTGTTTCTGTCTCCACACAGAGATCGTGTGAAAACTTGTTGGACCAAGAAGATGAGCAGCGAGTTTCAAATGTTCTTGAATACATAGAGGATGCAGACTTGCGACGGTATCAATTGTCTAACACCAAGGAATTTCAGACAGCACTTAGGGAAGAACGTGCAAAGTTGAACTGTGTCACAAATCCTCATGTTTTTGGACAGGTTTAGCACTACCTTCTGCCATCATGCTTGTTGTTTGTAAGACCCTGATCTTTAGTGTGACATGGTCAATGATTTCATTGTGTATTGGCACCCCCACACAGCTACTACAACTTGATGTTGGAGATCTGCTTACTAGGGAGAAATTGCATGCTCATGAGCGCCTGCAGGTTGCAGGGGAGTTCATACAGAAGCCTTTCAGGCTTCAGCTTGGAAGAGGGTCATATGGTGAATGCTTGGTATGTGAACAACACGCTGTTGCATTGTATTGTATACTGATGTCATCACCTGTGTTTGTCTACCTTTGATAGCTTCATGCTGCATAACATACACAACACAGCTTTTTAGATTATTGAAGCCAAAACTGCATTGCTTTAGCAAAGGCAGGTACTTCCTGCATCCATGAGTGCTGTTGCTTTAGTGATACCATACTACTAGCTGGAGATAGGCTTGCTTTGTTCAAAAACTTTGAGTGCTTGTGCTTGAGCCTTATGTTCTCATCTTTAAGCGAAAGGGCCTCTAGCCTAGTGGTTAGAACACCTAAGTAGCATCCAGCTGGCCTGGGTTTGACCCGCCATTGGAGCAAATAAAACAGGACTGAAATAAAAAAATAAAAAAAGGTTAGGGTTTCCCCTACTGACTTCGGTCAAAATGTTCTCATCTTTAATTGATTGATATAAGATTCTGTCATAGTAGCTCATGCTTGCCTAGTTTCTTGAACTGGACTTTTGATGTGCATTGTCGGAATGATTTTATGCTTATGTTAACCACATGTGTTCTTGGATTGTTGCGTACCTGACTATTCTTGAACTTGGCTAGATGCTTGAGTATGACCAGCTCTAGAGACTGGCTCTATATGACTTATATAATGCTGTTTTTGGGAAAAATATTATAGAAATAGCTTTAAAAATGACTCATTTACTATAGTAATTTTTTTTTCTATTTTCTTTTTCATATTATAAGGCAATCAGAGCAGATGGACACACAGAACTGAGCCATGAAATTGCTTTGGAGCTAAGTCAGAGGAGTGCTGCTGCTGGATTAAGGTATGAGCTCTATTCAGGTTTAACAGAACACATCCATGCCTATTTTGTGTTGCTTTAGTAATTTATTGAAGAATGTTTCCCTTTTCATCAAAGGCCAATTGGAGCAGTGGTATTCATGCAACGGGGTGTCCTGAAGGTTTGCTTGAGGACTATTGACAGTACAGTTAATACATCAGAGATTGCAAAGGTTTGCCACCGTTGTTATTATATTCTTGAAATCTGCAAGGCCTTTTGTAGGATTTGATTTTTTCATCTCTTGCGGAATCATAAAAATGTAGGCATATGGTGGAGGTGGAAAACAAAGTTCGAGTTCATTCACTCTAAGAATGGATGAATTCAACATCTGGACTTCAGTGAACTCATGAATTGAACTGGAAGTCAAATAGTGTTCATACTGCAGCAACAGGCACAAAGCTCAGCTGGACATGGATTCCTCGGTGGCAAAGATGTGAAATGAGGTAATCTAGTGCTCCAGTATGAGAGGGAGGAAAGCCATTTGGAGGCGCAATGCTTAAGGTAATCTTTTAGTGCTGCAGTATAAGACTAGCCTGGCATGTTGATCTGAGCTTACGAAACAATCTCTTCGTTACGAATGACTGCAGAGCAATTTGGAGGCGCAATGCTTAAGGTTGGAGCTGTTTGGAGCGTTTGAACTAAATGTTTGCTGATACATCAGAAGTCATCTCAACAGTGCATTTTATGTTCCTTCCAATCTTTCTCCAGTAGACCTATGCACTTTAATTTTACAGAGATGATAAGGATGTTGAGAAGATTTGTCATACAATAAGGGGCCAATTATAGCTTACACTTGTATATGTTGTTATTAGTTTTGACAGCTGAACATATATGAAGATGTAGCCCAGCTTGAATATAACTTGTTTCTGTCCAAATTAAGACCTTGCTCAATAGGTGAATGCATTGTGCAACGAAAATTAATCCTTAAACGAGGACTGAATATCAATGCTTCTATTAAGAGTAATTACAAAATAGTACATACGAAGGGAGATTGACAAACTGCAACCCCAAATTGTAATCCTGCTCCTTAATACATTTATGGCTCTTGCTCTGGGGTTAAAAAAACTTAATCTCAAACTTGTTTGTCATTACAAACATCTATGTAACAAAAAACCACAAAACTGTTGGTTTAGATTCAGCGAGAGATGCGGTGTTCAGACAAGAACATCTCACTGCATTATCTATCCCTGCTCATATAGTAGTAATGAACCAAATTCTGCGAAACGTCCGACCATCATGTCTTGACCCTTCTGGCTCCTTCTAGCGTATCAGCATAGTGTCATGGCCATTTAGGATTTGAGCCATGCAGCATACGAAGGCATCATAGCAACTAGCTTGCTGCATTCGAGGAGCACAGCCATAACACCAGTGAAGCAAAAACCATAGTGGCAGTGATTGGTGATGCAGCCATCTGAAATTTTGAACTGACGAAGATGACAGTGTCCAGGGAGCTGACCTTGGAGTCAAAGCAACACAAATTCACTCTCTGGCTCGCTTGAGAAGATAACGGAGAGAGAAGAACCCTAGAGCAAAGGTTTGCCAAAACCACCCTGTAGCATTCCTTGGATCAACCTTTTTGGCCAGGAACCAGGCATACACGGCTTCCCCAAGATGCGCTGCAACTGCTGCCACAAAGACCAGCCGGATCACCAACATTGAGCGGAAAACAAACAAATGGATGTCAAGCACCCATTTCAACGGGCCAACTGGTGGAAGACAAGCAGCAGAAAATACAGCCAGCATCCCAATTGCTACAGCCAACCAAGTAAATATGGTTGGGCCATCTAGCTCCCTTCTCTTCCGCTCCTGCCAATATGAGATAGTTGCAGCCAAGCCTTCCCGAGGGCTCACCATAGGTACATATCCGAGTTCTTCTCTAGCTTTCAAGAATGAGAAGTAGTGTGTAACACCAACCTATCACAATTAGCAAGCAACATCAAATGTAATATCTACATATGATTTTAACTTTTGTCCAACATCAAACACAACTATTATTTCGTAAATCTGCTAGCCTGGTCAAGAGTAGTTTTTAGTAGAGATACCCCTTCAGAAGGACTGATGTTTCAAACTAAAGACGAAATTGACATGACCATTGCACTTGCATCTTACCATTACATTCATATTTCAAACTATATTGGGTTAGGTAAACTAGCAACATAAAAAGAGAGACCAAATTCAACATGGCAAAGAGGCTGACCTTATACACTTCAGCAGGAAGAATTAGAGGCTGTGGAATCCATTTACTATCTAACCATGGATAGAATAGTGTAAATATGAATAAAAATATTCTTGAAATTGCAAGGGCGAGAGAGGTATCTAGCATCATTTGAGGAGCAGCATAACCCAAACATTGAAATAGGGGCTGATGATAAACTCAAAAGTATTGCATGGTGATCCTGTGAAACAGTCATAGCTCAATAAGGCAATGAAATGTATAATCACAAATATAATCACTGTGCTCTATATCACAAACATTTCAAGAAAAACAACTTTTAAGGGGTTACTTCCCTTGAGAAAAAGTCCAAATTGTAAGCTTCTTCAATGGTTTCAGTGTTTAGTTATTCACTTCTGTAAACTTAAGTTGTAGAACACTTTGTACTTGTATTTCAAACAATTCTGTTAATCAAGTAATGCAATCCTGGGTTACCTCATTAATATAAAAATGAATTGTGTATAATCTATGTAAAGCATGAAACTTTAAGCCTTTAGTGTTCAGAACAAATAAACAGGAAGTCACCAAATAGTTATTTTGGGTCTATGCAGTACATCAGCTGAAAATAAATCGCTAGTAATCGCATTACTGCAAAAACCAAGACACCAAAACTCAGATGTCTTCTTTATCCTTGATTAAGATTAACTTTTTTCAAATTAAAGTAATAAAAAAATTGCAGTATGACAAGATAGAAAAACAAAACATAACGATGGCACCTGCATGAATGTCATTAGTAACATCACAAAAGTTAACGGCAATTACCATCACAGATGAAATAGGCCTGACCAGCTGCTACAGGGGTTCCCTTCCTGTCGGGAATGTCATCTAAAAGTCCCATGCTTGCCAATATCAGAGCAAGAACTAGATTATCGATATAGACCCAATCTGTCTTGACATCTGGGCCCCCAATCTTGAAGAATGCTAATCCCAACTTTGCGAGGGAGAGGATTCTTGGAAGGTGACGCTCTTCGCCTGGCCCATATATAGCAGCAGGGCGAATCGCACATGTATAAAGGCGTGTACTTTTATCACTTCTGCAAGGTTTCACCAAAGCAGTCAGACAGGCTGCATACTATCGAATGCCACTCTTGACTTACAAGATGAAATGAAATATTAGAAGCTAACTATCTCCATGCAACAAATCTCTATCTGTACACTTGGCATAGTTTGAAAACCATGGCTCATGTATTCCAGGACATCTATTTTGGTAAAAGTTAGCTTACTTTTGTACATGACACTGAAGTCTAGAAAAGGGTAAACTTACTTAGCTGGCCGTCCATTACTCTTCAGTACCAACTGTTCAGCAACTGATTTGCTGCGCCCATAAGCATCGACATGGTCTTCAATAGGAAAATAAGGCAACGCCTCATTCCCGTTGGCAATGGGATTCCCACCAAACACCACATTGTAAGTGCTTACATAAACAAGCCTTCTGACACCGTGTTGATGGCAAGCATCGAGCACGTTGCAGGTCCCGTTTATGTTGATCTGATCGCACCTCCCAGCCTGCACCATCTCCTTCCCTGACATGCCGTAAGAAGCAAGGTGGAAAACACAGTCCACTCCGCGGAACGCCCTCCCCACTTCATCCTTGTTTCTAATGTCACCTGCGAAACAAGGGCCTTATTGTTAAGTAACTCATGATTCATTCCACGAACCATATTGGCTACTCAACAGTCAACCTAAGTAGCAGTCAACAATAGTTGCTCCTCAGAACAATGAGTAGCCGGTCAGTTCCATCAAACACAGACAATGTGAAGCTAACTTGGTGATTGCCGGAGAGACATGGTGGTTGGTTTTGTTTTGGTAGTGCTACTGTAACTATGTCCAGAAACAACTGTGCAAGAGCCTAGTTACTTAGATTGATACATAGAGATCTGAATCTCCAAGGAGTAGACACGCTTATTTGCATTTTGATCCGGAAGCCGAACTATAACATATACTGTATGTAGCAGGGAATCGATAACACTCTAAAGCTGCTTACTTGTACCAGCAGTCCAATTCTGCAATTCGTGACCCATCAGCATAAGAAATGACGCAAGAATTTCAGTTCCAGCAAAAGTAAAACAGTGGCGACTGACTGGTGATGCCGCGCCGCAGCGATCTGACCTGAACACAGCGAACGGAGGAGGGGAGGAGTGGGCCTGACCTTGGATGAGGCGGACGCCGGCGTCGAGTAGCTGCGGGGACCAGGCGGAGACGGCGCGGAGGTCGAAGGAGCGGACCTCGCGGGCGCCGCGGCGGAGCAGCTCGAGGCAGAGCGCGGCGCCCACGAAGCCCTGCCCGCCTGTCACCGCGAACCGCACGCCCTCGATCCCCTCGTTCGCGCTCAGATGCATCCTCCCGGCTCCGGATCTCTCTCTATCGTTCGGTTGGCCTCGGCGTGGGGCGCGGGCGTGGGCGGAGAAAGCAGAGCCGGGGAGTACAAGTACAGGCAGTCGCCGCCACCGGCGACCGACGAGCGACGACGACTTGTTCTTGTTGCCGGTGGAGTGAGGGTGAGGCCAATAGTCCAACAAGTTTGTTGACTGTGCAACAAGGTCGCTGTCAACCACAAAAAAAAAAAAAGGAGCTGACAGTATTCTTAGGTACACTGAATACTGAATACAATCCTCTTTTTCCGACAAAAGCTAAATCTTGCTTAACATGCGTGATGAATAATAATGAATACAGTCCTCACCTAAAAAAAAAAAAAAAAAAGAAAAACAAAATACAATGGCCTTCACATACCAGTCTTCCTTATACTAATCATACTGAATGAAATGTTTGCTGGTACATCAAAATTCATCTCAACAGTGCATTTACGTTCCTTCCAATCTTTTTTTTAAGACCACGCCCACCTAAATCGGCGCGTTTCCAATCTTTCTCCAATAGACCTATGCACTTTAGTTTTACAGAGATGATAAGGGTGTTGTAGTCAGAAGATTTGTCATACTCCAAGGGGCCAATTATAGCTTACACTTGTATATGTTGTTATTAGTTTTGATGGATGAACATATATGGAGATGTAGCTCAGCTTAATATAATTTGGTTTATGTCCAAATTAAGACCTTGCTCAATAAGTGAATGCATCGTGCAAAGATTGTTGCTTCAACGAGGATTGAATATCAATGCTTCTATTAAGAGTAAAAAAATAGTGCATACGAAGGGGAGATTGACAAACCGCAACCCCAAATTGTAATCCTGCTTCTTAATAATACATTTATGGCTCTTGCTCTTGGGTTAAAACAAGGTTTATTTATTTATTTATTGAGGCCATTACAATTTTGCGAGTACGGAGAAATGCCATTACTATTTGCTTATTTGAAAACATGCCATTACAATTTTTACTTAGCTCATGCTATACATATTCGACACCATTGGGCCCACGCGCAGGTAGCTAAAGGCTACTGTATTCTCATGTCCTAATTAAAGTACCGCTGCATAGTGATTGGTGATGTAGCCATCTGAAATTTTGAACTGACAAAGATGACGGTGTCCAGGAGCTGACCTTGGAGTCAAAGCAACACAAATTCACTCTTTGGCTCTCTTGAGAAGACAACTAGTAGAGAGGAGCCCTAGAGCAAAGGTTTGCCAAAACCACCCTGTAGCATTCCTTGGATCAACCTTTTGGCCAGGAACCAGGCATATACGGCTTGAACAAAATGCGCTGCAACTGTTGTTACAAACATCACCCGGATCACCGACAATGAGCGGAAAACAAACAAATGGATGTCAAGCACCCATTTCAACGGACCAACTGGTGGAAGAAAAGCAGCAGAAAGCATAGCTAGCATCACAATTGCTGCAAACAAGCAAGTAAATATGGTTGGGCCATCTAGCTCCCCTTCTCTTCTGCTCCTTCCAATATGAGATAGTCGCAGCCAAGCCCTCCTTAGGGCTCACTGTAGGTACATAGCCGAGTTCTTCTCTAGCTTTCAAGAATGAAAAGTAGTGTGTAACACCAACCTATCACAATTAGAAAGCAGCGTCAAATATACTATACATAATATATATATGATTTTAACTTTTGACCAACATCAAACACACAAATCTGCTAGCCTGGTCAATAGTACTATCTCCGTTCCAAATTATAAGTCACTTTTGACTTTTTTGGTTCATCCATTTGCTATGTAAATATCTAGATACGTAGCAAAATAAATGTATCAAAAAAGTCAAAGTTTAATTTATAATTTGGAACGGAGGGAGTAGTTTTTAATTGAGACCCAAATACCCCTTCAGAAGGACTGATGTTTCAATCTAAAGACAAATCGACATGACCATTGCACTTGCATCTTACCATTATATTCATATTTCAAACTATATTGGGTTAGGTAAACTAGCAAACATAAAAGAGAGACTGAATTCAACATGACAAAGAGGCTGACCTTATACACTTCAGCAGGAAGAATTAGAGGCTGTGGGATCCATTTACTGTCTAACAATGGATAGAACAGTGTAGATATGAATAAAAATATTCTTGAAATCACAAGGGCGAGAGATGTATCTAGCATCATTCGAGGAGCATCATATCCCAAACTTTGAAATAGGGGGCTGATGATAAACTCAAAAGTATTGCATGGTGATCCTGTGAAACAGTCATAGCTCAATAAGGCAATGAAATGTATAATCATAAATAGAATCGCTGCGCTCTATATCACAGACATTTCAAGAAAACAACTTTTTAGGGGTTACTTCCCTTGAGAAAAAGTCCAAATCAAAGGTTTCAGTATTTAGTTATTCACTTCTGTAAACATAAGTTGTAGAAGTCTTTGTACTTGTATTTCAAAAAACTCTGTTAATCAAGTAATGGAATCCTGCATACCTCATTATTTTAAAAAATGAATTGTGTATAATCTATGTAAAGCATGAAACTTTAAGCTTTTATTGTTCAGAACAAATGAACAGGAAATCACCAAATAATTATTTTGGGTCTATGCAGTACATCAGCTGAAAACAAATAGCTAGTAATCACATTACCAAAAAAATCCTAGACACCAAAAAAGTCGGATGTCTTCTTTACCTTGATTAAGATTAAACCTTTTTTTTTTTTTTTCAAATTAAAGTAATAAAAAAAAATTGCAGTATGACAAAACAGAAAAACAAAACACAATGATGGAACCTACATGAATGTCATTTAGTAACATCGCAAAGGTTAACGGCAATTACCATCGCTGATGAAATACGCCTGACCAGCTGCTACAGGGTTTCCCTTCCTGTCGGGAATGTCATCTAAAAGTCCCATGCTTGCCAATATCAGAGCAAGAACTAGATTATCGATATAGACCCAATCTGTTTTGACATCTGGCCCCCCAATCCTGAAGAATGCTAATCCCGACTTTGCAAGGGACACGATTCTTGGAAGGTGATGCTCTTCGCCTGGCCCATATATAGCAGCAGGGCGAATCGCACATGTATAAAGACGTGTACTATTATCACTTCTGCAAGGTTTCACCAAATCAGTCAGACAGGCTGCATATTATTGATTACCACTCTTGACTTACAAGATGAAATGAAATATTAGATGCTAACTATTTCAATGCAACAAATCTATATGTATACACTTGGTATATATAGTTTGAAAACCATGGCTCATATATTCCAGGACATCTATTTTCAAAACATGGTAAAAGTTAACTTACATTTCTACATGACACTGAAGCCTAGAAAACGGTAAACTTACTTAGCTGGCCGTCCATTACTCTTCAGTACCAACTGTTCAGCAACTGATTTGCTGCGCCCATAAGCATCAACATGGTCTTCGATAGGAAAATAAGGCAGCGCCTCATTCCCGTTGGCGATGGGCTTCCCTCCAAACACCACATTGTAAGTGCTTACATAAACAAGCCTTCTGACACCATGTTCGTGGCAAGCGTCGAGCACGTTGGAGGTCCCATTTATATTGATCTGATCGCATCTCCCAGCCTGCACCATCTCCTTCCCTGACATGCCGTAAGAAGCAAGGTGGAAAACACAGTCCACTCCCTTGATAGCCCTCCTCACTTCATCCTTGTTTCTGACATCCCCTGTGAAACAAGGCCTTATTGAGTAACTAGCTGGGCAACTGAAGGCTGGACATGGTGGTTGGCATTGCTAGTGCTACTGTAACTTTGTCGAGAAACAACTAACTATGCAAGAGCCTACATACTTAGAAACAGCCAGCATTGCCTTTTCTTGTAAACATGCAAATCATGCCCGCTTCACAAAGCACTGCATAATGTAAAACATTCATCTTTGTACCCCTAGTGCGGCGGTTTGCTGCTGACAATATAAGAGCTGTTTTGCAAGAGCCTACCTACATACTTAGACCGATACACAGAGATTAAGCAAAACTTGTACAAGCAAAACTTGATAGAAGAATAATTGGAATCTTCAACCAGTGGACATGCTTATTTGCATTTTGATTTCTTCAGAAGTAGGGAATAATGGCACTCTTACTCCTACTAGCAATCCAACTCTGCAACTCACGACTATGTAATAAACCAAACTGAGTAAGCCTCTCTGCAACTGACCTTGATGAGACGGACGCCGGCGTCCAGGAGCTGCGGGGACCAGGCGGAGACGGCGCGGAGGTCGAAGGAGCGGACCTCGCGGGCACCGCGGCGGAGCAGCTCGAGGCAGAGCGCGGCACCCACGAAGCCCTGCCCGCCCGTCACCGCGAACCGGACGCCCTCGATCCCCTCGTTCGCGCTCAGATGCATCCTGCCGGCTCTGTCTGGGATCCCTCTCTCTCGCTCTCGGCTGGGGCACGGCGGAGCAAAACAGAGCCGGCCGGGGTTCAAGTACAGCAACAGGTAGCCGCCACCGCCACCGGCGCCAACGTCCAACACGTTTGTTGACGCTTTGATTCTGTAATAAACGTGCTTTGACTTTGCACTAAACGTGCTTTGACAACAGAAGACAAAGTGACATCATCTAAGCTCATAGCCGAAACACAGTCTTCACTGAGTGTACTAAAATTCACCGCCTTGGACTCGGTCCTTCACAGTTTGTTGGTTTCAAGTAACCAGCGAGCGCTGCCCTGTTGCAAAGAGCTGACAACGACAAAGAAAAAAGAGCTGACAGTATTCTATACTGATTCGGACTTGTGTCATGTACTAAAAATACCAGCGATATAGTGAAATCTGAAATCAGACGAGAACATCCCACTGCATTAGCATCTATCTATCCTTCTGAAAACAGGGTTCAACGTACACTGAGTAATGAATACAATCCTACTTTTCCAACATAAGTTAAATCTTCCTCAACATGCGTGAATAATGAATACAATCCTCTTCCTCGCCTAAATCTATATACCTACTAATAAAAGAGAAAATTTCTGCCTCTATATTTTTTCTGCCTGCCATTGTATGGGCCTTAATTGGGCTTGCGGCCTACATGAGATCTGGTTACGGTGCGATGATGTGCCTCCGCCCTCCTCCGAACTCTCGATTAAAAAAACAATCATATCGGCTCCGGATGGCCAAACATCCAAATCCGAATACAAATCGAAGAGGAGCTCTAATAAATAAGTTAAATCAAGTATCAAATTTGGATATTGAATCAAGAGACAAGAGAAGAAAAGAAGAACACTAAAGATCCAAAATCCAAATCGAATTGAAGTAAAAAAGAGCTCTAAATCCAAACGCACGACCGATCTCTGATTGTTATTATAAAAAAGATCGAGCTCTAGCAGCCGCGTCGCATTGAAGTACCAGGTGGACGCAGACGGCCATTGGCTTTGGTCGTCGCTACGGAAGACGCAAACGGCCGTGCGGCAGTTGGCGCAGAGCGGGCGTGGGGGCTCGACGGTGCGCGGCCCTCGATGGTCAGGCCCCGCACCTCCATCCCTCTCCTAGCCCGCGGAGGCTCACCGGTGTGCGAGCTCTGGTCCAGCTCCGGTCCAGCGGCAGCAATTCCATGCCTCCAGCTCGGGCGACGGTGCGTGAGCATCCGAGATGAGGGGCAACCTCTAGATAGCGCGAACAGCTCGGGTCGACGGTCGGCTCAAGATCGGTGGCCAGGCGACAGCAGGACGGGGCGGCCGCGGGCACAGCGCTCGTGATTTTTGGGTGGCGGCGGCGGCAGGACTGGAAGATTTGGGAACAGAGAGGCTCGAAAGGGCTTCACAAATAAAAAAAAATACTCAAGCCGTTCATGGGCCTTGATGGGCTGATTTGAAATGGACATGTGAGGTGTAATAAAGAGGATAAGATAAAATAGAAAGAAGAAAATAAATAAAGTTCCCTAAAAATAAATAAAAAGAAAATACAAAAAAAAAAAAAAGACAAATGGATGCATAGATATACAGAAGAAGAAAAGGGGAAAATCAAAGCCCATGCAAGTATGCAACGTATGTAGCATTGTTAATCAAGAAAAAAAAAAAACAGCCCGCCCCAGCCTGCCGACAGCTTCTATTCATTGCAATCAACAGCATTTTGCTTGTGTCCTCAAAGAAACTAACGTAATTGATATCTATCGACATATAGACCGTTAAAAATTAATGTCATAATTGATATCTATCAACATATAGACCGTTAAAAATTAATGTCATATATAATAAATTTATGTGTAAATATTTCAGTTTATGGGAAGATCTATCAAATTATTTTTTATAATTTGATGCAAACTTAATTGGATATACCATATTATTCTTAATATATTAACTTATATTGGGAATGTTAATACCATAAAAAAAATTACGGCTCTATAAATTTTATAAAAGGTCGAAACATAAATAAAATGCAACACTAATATTTTCATTGTTCATTGGCATTTAATATATTTTTTCTCCCGTTGCAACGCACGGGCATGTTTGCTAGTAAAAAAAAAAAGAAGAAAAAAAAAACAATGCTCCACATACCAGTCTTCCTTATACTAATCATATTCAGATGAACAGTCATCATGTTCTTGTGCTGTGCTCACAGCTCACTACACCTCTGAACAGCTACTTCTACATTATCTATTCTACTTATTATTACTGCTTTAGAATAGATGTCATCAAACCTAATCATTTTGGCCATTCCATAAAGATGATATGCGTTCAAAGAACCCCCTTTTATTGCTGATATTGCCTTGCACCCCTGCCGAGGAAGGAGCACCAGCAGCATTCACCTTATCAGCTTCCATCGAGCTGATGCCTTGCCCCCTGCCGAGGAAGGAGCACCAGCAGCATTCACCTTATCAGCTTCCATCGAGCTGACTGGTAGTTCTGTTTGCATAACAGGATCAACAGCCACATCATTCCTTTGGTCTCTCTGCGGCGCATCAGACGGTGGTGCTGGAACATCCCCAGCCCGAATAACATCAGCTTCCTCATGTTTGGATGGTGGTGAAGGGATTTCCGCTTGAAGTGTTGTACATGGTGACGGCTCCTCACTTTCAACTTCCTCGTGGCATTTTCCTGTGATGCTACTTGGAGCAGAATCCCCTGACCTCTTGAAGACCCCAACCAGAGCAGCATGTGATCCTCTATCACCTGGTAGAGGATCTATAAATCTGACAACATCAGGCATGGCTAGGAGAAGAGCAGAGAAATTTTGGAAGCCCAATGCACGTGCATCAATAGACACATTAATCCTCTTAAGCTCTTGTCTTAGGTCTGAAACACTGATCCCTTGAGGATAAAAGCTCAGCACTCTCTTAATTCCAATGACAGCGGATCTAGGAATGTTAGGTTCCTTGGTTTTCCTTGGTAAAGCCTTGGGGTTCTTTGGTTTTAGGAGAAAGTCACGACCAGGTTCACTGCATCGACCATACCAAGAAGAGGATGAACCATCAGGTGGATAGTTTAAATATTTGGGTCTGAGGTCCACCCCTTTAGCTAGATCATTCCATTCCACAGATACGTTGCTGCAGTGCGTAACATCTTGGAGCCAGAATCAGGGCAAGACAACAATACATTATAATTGCTCATCCTAAGACGATGCAGGATGTTTGTAAAGTCTTTGTCCCCAGATAGAAGGAAGAAATGAGATGGGGGAGGGTTCAGAGCAATCCAAGAGATAAGATCAGACATGAATGATCGGTCACAACCATCCTTTCCACCTACAAAAGGAAACCGTATTGTTAATATGATTCTGCATAACTCAGATCAAAATGGAAAATTCTTAAATCTCAGGTGGGCAACAAATTTTAAAAATCAAGAGTATCAACTATCTCCAGAAAAGGTAAACAATTTAACAGATGACTTGAACTGATGTTTATGAAGTCCTATTTAACTGGAAATGGCAGCTGCAGATTTCTGATGTTCACATCCTAATCTTTGATGATCTACGTCCTAATTTATTCATCTGGAATAAGGTGGCTGTAGGCAAACTGCATCCTCACACTGTTGACAATTATGTACTAGTCTTTGCACTGCTCCCCTGAGTTACTACAAACATTGACCCAACACCCAAATGAAGAAACCTTAGAGAGAAGTAGAATTGATTATCAATCCACATTCCACAGAGGCCGCATGTTTCTTACAGCAAGTTTAAGAGTAATCTGAACAGTAATCTGAACCAAGCCCCTCTATTCAGAAAAAAATTTCCCAACATCTACTGAATATAAAAAAGATTCCTCATATTCCAAGACCATATCAAGTATTTGAGAACTGATTTGAACCATATCAAGTATCTGAGTGTACAAAATTGCTATTTATATGTGATAAAGCGAGGAAATGGTGGAGAGTAGTGGCGGGAGGAGACGGAGGACGCAACTGGAAGGGACGTGCGACAAGGCGACGCCGGTATCGGCCAGCGCCTCCTGCTCGGCGAGAGGGATGCGGCCGACGTCGCCGAAGGCGGTGATCTCGACGGGCCCGCGGATGCCGGCGCGCCGCAGCGCCTCCGTGACGCGCGAGGCGAGGTGGCGCGGGCTGGCGCCGCGAGGGAGGCGGCACCTCTCGAAGTCCCACCACACCGTCACCTTCACCGCCTTGGACTCCTCCCACTCGTCCTCCTGCTGCTGGTAGTGGCGGCTGTAGTGGCGCTGCTGCGCGCCGACGCCGCACCCGGGAGGCGGTGCGTGGGAGGTCGGGCCGCGGAGGAGGACGCCGTGGTTGGCGGGTCGTAGGCTGAGGAGAAGGTGGCGGACGCGCGAGGAGAACATGGCGGCGGCGTGAGCTCGCCGTGGCGGCGGGTGCGCCGGAGGCTTTAGCAGGCCGGAGGATAAAACCCTCGTGGGCTGGACCTGGGCCGGACACACCCAGAAGACGGCGAACAAGTCCATTTCTATCCCTTTAAATTAAATTAAATTAAACTAAAAAACTAAACTATAGTTGAAGTCCCATTGTACTCTTTTGAACTCTAAAATCAGATATCTTGTTTTTTAAACTCTCAAAACCATTCTGATTTGAGAAAAATGTCATCTGACACTGAAAAATTCATAAATCATGGCATGGTGTGGCCATGGATAATAATGGGTGTCCATGGAAAATTGCTTTGGTTGCTGGTTGGGTCGATTGCACAACAGGCAACCATGGATCACAATGGAGTGTCGGTTTTTGTTATCAATCCCTTATTTCTCTAAAAATTCATAAATCATGGCATCGCGTCGGTTTTTGGATCGCATGAAAATAGGCTCACTGGATCAGGGCCCTAGACGGTAGTGGTTCTTTTTACGGAATTGTCAACATTGTTGGTTTGTAGAGAAATAAGGGATAGAGGAGAATAGAAGAAGAGCCAAGGAAAAACATTTTTACAGGGGCAAAACTATTTTTCATCTCATTTACTTTAACATAGTTATACCTACAAACTAACATAAGTGAATGCCAAATAAGGGCACACAATTTTTCCCTAATGTCATATATATAATTTTCTCTTTCAATTAACTCCCTACCTTGGTTTAAAGTGCTTTTGAAGGACATTTTATATTTTTAAGTAAAAATTGGGTAAATGCAATATAATATATTCAAACCACGTAAAAATGTCTCCAAGTTCAACGTACCAAGAAATTCCAAAAGAGTTAGTGATATATTAGGATACAACAAATCCAAAAATATCTAAAGCTCGTGAAACATCTTTAGAAACTTCTAAAAATTATGTGTAGATCTTAAAAATGATAAAAATATTGAAAAAATCTTGAAAATTCCTAAAACATTCTAATCAATATATAAACATGCTTTGAAAACTTTCCACCATACAAATACAAGATGCAACTAGCATAATATAGAATGCATTAATGTTGAATGTATTCGTGTTATGCTTCCGTGTTATATGCGTATTATTTTTTTTTTTTTTGCAAAACATTTTCAAAGCTCATCGACATAATAATTAGAAGTTTTGAGTTTTCTTTTTAGTTATTCATTGATGTTTTGTCATTTTCCTAGATCTAAATCTATTTTAAATATCTAGAGATATTTTAATTTGGATTTGTCCTATCTAAATATATCTTTATTACTTCTTTTGATTTTTTGAAAGCTTATATACATTTTCTATGCTTTATAGACCTTATCAAGTATCTATTGAATTTTTAAACTTAGAAAAGTAAAACCGTCTTTAGAAATTAGAACCCACTAAAAACTATGGGAGGGAGGTAACTTGACCGATTTTAAGAGGGCTAGGATAAGATGTGTAGTTTTATTGTTCAAAAGAAGAATCAGATATGGTGGCTTGGAGAGATTTTTCTTCTTCTTTTGTATGTAGTTTACTCGTCCCAGCCATATCAAATTGAAGATATCTCGAAATCAAATGAATATAGATTTTGGAATATTTTCTATTGAAAAAAACCATTTGCCAATGAGAAAGATGGGATTTGATATGGGAGAAAATCAAAAGCGTTGTTTGAGAGGGCAACTATAGAAAAAAAAAAAAAAAAATAGGCTCCCCCTTGATTCTACACTAGACCTCTTTCTAAGCCTCACATAATTTGAATTTATGTGACATTCCATGTTTTTGAAACTGATCCTATAAAATATTTCACATTTAACATTTTCTATGATCGGGAAAGAACGACAAAATTTTTATTGCATTTTTTTATACGAGGGAAATAAAAAGCATAAGAATGAAGGTGCCATCCAACCTTTCTACAAAAAGAGCAAAATGGCCCTGAATCCATAGGTATTAATTACACCGTCACGTAGACAATTTGCTGATGTGACATGTCATTTATTGAGGAAAGAGATGGTAAACGGAAGAAACAACGCCTTGTTTAGACTCTACGTCTAAGCACACATCAAGGGGAAGACTCTACTCGGGGAGCGTACGCATGATTTCTATCTCTTCTCTGCTAATCCTGTGCACCATGCATCCATGGCCACCAACGGGACATGCACATGCGGTGGACCTCTGGCTATTTTGGGAGCACCCTTCGCGGCTGCCTGCCCTTGCTGCCGCAGAGGATCCTAATTCAAGAGAGAAAATGATTTGTTGATTTTTAATTAGACTCTATAGAAAGAAAACTACATTGTAGAGAGGTAGAGTCTTGACACAATATCTTAGGTTATGGATTCTATGGGTAGAGTTCGCGACCGTGAAGTGCTCATGGTGCGAAAACACAACCCGACAAACACGTAATATAATAAGACATCCATCAAATTCAAATCTTGGTTTGGAAATCATGTCCACTCAAAAGGCCATTAGAATTCAAAAAAAAAAAAAAAGCCCGTGGGTGGCCCGTGGATGCGAGGTGCTGTGGCCTGGTTGGCCCATTAGTTAGGCTGTCCGACCATTGGTTCCTAAGCCGTTGGCTTAGAAAAAAAAATTGTCAGAGACACCAACAAGAGGCCAGGAAGGAAGGGAGGTCGCTTAAGGGTGGCCCCACCAAGACGTACGGGGAGCCGGAGGAGGGGTGGGCGGTCTCGCCGGCGTCGCATCGCCGCCGTGTGGCGATCCCTGCACGGGCGCCGGTTGTCATGGAGACGGCGCACGAGGTGGCCGTTTACATCGACCGCTTCCACAATCTGGACCTGTTCCAGCAAGGGTATGTAACAAGGATTCGGGGAAAATTTCCTGTCCCTCCCCTTTTCCTTTCAAGAACATGCTAAATTTCTCGTAATTTTTTAATGGCATGCGTTCTTTCGGCTATCCTTGATATGCATTACATTGTTTGTTAATTTGGATAACAAATTGGGCGTTCAAACAAATCATATTCCTACGGGACTCTTGCTATTCCATTTCGGTTTTTTTTGGCATTGTTTGCAACGCATTGAAATTCAATTCTAACCTTTTGGCCTTGATTTTTGTGTTTTCTTGAAGATGGTACCGCATGAAGGTTAGTGCCCTGTGGGAGGACGACGGGAATAGTAGAGCACCGATCTCGCCGGCCAGGATCACGCAATACGAAGGTGCGAATTCATCTTTCTTGATGCAGAGATAAAACAAAAATCGTTGTTTTTCATTCTTTTATGCGGGAAATATTTCTAGGCATGATTTAACATGTAATGTAATTTGTTGTGTTGTACTCTATTTGGACCTGTTTCTATCTTAATGGAATTGGCATGCAACTTCACCTCTCTTGTTCATCAACAAAAAAAAAAAAAAAAAAAAAAAATAAACCGATGCTTCATTATATCCTTCTGAAGTTGGGGAAAATGGTTGTTCAAGTATTATGCAGAACTATTTCATACACCTGTACTTATATCCTTGAACTAATTATATTTTTTATGTGGTGTAAATGATTATCTCAGTACCAAGTATTTATATAATCAAAATGTAGGCCATCCAAATGATCTCTCAATTGGCTAAATCCTGACATACCTAGAATCAGAAGTTTCTCAAAGGAATTATGATTAAGTGACTATTTTTACAATTTTACTTGTATTTATGTCAAAGAATAGATGAAAAGTGAAAATTTCTTAGGATGTCACCATGGAAAACTATGTGTTGTGCCACCTCATTAATTGTTGGATAATGTAATACAATGCTAAAATAACAAATATGTGTTAACCCTCTTGCAGTGGTTTATCATAATGTTTTTGTTAATCCTTGGTAGTAAATATAGAACATCCATGGACAGAATGAATTGCCAGAATTATTTTTTTTTTGACATTTTCCTATATTTCTTAACCTTATAACTTTTGAATGAATCTTTGGCTAATAGATAATGACATGCTAGGTGGATTATGCAGCTATTGATATTGGTGTGAAGAGCTCATCATTTGGCTTTTGGAAAATAGACGATGTTGACAATAGCTTCTATACACAGCCATTTCTTGTTAAATATTCTAGGCAAGATATTTATCTGTCAATTATGGTGTCCTTCTACATACCCAACAGCGAAAACGAGGTTAAGTATTATAAATTTTACTTCTGTTAGTGAACCTTGTTTACTGTATCCTGATCTTTACTCTATCATCTCTCTCTCCATTCTAGGGTCCAGCAACTTCTTCTGTTATATTGAAGTTCGAGCTCATATATATCCCAACACTGGGGAATGGGTGGTGTGTATGTTTTTGTGTAAAATTAC
Source organism: Hyparrhenia diplandra (assembly GCA_015847255.1). Lineage (NCBI taxonomy): Eukaryota > Viridiplantae > Streptophyta > Magnoliopsida > Poales > Poaceae > Hyparrhenia > Hyparrhenia diplandra. Next base: position 793,327 of record JADLZK010008929.1, read on the forward strand.
ATGTGCGCCCAAAAATTTTACAGTTTGCATTCATCAGCCCTAATAAGCTGCATCCTTTGCATCATAGGACTGAAGTTCAAGATTCAAGTGATGATGATACGGATTTGATCCCTGTCCATGAATTTAGGCTCCCACATAGAGCACTCCTGGGCTTACACTCGTATTGCCCTGTCCATTTTGACGCTTTACACTCAGCACTTGTGGATCTGACAATACACATAGTGTACCTGAAAAGCCGCTGTGACTAAATCATCATCACTGAAGGTACACAGGTTTGTGATTCTTTATATTTTTAGATACTTTTTCCTCAACAATGATTTTTGTGATGTTGCTATAACATAAACCACATGTATATGCTTGTAATCAACATGTCATAAATAAATATACATATTACTTAGAGATTTAATTAAGCGTCAGCTGCAGACCGTATATGTTTATGCCATGCCAATAGCCAATAGGAATTTAGTAACAGAAACATATAAAGTGTGTTCTTAAATTTATGAATAAAAGTTGGTGTGTAACATGCAGCCGCTGGAGCAAAGTTTTGGCTCAAAGTCATATGATATTGTAAAGGCATCACTAATATCTAGGGAAATACTTCTTGAAGAAGTGAAGAAGATCAGTAATGCTATTGGTTACACTCTTGAGGATTTAGATCACACTGACTTAACCCTTGGTAAATATGATGCAATTCAACCATCAAAGTCAGGTTCGCCCAGTTACCATAATGGGCAAGGTACACCCAAAAAAGTGTAGTCCCCAGATGACTGGCATATTACGTGATTTTCTTGAGGTACACTTCACTTTTCCTGAAAAAATCTTTCTATTAGAATACCTGTATTGGCTGATGCATCTCACAACTTGTTTCAGAGTTCTGGTGTTGTGGTTGGAAGCACTGATGACATCTTGCTGTATACTCTATCCGAGGAGGAATTGTATGAACTATTTCAAATTGTGAGCAGCCAACTATCATTTATATGGAATGAGTTCTTGAAATTTCACAGGTGAGTTATCTTCTCATGCATTTCATTTTAGAAGACCGGTGTATCCATTGAGCGGATGTTCCTTAGTTTAGGGTTTCTTAGTTATATAAACCCATGTTTTTGATCGCGGGCTATGGAAAATAGCGCCGGACTATTCTGGACGCTATTCGCCGCTATTGCGTCGCTATAGCGCCGCTATAATAGCGGCAACTATGCGGCGTAGCACCAGCCTGCTGCTGCCACTATAGCCCAATAGCGTGAAAATAGCGCGATATAGCGCCAATAGCGTGTAAATAGCGCGCTTTTAGCGGCGCAATATCGTGCTATAGCGCCAATAGCGCCAATAGCGTGGAAATTGACAATAGCGTCGCGGTGTTTCAAATGGCACGCTATAGCGCCGCTTATAGCGCCGCTATAGCGCGCTATTTGTTTCGTGGATATAAACTTATAATTACTCTTTCATAATATTCCACCAATTTTTTGTTGGTCCAATGCAGGACACATAGAGTAAATATATTGAATTATTTGCATGATATGTGGGATATCGATCGCAAAGCAGAATGGTCAATATGGATTATTCATTCAAAGATTGAGATTCCACATCGCTATTTGAGAAGCTTGAATGACGACTCTCCTCGCCATTTGATTCGGATTTCTAGTTCACGAAAGGTCCATCATGATGTAATTACCTTCTCTTGAATGTTTACCATCGATCACTCTTAATTTATACATCAAATTCCATTGACGTATTTTTTTTCTGTTGCTATATATTTGATGTTTCCATATATTGTAGCCTATACAAAATTCGATGTCACAAGCTGAACTGCACAGGAAAAAGTATAGCACAAATGAAGGTCGGTCTTTCTTTAAGTCAGGAATACTATTCAAGTTCTACACTTCCATGAAAAAGGACACTAATGGAAAACATACTGCAGATTAACACGCCGTCTGTTCAAGATATGCATATTTATGCTGATCCTTCATGTATACCTGTTGTCCGCGATAGAGCAGCATGTCATGGTTATTCCGCAACATGGTTCTAGCAAGGATTTTCTAACAGATACTTCAGAACCAGTGGGCACTACCGTGCCACCTCTACTACAAGGACACCCATTGGAGGAAAAAACTTGTGGTTCCAAGAGTGGCCGCATTTTTTACGAGCTGTCATTTTTGTGCATGGATTTCAGGTAAGTTTCTTGGGACTGATAATAATTGTTTCAGCCTCATCACATATATCTGCAACATATTTAGTTGAAACTTCTGCCGATCCCAAAAATAAACAGGGACATCATTTGGATTTACGTCTTGTTAAAAACCAATGGCTTTTGCTTGATCCCGAGCTGAGTGCCTACTGTCTCAGACAAATGAGGATAGAACGTCTGGAGATTTTAAAGAAATGGGTAGAAGGCTCGCTAATGAAGTAGTGGCATTCCTCAAAAAAGAAGGTGGACAAGTATTCCAAAAATGGAGGTTGCAAAGAGATTAAACTTAGTTTTGTCGGTCATTCTATTGGGAACATTATCCTCAGAAGTGCCCTCACAGGTATTTACTTTCAAATTGGACTTCAGAATTTCTCCCTTCCTAACAGTTGTGTTAATGTGATGACCAATCTTATTATTCTGTTTCAAAAGAACCCAAATTGGAGCCATTCCTGAAGAACCTATATACATACATGTCCATATCGGGGCCTCACTTAGGTTACTGGTACAGTCCAAACTCTTTGTTCAACTCCGGCCTCTGGATCATGAAACGGCTCAAGGGAATGCAGTGCATGCATCAGCTCACATTCAGTGATGACCATGACCCACAGAATACATTCTTTTACAAGCTCTGCAAGGTATACATTATATTAAGTTTTTAAAGCTGAACTACTGTTGATCTAGTCAAACTTGTCATGTATTCGCCTTTTGTTTTTCTATTGTGACAGATGAAGACACTGGAGAACTTCAAGAACATCATCCTGGTATCATCACCGCAGGTACTACTGCATATGTATGTCCAATATGCTTTCTTTTCTCAGGCTTGAAGTTGGACATCATCACTTTAATTACTTGAAACTGTCATCATTCTACTTGCTAGGATGGCTATGTCCCATATCATTCAGCAAGAATCGACCTCTGCCACGCCTCATCGTCAGATAACTCAAAGCGTGGGCAGGTGTTCACTGAGATGCTGAATAATTGCTTGGACCAGATCCGGGCACCAACATGGGAAACACGGGTATTCATGCGTTGTGACGTTATATTCGACCAGTCTGCCCAAGGACGAAACCTGAACACCATGATTGGCAGAGCTGCACACATAGAGTTCCTGGAGAACGACATCTATGCCAGGTTCATCATGTGGTCCTTTCCGGAGTTGTTCCGATGATGATGACGATGTGCTCCTGGAGTGTGTGGGACTGTCAAAGACTGGTAGACTATGCTAAGATTGTTGTGAGCGGTGATCTGAATATGTATCACACAAGGGGATTATTCATTGCAGTATAAGCACAGCATTCGTGCTGTATTTCATAAATCTTAGATCCAAGGCCCATTTTTTTATTTTTTTGCTCTGTTGCCCCATCACCTAGCACCCCTCGGTAGGGGATTTTTTTCTTTCAAAGCGGTGTCAAGTTATGGTTACAGAGCGTATAATTTATCTTTTTCTTTTTAAATTAAATTTATCTGGATAGCTGTGTCCGCCGTCTCAAACAAATTGTGGCTTTGTATCAACTAGTTGGGTTGGGATGAGGAGAAATATAGGTGTGATTTCTGAAACAAATAGTGGTGTGCCATGTGTTATGCGAACAGAGTGTTCAGTGGAACTTAAAATGTGAAAAACCCCTTTTTCCATAAAATATTTTTATATATAGAAAATAAATGTCTTTTGCAAGATTATATTTATGAAACCAAAAATTTTCGCGTGTCAAAAGATAGTTTTATGCAAATCAAACCAAGCCCATCCCTTGAATTCTCCATATGCATATATTTTCATCTCATACCATGGGGTAGGGTTGCATTTTTGTTGAGTACTTTATATTCACCCTTTGTTGTACCCAACATCCATCCCTGCCATTTCCTGGACTTCTGTTAGATTTGTAGTGTGCTTTGGTTTGGGCTGGTCTTTGCACTGACTTGGTTTAAGCATTTGCTTTTGTTTGAACTCCATAGGGACACCATAGCATTTGCCTGAATCTATATCTGTTTTGGCTTTCTTTGAACTACTACTTTGAGAACTATCTGAATGTAATAAATATGTTATAGGTGTTTATATATACATTATATCTGGATACCTAGTAAGGGCATCTTCACCAAATCTTTTTTCCCATATCCCTTAAAATTGATCTAGCATAGGAGTTTGAGAAAACCCGAGTTAGACATGGGGATATGTATCGTGGCAGACACAGGAAACACTATTCAAAATAAAATTAGATTTTTAGGTAATTTAGAATAAAAGATAAATAAAGAATTTAATTTGAAAACAAAATCTTTCTATTTTGGATCATTTCTTTTTAGTAGGATGGATTTCATCCTCTTTTTGTTTTTTATAAAAGGAATTTGTCGAATTTTTTTCTTGTTCAATAATGCCAAATCAAATAAAAAATTCCAAAAATCCAAAAAGTCAAAAGTAAATGAATTAGTTAAGTCAATAAAAAAGAAAAGGGGACTCGCCCTTGATTTTGCAGCGTGAATAGGTTTTTTAAAAAAAAATCAAAATAAAGGTTCTTGCCTTGTGGGGAATGATGCAAAAATTATGGAATTCGGTACCAACAAGTATAATCCCCACGGAACTACATTTTCTTTCTCTAATCCCCAATAAACGTGGACCCATATGTCAGTTGAAAACCATGAAAAAAATCGCGGGTTATAGAATTTAGCAGCAGGTTAGCCAAAATGCTATTAGCGCTATTTGGCGCTATATAGCGCTGTTTGACATTGCGACGTGTGCTTCGGGCCGCTATTAGCGCTTATTTTGACGCTATATAGCGCACTATTTTTTTTCATGGGTTGAAAATCTCTCCTGTCCATTTGAGCTCTTTTCCCGTCTTCTGTCATGCCACTTCTCTTGAAGTTGCTTATGAGATTCTCCAATATATATTGCTGTCTTTTGGCAGTCAAAGCTTTTTGTAGCAATTGGTTACCAGATAAAAACCAAAAGTCCCCTAATTTTTCTTTAATATTGGAGTGCAACTCAACAAAAGCTAAACTAGTAACATCCTTTTCAGAAATTTGTAACTGATAGCTCCCTGCTTGATTCTTAAAAAAAAAAAAAGGCTATCCATTTAGCTTTTTGGTTTTTGGTTCATCTTGAGAATGGACCACATATACCCTGAGCCTTCAAAGACTTTGACCACAACTCAAAGTCTGATAGGGATGCTGACAAAGTTTCTCATTTCTGGATTTGCTGTTTGCAAGAAAATAAACATAAATGCATGAATGGGAATGGCAACGACGCAAAATGACAGCTTGTAGATGGTGGCAGTGCCACAAACAAAGCATGATTAAGTTAATCCTCCTCTAGATTCACGAGAACCATTTGAAAATCTTCACGAGGGCTGCAGTTCTCGATAAGATTAGTCTATCCACTAATCTGCATGCATAATTCTGTGATAACCCCTAACAACTTTTTTTTTATTTAGGAAATAAGTATGCTCCATCGTAGCCCATTAGCCAACATAGGGAAAAATACAGTCTACATGTAGTTCTAGTACGCCGATGACACATTATCATAACTTGGGGAAAATATTCCCTTGCCATTTGTTGCCTACTAGCTAAATTAATTAATTGGTCCGATACATCAACCACCAAAATAATGAAAAAATTAACAAACTTAAAAATGTCAAAAAAGACTAAAAAGTAGAGAAAACAAACTTAAAAAATATCTATGCTAGGACTCCTTTACCAGGGAAAAAAAAAAAAAAGAGAATTGTGTCACTGTAGCGAGGAAAGCAAAAGAATAATAGTACTCCACTGCTTAAAGCTGCAGCTCGTCGTCACGAGGACAGTAGCTATCAACAAACATTAGTTTACACACCGACAGATGTCCAGATCCAGATCTAGTTCAGTCCATGCTAGTGGAGCAAACTTGTCTATCACAGACTCACAGTAGCCCTCCAAAGCCACCAGCCAAAATGTTGCTTCAACCTTTTTATTCCTCCATACAATGAGTGACCACATAGGGTGCATGTCACCACATCTTTGTTAGAAAGGTTTGGCCAGTAGGCATACTTCTGCCCTGGATCTGAACTTGCCATTGTGCTATCAACTGTGAAAATAAAGAATTAAAACAGGCAAGCTTCGACCTTCAAGAGAGGAGAGAAGATATGAAGAGAAGATACATACAGGTAAGGAAAAGCAGGAGCTGGGCACCGTGAAAAGCAGGGGACCAACAAATTCCTCCAATCCCCTCTTCCCTCACCGTGAAGAGCAGGGGGACCGTGAAGGTAGGTTCGTAGGATTTCCCCTCGCCCTCTCCTTCTCCCCTTCTTATCCCTTTTTCTCGACCCGTCTTGCGGACAGAAGGTGGGAGAAGTCCCGCGGGAGCAATTTCTCACCTGGATCGCTTTCTTTCCCCACCCGCCCACCCGCCAAGATTCCTTCCCTTTCCCCCGCATGCCCTCCCAAGTTCCTTCCGTTTCCCGCGGCGTGGCTGCTCAAGAATCACGGCGGCCGCCCGAGCTGTTTGGCGCGTCGCCCCAGACGCCTACCGGGGGAAAGGCGGACGCCTTTACGACACCTTGCTAGGCGAGCCCCGACGCCCAGATTTCTCCGTCGCGGGCGCCTAGGCGACGCCTTTGAAATAGGGACTATATGAATGCAATAAATATGTGTTAGGTGTTTAGATATACATTATATCTGGATATCTAGTAAGGGCATCTTCCCCAAAGTCATGATAAACAGACCACAGGAAACACTATTTAAAATAAAATTAGATTTTTAGGCAATTTGGAATAAAAGATAAATAAAGAATTTAATTTGAAAACAAAATCTTTCTATTTCAGATTATTTCTTTTTAGTAGGATGGATTTCATCCTTTTTTTTTTTTTAAAAGGAATTTGTCGAATTTTTTTTTCTTGTTCAATAATGCCAACTCAAATAAAAAATTCTAAAAGTCAAAAGTAAATGAATTAGTTAAGTCAATAAAAAGAAAAGGGGACTCGCCCTTGATTTTGCAGCGTGAATAGTTTTTTGCAGGCTGTGTCTATCTGGTCATCCTACTTGTCATGCGAGTCTTTGCAGGCTGCAGCTAGCAGTAGCACGGCGTCTTTCCAATTCCCATCGCGTGCTCACGTCTCTGATGCAGCCCATCGCGCGCGTGCCGGCTTTCCGATTCCCAAAATGACTGCTTGTAGATGGTGGCACTGCCACAAACAAGGCATAATTAAGTTAATCCTCCTCTAGATTCACGAGAACCATTTAAAAAATCTTCACGAGGGCTGCAGTTCTCGATAAGATTAGTCTATCCACTAAGATCAGTCTTAATGGGAGTTTTATAGGCGTTTCATGCACATTAAATAAGGCGCCACATCAGCAAAAGTCTACTTTCATGAAACTCGAGGAGAGAGAAGGGCAAAGTTTCATCTTGGTGAAACTCTCTTGCACGAATACCAACTCTTTATGGGTCATGGAATTAAATGCATATGAAACTTTTAGAATGAAACTTTGCATTGAGGGAGGTTGTTTCATCCGAGTTTCATTTCATCTTGTAGTCTTGGAAAGAGTGCAACGAAACTCTCCATTGAGGCTGGCCTAACAACCATTTAAAAAATCTGCATGCATAATTCTGTGATAACCCCTAAGGCCGGTCTTAATGGGGGGTTTCATGAGTGTTTCATGCACATTAAATGCGGCGCCACATCAGCAAAATTTCACTTTTGCATGAAACTCCTAGGAGAGAGAAGGAAAGAGTTTCACCATGGTGAAACCTTTGGACACTGATTTCACATGCGTTGAAAACTGTGTGAAAACCCCCATTGAGACACAAATAGAGTTTCACCATGCAACTATACAATTAAACCATGCAATGAGAGAGAGGTTGTGGGACCCTTGAGTATATAAAACCGTGCAATGAAATTGTGCATTGAGGGAGACGTCTATTTCATGCCAAAGTTTCATATCTTGGAAACCGGGAGGTGAAACTCTCCATTGAGAGGAAACCGGGAGGTGAAACTCTCCATTGAGACTGGCCTAACAACTTTTCTATTTAGGAAATAAGTATGCTCCATCGTAGCCCATTAGTCAACAGAGAGAAAATACAGTCTACATGTAGTTCTAGTACGCCGATGACAGCATTATCATAACTTGGGGAAAAATATTCCCTTGCCATTTGTTGCCTACTTAGCTAAATTAGTTAATTGGTCCGATACATCAACCACCAAAATAATGAAAAAAATTAACAAACTTAAAAAATGTCAGAAAGACTAAAAAGATGAGAAAACAAACTTAAAAAAAAATATCTGTGCTAGGACTCCTTTACCAAGGGAAAAAAAAGAATTGTGAGACTCGTAGCGTGGGGAAAACAAAAGAATAATAGTACTCCACTGCTTAAAGTTGCAGCTCGTGGTGCTAGGCACGTTGCCACTGACCGTCGTCACGAGGATAGCAGCTATCAACAACATTAGTTTACACACCGATAGATGTCCAGATCCAGATCTAGTTCAGTCCATCCTAGTGGAGCAAACTTGTCTATCACAGACTCACAGTAGCCCTCCAAGAGCATTCCTACCTCTGTTCTCCACAAACACTTTGAGTTTCAATTCGGACATCAAGTTTCCTGAATCAGAAATCATCCAATAGGGTGCTTGGCGAGTAAGTTAAACCCATTTCCTGCTCTGATATTTTTTGGTTTCAACCTATATAATTTCAGGCCACCAGCTTTATTTGTCCCCGTTTGTTGTATTTGATATTTGCAATGAAATAGCAGGTTATAGAAACATACCCTTTTCAACCAAAAAACTGAATACGGCAGATTCTCACAAATTTCATGTCATTAGAAAAAAACTTTAGAATGTTTTTGAAAGCAAAAAATTCAAGAAGACATAAGAAGTAGCTAGCTAGTAGATATACAAACATATTCAATGCTTGTATCGATACTGATGCTTTCAGCCTCCGGGTATGATCACCAGGGGAACTACGAGCTTGATTGTGAGTAACTGAAGATGGAGAAGACAGTGCTCAGCCTGGCAAAGTCAATCGTGGGCAGCGCCGTCAGCAAGGCGGCGTCAGCTGCTGGTACTGAGATAAGCTTGCTGATGGGAGTGCAGAAGGAGATGTGGTAAGCATTCAGCAACTTATTCCAGCTGATCCATTCACAGCATAACTAGGAATCTCACTGTCCAGACATCTAGATTTTACTTCAAATAAATGACTAAGTAGTTTCGTGATTGAGGACTGGAATCAACATCCAGCACCATTTTTGTGTTATTTTGACCATCCCACTATATATAGTAAGCTCTACACAGTGATTAGCATGGCAAAATTCATGGTTCCATGTGCGTTAAACTCCTTCCATGAAGGTGTGAAACTGCATGTGTCAAATCTCTTTTCTATAACATGAATGTAATTTATTTTGACCTTGCTTCCCAGGTTCATCAAAGATGAGCTAAAAACCATACAAGCATTCCTGCAAGCTGCTGAAGTAGTAACAGAGAAAAAGGATCCACTAGTGAAGGTCTGGGCGGAGCAAGTAAGAGATCTATCCTATGACATTGAAGATTGCCTTGACGAGTTTATGGTCCATGTGGGGAGCCATAGCTTGTCAAAACAGTTATTGAAGCTCAAAGATCGTCATCGAATAGCTATCCTGATTCGCAACCTCAAATCAAGAATAGAAGAAGTGAGCAACAGGAATAGGCGCTACAAGCTAATCAAGACAGAATCCTCCAACATCAGTGATGAGATGGACTCCAACATGGAAGATATTCGCAACAACTCAGCTAGCAACATTGAAGAAGCAGAACTTGTGGGCTTTGCGGCACCTAAAAGAGAGTTGATTGCTCTGATTGATGTCACCGCTATGGACGGTCCTGCTAAGGTGATATGTGTGGTTGGCATGGGTGGTTTAGGAAAGACTACTCTTGCAAGGAAAACCTTTGAAAGCAAGGAGGATACTCTGAAGAGCTTTCCCTATAGAGCTTGGATCACTGTGTCACAATCATTTTCGAGGAGGTCGATGCTCGAAGACATGATCAGTCAATTTTTGGGTTCAAATGCACTGAAAAATCTCTTAACACAGCTAGTAGGGAAAGTGTTGGAAGATGGTCTTGCCAGCTACCTCAGAAGGGAGCTTGAGGATAAGAGGTACTTCATTGTTTTTGATGACCTATGGGAAATACATCATTGGAACTGGATAAGTGGTATTGCACTTCCAAGGTCAAATAACAGAGGTAGTCGGACGATTGTTACTACTAGAGATGTTCACTTAGCTAGGCACTGTACTTCAGAATTGCTAATCTACCACCTTGAGCCCCTACAAAAAGATGACGCTATAAAGCTGCTACTAAGAAAAACAAACATAGCACATGAAGATATGGACAATTGTGAGAACCTGAGCACGACTGTTGCAAATGTAGTAAAGAAGTGTGGAAATTTACCATTGGCAATACTGACGATTGGAGGTGTTCTAGCCACTAAGAAGATAGCAGAGTGGGAAAACTTCTATCAAAGGCTCCCTTCAGAGCTTGAAAGTAACCCAAGCCTTGAGGCTGTGCGTAGGGTGGTGACCCTCAGCTACAACCACTTGCCCTCACATCTGAAGCCATGTTTTCTGTACCTCAGCATTTTCCCTGAGGATTATGAAATCAAAAGAAGTCATCTGGTTGGTAGATGGATAGCAGAAGGGTTTGTAAGAGCAAAGGTTGGGACAACCATTGATGAGGTTGGGAAAGAGTACTTTTATGAGCTAATCAGCCGGAGTATGATTCAATCATCAAAGTTGGGTCTAGAGGGAAGTGTCAAAACTTGCAGAGTTCATGACATCATGCGTGATATCATAGTCTCAATTTCTAGAGATCAAAATTTCGTCTATCTAATTCAGAGTAATGGAAAAAATGTAGCAGAGGAAAACTTTCGTCATGTTGCATTCCATGACAGCAAGTGCCGAAAGGAAACCATGGATTGGAAGCATATTCGATCATTAACTTTTTTGACTGAGGGGTCTGGTGAATTGGATCTCACACCTTCAATTTGTACACCAAAGTTGAGGATGCTAAGAGTCTTGGATTTAGTGGGTACAGAATGTACAATCACACAAGATGGTATAAATAAGATAGTGCTGTTGTGTCACTTGAAATTTCTGAAGCTCAGTGCTTGGTCAACAATCTATTCACTTCCGAGTGGCATTGGAAAACTGCTTGGCCTGCAAATTTTGGACATGGGATACAGTTACATTACAACTCTGCCAACGGAAATCACTAAACTTCAAGATCTCCGTGTTATCCGTGCTAAATGGGGAGGCTTTTCTTACTTGGATCCAGATGAACCAGTGGAGTGTTTGTGTGCTACATTGTGCCTGCCAATCCTAATAGCTAATTCAGATAGACGTGCCAGAGCAATTGGTGATCTGCACATGGGCTATTCTAGTGGTTGGTCCGTAACTGGTGGTGGTGGATATGGAGTGAGGGTTCCAAAAGGAATTGGCAACTTAAAAGAGTTGCAGATATTAGAGTCTGTGGACATTAGAAGAACTAGCAGCAAAGCAGTTAAAGAGCTCGGGGAGCTGACCCGATTAAGAAAATTAGCCATTGGAACAATAGGGGCTTCCAAGAAAAAGTGTAAGATACTTGGTGCATCCATTGAGAAGCTTTCTTCCCTTCGTTCTCTCAATGTGAGGGCTGGAAGACACCGGGATAGTGGACTTGGATGGTTGATTTCTTCTTCATCTCCTCTTCCCCACCTGAGGAGCCTCAGCTTGGAAGGATATCTAGGAGGGATGACCGACTGGTTCAAAAATCTTACACAGCTGGTGAAGATTTCCTTAATGTGTACCAAACTAAAGGAAGATGAATCCATGGAGATACTTGGAGAGCTACCGAAGCTCATGCTCCTTCGAATGCAGTTCCTTGCATACCTTGGGGAGAAATTAGTGTTTGGAACCCAAGCATTCCTGAACCTCAGGACACTTGTGATTTGTGATGTATTCGACCTGAATGAGATTAGATTTGAGGAGGGCACATCCCCTCAGATGGAAACGATAGTTATTAGTGTCCATTTGAAGTCAGGGATTATTGGTGTCATGCACCTTCGAAGGCTCAAGTTGATTTCACTCTATTCTAAGGTAGCGAGGTTAGGTGTGCTAGAAGAGGAGCTGAATGCTCACCCCAGTCGTCCTGTCCTACGTCTGATAGCGGACCGAAACTGGCATGATCTGGGAGACGTTGATGGATCTAATGTGGAGGCGGAAGCAACAAAATCCATTCCTGACCATGCCGGAGAGATCTCACAAGTCACAAGCGCGATCACACTGACGACATCAACTGACAGGTCAGTGAATCCTGTACAGTAGCAGCGGCTGTACCTTCTTGTTTCCCTTTCAGCAGAATTTGTCAATGCAAATAATGTTTTCATGCTCACAATTCTTCTCTCTGCTTCTCCAGTGAAATTCAGCCTGCTTCTATGAAGGACCGAAAACGGCGACCGGAGGGGGTGAATGGGAGCCTCGATTTTTCTTTTTCAATTTGGTCATCGGCTCAACCCTCAACCTCAAAAGCAAACTCAAACGAGAGGCGAGTAACACACGTGCTAACTGGTAGCAAGGTGTCACGGCGAAAGAAAGCACCGAGATGTCCACGACCCAAATGGTTGGGTGGATATTCCCTAGGAACACAGCGGGACACCTCAAACGATCACACACGACCGGCGAAAAGAATCTCCAAATCGATGGGCCGAAAAGAGTTACCCAACTCCTATTGAGAAGAAGTTGGTTCTCTAAACTAAAATACCCAAGTCAACCTGTGGCGAGGGACACTCGAGATAAAATCCTCGAAACCATAGAAAATCGTTGCAAAAGCCGGATCTCAATTCAGAGCTCAAATGCACGAACGACGGACAAAAGAACAAGATGATCGGAAAACTTGGACTGAAAAATTCGAGGAGCTCAAACACAACAGCAAGCAATAGCAAAACCGAGAGCACTAATTCAAGCAGTAGGAAATGGGCTAATCAACCAAGGATTAGTTTAAAATATAATTAAGTTGTCTCCACACTACTGCTTGAAAGTGACATCTCAAATAATGAACAAGCAAAACACGTTGCTGCTAGCAAGTGCCGAGACAAAAATGCTGCTGCCTGCCGCTTGCTGAAAGTCTTGCACAAAAACAACGAGCTCTGAACCTGCACGTTTCACAATATGGCAAACAGAGAATTTGCACAACGTGGGTATTACTTTAACCAAAGTAATAAACTAATGCTCTATTGATTTCCTCATGATTGCTGGAAGTAATTCATGTATGCAGTGCAACAGAATAAAAAAAAAAATGCTTGACTTTAATTTGCCAATCAATGAAAACTACTACCTGCTATCTACCTTGAGATGTCAACACATGGACAAGCTACTAGATTTTGCTGGACCTCATGAGCGAGCACTAGAACAAGAAAAGCACACAAGCTGCTGGACTCGAAGCACAAGACTGGAGAAAATCTATTGACGCATTTCAACAAACAGCTTGCGGGCACAGAGAAAAAAGAATTAGAAATTAGGCTGAGATCTTTCAAGGCTAGAATTTGCACAAGAATCACTCGATCTAGCAGTCCTGCACAAGAAGAGATCGATTGGCTCGAAGACCAATTCACAGCAAGAGAAAAATCGACCTTTGTTGAAGAAGAATCAAGCTTGGTGGCTCGCTGCTGCTCTGCCACTTGATGGCTGTTCGTGGAAGCTGAGCTGGGGCAGCTTGGGATTGACCAATCGGAACACTTCCTGGATGCCGCTGCTTGGCCTGCTGCCGTGAGTTCCCTTGGCCCTGTCGCGCCGTCAGCAGCTGGGATCCAGTCCCCTTGCACTCTCGCTGGACAGGAGAGCAGGGACACCGGGCCTGGGAACGAGCATGGGATGAGCTGCCAAGCGTTGGCCGGATGGTGCCCTGTCGCGCTCGTGGCCTGAAGTGCCGGCCTGCTTGCTGCTGCCGAGCGCCCCTGTCCACAGCCGAAGCAAATGGCAAGCTGCTCGTTGCCTGCACAAGAACAGAACAACACCAAAACAAACGGGATCCAGAAATTCCAGAGAAAAATCCAAGCAAAAGAGAAGGAATTTTGATCCAAAAACGTCCGGAGCGACAGGGGAGATTTGGGGCTCCCCTTCCCAACGAAAATCACCACCAAATTGATGTTCTTGGACCCTCTAAACAAGAACCCTAAATTGAGGAAAAATAAAAACGAAAATGGAAGAGGCAAAGAGGGGAGGATGGCTGCCATCCTCAACTTATAGTCCTTATTTCTAATCCCTATTTTGCCTCCGATACATATGAGCCAAACCACTAACCCTAGGGCTATTTTGGTCGACTCAGGGTAATTTTTAATCCGACGGCCACGCGCCTCCTCATCGGTAGCCTTGCATCCACGCAACCTCCCGATGCCGCCACGTGCCGTCCTTCCGTCCACCGGAGCGTCGCCCGGGTTTTGAGGCCCAAACCCGCGAAACCCGCCGCCCGATGGTTTTGAGGCCCAAACCACCAAACCGCGCCGATGGTTTTGAGGACAAACCACCAAACCTCCTCGACACGTGTCATCGCCGTCTTGACCGCCCGAAGTCGCCAAGTCATCCGAGCTCCCCGCGCTCTGCTTTTGCCGCGCTTCGCCCGTCTTGACCCGTCGACACGGTCCGCCCGTCCTCTTGCATCCGTCGATGTCCCGGATGTCGACCACCATGGCTAGCCACCCGGCGCTCGGTCCCTCGGTCCAAGCCTCACGTCCGTCCTTCACCTCCGCGGTCCGTCGGCCCGGCACGTCCCTCCTTGGCCCCTTCACCTCGCCCGTCGGCTACCATCTCGAGCTCCCACACGTACAACACGAACCAAGAGATCGTCTTCGACACACTCCACGTGTGCCGGTGAACATAGCCGAAGCATAAAAGATAAAAGAAAATAGAATTAAAATGTTGACCGTTGACAATCACTCAATCACAAAACTAAACACATGTGACCTAAATCAACCATGTGTTCGCAATCTCCCCCCTTGATGAGTGCATTGTCAACATTCAACACTAAAAGACAGAAAGAAGGTAGAAGATAGCACATCCAAGTGAACAAAGGCTAGGCGAGGAAGCTAAGACAAAATCCTTTGGATAGCAAACATGGAGCAAAAACTTGGTTCCTAAAGACATGGCAAAAAGCTCGACACAACCAAGCTAAACAAACGGCTAGTCCTCAAGAAGAGGTAGAACAAGCTCAACACCACTAGCATAGCTCCAAACTAATTACTTTCACACACAGACAGCTAGACCCTCAAGACAGAGGCAAAAGGCTCAACACATCTAGCTCAAAGTGCTACTCCCCCTGGACAAATGCAGATCCTTGTCTTTGTATCTTTCTCCCCCTTGTTGGCAAATGCACTAATCAAGCTATGAGATGCATGAAAATGCAATGAGGGAGCTCAAGTTTATAGCAATCCAAATGAGAAGATGCTCTAGGTAGTGTCATGGCAACAAGATCAAGTGCTTAACACGGTGCTCAAACCGATCAAGAGATATGAAATATGACTTGAAAGCATTTTGATTCAGTTTTAAGCATATCGAGAAAAAGGTGTTCACCACAAAGAATAGCACATAGCACAAGTAAGTTTGGAAATCTACCAAGTGCTACACATGTATATCAAGTGAACTACCCCAAGCACGGTTTATACATCATGCAAAAAGCAGAGCCAACACTTGTCAAATTTTTTAAGTTATCGAGTTGCGGCGGTTACAACCATTGGACAAAGCATGAGTGCAGTGGTTATCCACAACCGTCGGCCTTACTAATCAACCATGCCAAGCCTATGCATGTGAGCAATGAAGCTTAAGACAATGGTGCGGGTCAAACACTACCAAGCTCGGGTTCAACTCAAGTGCAATGAGCAAAGAGTCCCAAGACTTGGATGTGGGGCGGTATGGACCCATCTCGATCTTTTCCATACACTTAGCTTAGATTTTAGATTTTAGCGGATAGAAGCATGTGGTCATCTAAGCAAGTGTATAACTCGATGAATGAGACATAGTCACCTAGCATACATGATAAGCACAAAGGATCTCAACAACTTAAACATGCTAGGAACTATCTCAATGGTGAACATTTTGCAAGATTCATCGTTGTTAAGCAAGTTCACATGAAAAAACGACTTTGCTCATAACATATATCAATTAAGCGTAAAAAGAGCACAAGCTATAAGCACCAACATGTAATTATTACACTAAACAAAGCATAGTCTCATTGTGATCAATATAAACAAGAAGCTCAAAGTGCAATAGTGTACATGATAAATGCAATATGATACAAGATGATGCACAAAGTAAAACAAACCTAACACTACAACTGTACATCAACTACAAAACTATCCCTCAAAAAGGATAGCAAACTCCCAACTCCCCCTCAACCAAAGACACCTAGCAAACGAAAACTAGGAAACAAAAGGGCACAAAAGCAAGCATGGCATATAATACACAAGATAACACAAAGCTATCATGAATAAGATGGCTAGCCTACCATGGTATATACACAAGCAAGACATAGAACCAAAATGTGCCAAAAAAATATACAAGTGAGCAAGTGAACAAATATCTCATACCACAAGTAGGGAAATCATGAATGTACAAGGCATGAGTGTATATGATAGCTCACGTGACTGTGTGTAGGTGTCACAATAAAGCACATGCCTCTTGGAGGCCATCAAAGTGGTGTAGACAACCATCAAACCTTGATCACACCACGACAAAGAATCAAGTTACACCAGGCACATGTTCTCCACCCCATGTCCTCATACCTACACATGAGAGGACAAAGAAATCCAAGTCTTGGATCCCAAAGGGTTAACAAGCATAAACTTGGGAACCCAAGACTTAGTCACCTACATCATTGGAAAAACATGGGATGAGCAAATGAGACAACACTGGGGTTAGTAAACTTGGAAGAATACCAGTGTTGACCATCTTGCCCAAGATAGATGTTAGGCACAGAAAACATCCCATGACCCTTCTTCCCAAAGTGCTCACCACGCACAACAAAGCGTGGTGCACTCCTCCCCTGTCAACCTCAAAACTCCCAAAGCGAGGATCTACATCCACTTTCGCGAAGCACGACCACCAAAGGGTCTCACAAAACGTGGCCTAAACCTCTCGAGGCCTCCTACCTTGAGGCCTAGCAAAGCGCCTGCGAACGACCGCACACCCCTCTCATACATGCCAAGTGGTGGGTGATACATGTCACGGTTCTCAAACTCCACTCGGCGCCTAGCATCCCTCTTCCTCCTAAAGCAAAAACTCAACCAAGTGACCATCTCTCTCGGCAATACTCACGGTGATACCTCACCTCTCTCTTGGGTGGTGGTTGGTTCACTCTCTTGGGTAGATGGTTCACTCTTGTTGTGGTCTTGGCCTTAGGAAGGGTTTCCTCAGGGATCCTGGGCAAAGTGTCAAGTGGGTTCTTGAGGTGGTTCGGTTTGGGAAGCCACACTTGTTTGGGAGGTGGAGTCTTAGTTGGCTCTTGGAGAATGCCATCCTGCACAATGGGCTTGGTAGGCTCGGGTGGAGTGATCTTGGTCAATTTGGGAGTGTTGGTTGGTTTCTCACTTTCGAGCTCAAACCACTACCTTGACCAACCTTGCCATAAATGACTTCTCCCTTCCCACCTATAGCAAAGCCTAAACCCGATGTGTCGGTCCCCCTCTTGAGGCCGACTCATCATCATGCCAAGCTGCGGCTCTCCACAAGACACCCAACTCGGGGCAGGCGAAGATACTTGATCTCCTCTTCGACTCTCCCCTTGTCATGCCTACAAGACATGAGCTCCAACTCCAAAGCTTCACACTTAGCACACTTGAAGACGGGTGCTATCTCGAAGTTGGCCTTCTCAAGCACAAAGCAAGCTTGGCGGCCTTCTCGCCAACTCGGATCGCAAGTCCGGACAAGACTTGCATGCACTCAACAACATAGGCTTAGCCTTCGGATCAACGTGCTCATCTAGCAAGGCGAGAATACTTGGATTGCAAAGACATGATGCTAGACATATGCACGGCACAAGCGTCACACTCCGTCTCATCGAGACATCTTGAACTTCTAAAAGCAACTCTATCTCCGTCATAGCCATTTCCCACTTCTCCTTGTACTCCTTTCTCTCCCTAGCGGCTCGCTTAAGCAACTTCTCTTGACACACAAGCGCATCGCCCAAAGAGTCAACCTCATCGAGAGAGATTCGATTGTAGGGAGGTACCTCGGGGAAGAAGAGTCGTTGCCGTGTGGCTTGGCATTTGTCGGTCACCGCTCCATCGAGGGCCATGGTGCGAAGCCCCGGGCTTGGAGTCGGTGAAGAAGCAAAGTCCATTCGACTTGTCCTCAACCTTTCGCTCGGACTCCTCATCGCTTGAGGAAGATTGCCCGTCAGAAGAGTCGTTGTCGAGGTATTTGAGGGGAGGCAAGGAAGGCGTGCTTGTGCTCCTTGGCACGCTTTGAGGTACTTCTTCTTGATCGCCTCCTTGTCGAATCCCTTCTTGGACTTGTACTTGCCGGAGGTGTGCTCGCGCTTGTCCTTGCGCTTGTCGGAGTCGTACTTGGAGTAGTACTTCGCCGGAGTACTTGTCCTTGTTCTTCTTGGGGCATGCGGCGGCGAAGTGATCCGGATCTCCGCACTTTCGAAGCATCCGTCCTTGGATGGGCCGCCACGCCCGGCCGGTTCAAGCGGTTGTTGTGGAACCGCGAGAATCGGTGATGACTAGTGCAAGCTCATCATCCCTAAGGCTCTCCATCCGCTCCTCATCACGGACACCAAGGAAGACAAAGGCGAAAGAAATGCGTGATGGGTTAGCGAAAAACCGGAACCACCCTTACCGGAGACAAGTGCAACGTTCGGCGCAGAAGGGTTCTTGAGCTTCGCTGGATCACGGGCCTCGATCTCGGAAGACTTGAGCTTCTTTGTAGAGCTCGTCGGGTGTGAGGGTGTCGTAGTTGGCGAACTCCATGATCACGGACACCTTCACATCCCACACCTTCCGATCCAGAGCGTACAAGAGCCGCATTGCCTTCTCATGCTCGTCAAGCCTCTCCGACGGCTTGTTCGCTCGAAGCTTGTTGCAGATCGTCTGAAACCTAGCAAAGAGAGAATCGATGGACTCGCCATCAAGCTGGATGAGGTTGTTGTACTCTCTCTTGTAGGTCTCGTAAAAGGCGGGCCTTGACTTGTGGGGTTCCCTCGTGGTAGCTCTCGAAAGTGTCTTCCACACCTCACGAGCGGTCACACAAGTGGCAACTCTCTCAAACTCACTATCCTTGAGGCTAGAGAATAAGGCGCTCCCTCGCTCGGTTGTTGGCGTTGTGTTGGGCTATTTGATCCTCACCCACTCGGCGGCTAGCACTTGGTAGTTCTCATCCTCGGCGATCTCCCACAATCTCCAATCTATCCCCATAAGATGTGCTTGCATCTTAATCTTCCAATAGGGATAGTTGGTGCCATCGAACTCAGGAGGCTTGCCACCAAAGTGACCAAAACCTCTCCATGTCGCCTTACGTGGATCAAGAACCGATTAAGGTGGATATGATCCTTAACCCGCTTCGATACCAATTGAAGGACCGAAACGGCGACCGGAGGGGGTGAATGGGAGCCTCGATTTTCCTTTTCAATTTGGTCATCGGCTCAACCCCCAACCTCAAAAGCAAACTCAAGCGAGAGGCGAGTAACACACGTGCTAGCGGTAGCAAGGTGTCACGGCGAAGAGAGCACCGAGATGTCCACGACCCAAATGGTTGGGTGGATATTCCCTAGGAACACGGCGGGACACCTCAAAGCGATCACACACGACCCGTGAAAAGAATCTCCAAATCGATGGGCGAAAAGAGTTACCCAACTCCTATTGAGAAGAAGTTGGTTCTCTAAACTAAAATACCCAAGTCAACTTTGTGATGGGGACACTTTCGAGATAAAATCCTCGAAACCATAGAAAATCGTTGCAAAAGCCGGATCTCAATTGAGCTCAAATGCACGAGCGGCGGACAAAAGAACAAGATGATCGGAAAACTTGGACTGAAAATTCGAGGAGCTCAAACACAACAGACAAGCAATAGCAAAACCGAGAGCACTAATTCAAGCAGTAGGAAATGGGCTAATCAACCAAGGATTAGTTTAAAATATAATTAAGTTGTCTCCACACTTTGCTTGAAAGTGACATCTCAAATAATGAACAAGCAAAACACGTTGCTGCTAGCAAGTGCGAGACAAAATCTTTGCTGCTGCCGCTTGCTGAAAGTCTTGCACAAAAACAACGAGCTCTGAACCTGCACGCGTTTCACAATATGGCAAACAGAGAATTTGCACAACGTGGGTATTACTTTAACCAAAGTAATAAACTAATGCTCTATTGATTTCCTCATGATTGCTGGAAGTAATTCATGTATGCAGTGCAACAGAATAAAGAAAAATGCTTGACTTTAATTTGCCAATCAATGAAAACTACTACCTGCTATCTACCTTGAGATGTCAACACATGGACAAGCTACTAGATTTTGCTGGACCTCATGAGCGAGCACTAGAACAAGAAAAGCACACAAGCTGCTGGACTCGAAGCACAAGACTGGAGAAAATCTATTGACGCATTTCAACAAACAGCTTGCGGGCACAGAGAAAAAGAAATTAGGCTGAGATCTTTCAAGGCTAGAATTTGCACAAGAATCACTCGATCTAGCAGTCCTGCACAAGAAGAGATCGATTGGCTCGAAGACCAATTCACAGCAAGAGAAAAATCGACCTTTGTTGAAGAAGAATCAAGCTTGGTGGCTCGCTGCTGCTCTGCCACTTGATGGCTGTTCGTGGAAGCTGAGCTGGGGCAGCTTGGGATTGACCAATCGGAACACTTCCTGGATGCCGCTGCTTGGCCTGCTGCCGTGAGTTCCCTTGGCCCTGTCGCGCCGTCAGCAGCTGGGATCCAGTCCCCTTGCACTCTCGCTGGACAGGAGAGCAGGGACACCGGGCCTGGGAACGAGCATGGGATGAGCTGCCAAGCGTTGGCCGGATGGTGCCCTGTCGCGCTCGTGGCCTGAAGTGCCGGCCTGCTTGCTGCTGCCGAGCGCCCCTGTCCACAGCCGAAGCAAATGGCAAGCTGCTCGTTGCCTGCACAAGAACAGAACAACACCAAAACAAACGGGATCCAGAAATTCCAGAGAAAAAATCCAAGCAAAAGAGAAGGAATTTTGATCCAAAACGTCCGGAGACGACAGGGAGATTTGGGGCTCCCCTTCCCAACGAAAATCACCACCAAATTGATGTTCTTGGACCTCTAAACAAGAACCCTAAAATTGAGGAAAAATAAAAACGAAAATGGAAGAGGCAAAGAGGGGAGGATGGCTGCCATCCTCAACTTATAGTCCTTATTTCTAATCCCTATTTTGCCCTCCGATACATATGAGCCAAACCACTAACCCTAGGGCTATTTTGGTCGACTCAGGGTAATTTTTAATCCGACGGCCACCGCGCCTCCTCATCGGTAGCCTTGCATCCACGCAACCTCCCCGATGCCGCCCGCGTGCCGCCCTTCCGTCCACGGAGCGCCCGCCCGGGTTTTGAGGCCCAAACCCGCGAAAACCCGCCCGCCGATGGTTTTGAGGCCCAAACCACCAAACCAGCGCCCGATGGTTTTGAGGACAAACCACCAAACCTCCTCGACACGTGTCATCGCCGTCTTGACGCCCGAGTCGCCAAGTCATCCGAGCTCCTCGCTCTGCTGCCGCGCTTCGCCGTCTTGACCCGTCGACACGGTCACGCCCGTCCTCTTGCATCGTCGATGTCCCCGGATGTCGACCACCATGGCTAGCCACCCGGCGCTCGGTCCCTCGGTCCAAGCCTCACGTCCGTCCTTCACCTCAGCGGTCCGTCGGCCCGGCACGTCCTCCTTGGCCCCCCTTCACCTCGCCGTCGGCTACCATCTCCGAGCTCCCACCCGTACAACCGAACCAAGAATACGTCTTCGACACACTCCACGTGTGCCGGTGAACATAGCCGAAGCATAAAAGATAAAAGAAAATAGAATTAAAATGTTGACCGTTGACAATCACTCAATCACAAAACTAAACACATGTGACCTAAATCAACCATGTGTTCGCATTCTAGTTGATGCTGATGCCTGCTGCTCTGTCTGTGCCCATAGCCTCTCTCTGTATGCCGCCGCCGCCGCTGCAGGTCTTGGCGTGCCACCAACAGTACCTTACGACGTGTTGGCAGCTACTACTTGAATCTTCCTGTGTTTGATTTGTTTCATCTGTTTGCTTTGCTACTTTTAGTGATGTTTAATTTGAAACTTGCACACTGGCTGCATTTACTTCCGCACTAGACATGCCAACCAACGGTACTATGCACCATCTTCTTTTATTACAATGTCATACCATGTCGATGATGCAAGCAATTATAACCATTTTGTATGTTCTGAATTAAGCCTACAACACATAACACAGCGGAAAAATTCATAACTAAAAAGCAAGCTTCTGCTGCTGCTTCTTTTTTTTTAAAAAAAATTATGATGAGTTTTATTACAATGGATGGTTCTCTGTTTGCAGTCTGGGTCACTTGTATAGGTGTATTAGACAAGATTATTCACTTAGGAATTAGGATCTCTTAGCCTAACTACAGAAACACCTAATTGCAACTGAATTTGACTAGTCAGAGAGATGAAGATGCCCTTAGTGCTGCTGATTATTATGATCAGACCAGATATTGAACTGTCGAAGCCATCACTTCACTGGTTCATTGGTCCAACCGTTTAGAACTGGGTTCAATTGTTTTGGACCGGTGAAATCGAATCAGCCACAAGTACTTTGAACCGGTGTATATATATGTGTGTGATATTATTAATAATTGACTTTAAACCACTATATATACACATATATACACATATAGGATGGAACAACATAATTCAAAATGTTGAACTCAGTCACAAAATTACCAGATCTGGACATTCCTAATATACTCTAGCACTAAACAGAGAGCTTCACCAATGACCAATCATCAAATAAGTAAATAACATCAAGCTAATACATACAAAACCTAAAAGTTTAAACTTGAAAACTCAAGGTAAGTAGTCAGTAGCTCACCATTAGCCCCTGTTCTCGCTTCGCCGCGTCTCATGGAGCGAGCAACCATTATGCAATTAATTCATGTCCTCGTGGGCCGAGGAGGTCCACGATCTCGGCACAGCAGGCAACATTTGTCGAAGTGCCTTTAGCCGCCGCCCACCCCTAGCGGCCTGGCTTGGCCTCTTCCCCTCAAAAGTAGCGGCAGCCCGGCCCGCCCGGCGCCCATGGCAGCCCACCCCTGCCGCATAACACGGGCGTGACGCAGCCCAATGCTGGCCGAGATGGATGCGCCGCCGCTGGCGTAGCACAATGTGCGCCGCTAGAGCCTAAAAACTCGCACCGGGGAAAGAAAATTGGGAAATTTTCCCTCACTCCACGTGACGATAGCTCTAAAGGGGACAACCTTCTCATTGTTTCATTTTTTGGAGAATACACGTGAGCAGATAACTTTCTCCTAAGCTCCCGGAGGGTATTTTTGGATAAGCAACAAAACCACCCGGTTCGCATGGAACCATCCGGTTCACCGTTCAAAAAAAACCAGCGGGTTCAACGAGGTTTTTAGCGGTTTGATTGCACATGTGGTCTTTTAAGTGACTGGATCGGTGGAGGCTACGGTTCGGTCTTTTAGTGGTCAAACCACCGGTCCGGTCGAATCCGCATAACTAGAGCTTGGAGTAGACACATGTATGTGTAGATCATCACGAGCTAGGGTCTTCTAGCCAATCCCGTTCTTATTTCTTAAGTCATTTACTAAGTTGAGATCAAATTCTTATCTTCAAGAGCACATTGTTGTCCCCACCGTGACCACCACCCGACGACAAAGAGCATCTCCAGAAGACTACCTAAACACACTATCTATCCTCAATTTGGGTAGTGGGGGCAAAAAATTGAGGTCTAGCAGGCTACCTACTTGACCCAACAGATTTTTTGGCTACCCAAAAGTCCCCCCCTATATCTGACTACCCAAATCTTCTCTCTCCTCACTTTTGTCTCCCCCACGCGCGCACATAGGAGTCCGACGGCACTACCTGTGCCTGCCTCCGCCGCGATTCGGGTTCCTCGCTCGTGACTCTGCGTGCGCCGCGCTGCCTTGTCCCAAGCGGCAGTCCTCCCTGCCGCGAGGTGTCTGCTCCCACGTCCTCGGCTATCCCTAGCGAGGTGGTTTCCCCGACGAGAGGCAGTGGCGCTCCCCCGCGAGACGAAGGCCATGGCGAGAAGAAGGCCATGGTGAGAAGAAGGCATTAGCGAGAATGACACGTGGGACCCTTACGTCATTGTCTACAACGAAGTGTTTGGGTAGTGTGTTTTTAGGTAGTGCTTGCTGGAGTTGGAAGCAAAATATGGGTAGTATGGAAATTGGTAGCTACCTAAACCGACATTTGTCTACAAGAAAATGTATTTAACAATTTTTACAATTCCATATCACCTATCCAAGCAAGCTTGCAAAATCGGTGGCCTTGTGGACTCACACCTATATGCCATGTTTTCCATGTTACCATCGCCCACGATTCTTTGCTTCCATGGTCTTGAGGTCAATGGAAAAGTACCGGTGTTGTTTTATAGATCCCACAAAGATATGACAACAATCCCCACACCTCCCTTCATGATGGTTAGAGATTCATTGAAGAAAGATAAGCAAATTAGCCAAGAAGGTCGGGGATCTTGTTCTCAAATGTCCATTCACCATCCCCCCCCCCCCAACCAAAAAAAAAAGCGTTTGCTTTTGCTCAATGAACACGTAAATGAACGTTTGCTTTTGCTCAATGAACACGTAATAAACTAATCAAAAAGCAAATATATCTTATAATGCAGGTAACTCCATCATCTATCGGGCAAACTTGCAAAAGCGGTGGCCATGGAAACTCACACCGATCACGAGATCTTTTTTGTATTACCCATTGCTGCGAGGCACCACCTCCATGGTCTTGGATCAACGAGAGATGAGCGGTGTTGTTGCCGTGGCCATGGCGACATGATAACGAACCCCACGCCTCTCACCATGATGTTGAGAGGTTCGTTGAAGAAGTATGGCTGGTAGCCAGGAATCCACTATGATCAACTATGTTGGTCATAGTGTTTTGCATACTCCGCACAGTCCACTTCTTCTAAATAACATCCTACATGTTCCCCAAGCCCACAAAAATCTCATTTCTGTCAATCGTCTAGCATGTGACAATAATGCGTTCCTAGAATTTCACCCCAATGATTTTTTCATCAAGGAACAGGGGACCAAGAGAACTCTGCTGCACGGCAGATGTGAAGGATGACTCTACCCTCTCAAGCCAACACCGCATAATCAAGCTCTTGGTGTGTTCAATCCGTTTGAGTCTGTGTGGCATGCTAGATTAGGGCATGCATCTCCTGCCATCGTCCAGCAAGTCATTCATTGTTCTAGTCTTCCTGCTAGCAAGTCCAACAAAGATGCCATCTATGATGTGTGCCAACGAGGGAAGAGTCATTAGCTTCCTTACCCTCGTTCTACAAGTGTTTCTGCTAGCCCTTGGTGGCCACAGAGTTGGCTGCACCAACCGATCGAACAACGCGGGGCGCATTTGTGGCGGTGAGATCCTCCCATCCTAATCTGCTGCGTTTGGTGCACCTCTGCTCGCACCTATGGTCCAGGAGCCTCAATGTCCTACCACTCGGCTTCAAAGTGGTATTCGATAGCCCAAGCGGTATACTGATGGTACTATCTGTTGGTGGATATGCTTTGTGACTCTTTGAAGAATCATCCACGGTCAGTGAAGCCCTTCGTGACCCCAAGTGGAAGGATGCCATGGATGTTGAATACAAGGCACTCATGAATAATAGTACTTGGCGGCTGGTTCCTCCTCCAAGTGGAAAAAACATCATCGATTGTAAGTGGGTGTACATGGTGAAACGGAAGGTAGACGATGTTGTA
Organism: Hyparrhenia diplandra; assembly: GCA_015847255.1. NCBI lineage: Eukaryota > Viridiplantae > Streptophyta > Magnoliopsida > Poales > Poaceae > Hyparrhenia > Hyparrhenia diplandra. The sequence goes on from JADLZK010008929.1 coordinate 819,430, forward strand.
GATAGATACAAGGCGCATCTAGTTGCCAAAGGCTTTCGTCAGCGGTATGGCATTGATTATGAAGACACCTTCAATCTGGTGGTCAAAGCTGCAACGATTCGTCTCATATTGTCCATTGCAGTGTCCAGAGGATGGTCCCTTCGTCAGCTTGATCTCCAAAATGGTTTCTTACATGGGATTCTGGAAGAAGAAGTTTACGTGCGGCAACCTCCTAGTTTTGCAGATTCATCAAGGCCACACTTTGTGTGTAAATTGGAAAAAGTGCTCTATCGACTTAAACAAGCACCACGAGCTTGGTATGCCAGATTATGTGTTAAACTCATAGCTCCTGGCTTTGCACCATCAAAGGCAGACACCTCATTGTTCTATTACAGTCATAGTGGTCACACGATTTTTGTGCTTGTCTATGTGGATGACATCATAGTGGCGAGTTCATCTCACACGGCCACGAATGCACTGCTCAAAGACTTGGAGAAAGACTTTGCTCTCAAATATCTTGGCATCGAAGTGACCAAACTAGGTGATGGTATCAAGCTCTCTCAAGGACAGTATGCTGCTGATGTTGTGAACGAGCTGGTATGGGTAACTGTAAAGCTGTTAACAATCCCCTATCCTCGGTTGACAAGTTAAGTGTCACGGTGGGTGACCCTCTTGGAGTTGAAGATGCCACATGGTACCGAAGCGTCGTTGGAGCACTTCAGTACTTGACTCTGACTAGGCCTGATATTAGTTACTCTGTGAACAAGGTATGCCAATTTTTGCATGCACCTACATTGGCTCACTAGAGCGTTGTGAAACGAATTCTTCGGTACATTCAAGGAACTCTTCAGCTTGGGATGAGAATCAGTCGGTCAGGGTCTACTCTTGTTAGTGCATATTCAGATGCTGATTGGGCCGGGTGCCTAGATGACCAGAGATCAACCGGGGGTTTGCCGTTTTATTTGGTCCTAATTCGATCTCCTGGTGCACTAAGAAGCAGCCTAAAGTGTCACGATCAAGCACGGAGGCAAAATATAAGTCACTAGCAAATGCTACGGCTGAGGTCATGTGGATTCAGAAGCTTGTTGATGAGTTGGGGATACAACATCCACGAGCTGCCAGGCTTTGGTGTGATAATATTGGTGCTACTTACCTTTCAGCTAATCCAGTATTCCATGCCCGCACAAAACACATTGAAATAGACTTTCAATTCATTTGTGACAGACAGGGTTGCTCAAAGACTTCTTGACAGCCGATGGATACACACTGATGATCAGCTCGGTGACGGGTTCACTAAGCCGGTTGCTGCAACAAGGATCAACAAGTTTCGGTCCAATCTAAACCTAGTGGCCGGTTAAGATTGAGGGGGGTGTTAGATGTAGTCATGATCCAGGTCCAATGAACCTTGTATGTTAGTTAGTGGAGATAAGGATGAGTTTGGTAATCCCGTATTCCCTGTACATGCCACCAAGGTGTGTGTGTGTGGGGGGTGTGTGTGTGTGTGTGTGTGTGTGTGTGTGTGTGTTGGGGGGGGGGTGCGCTGTTCCCGTGCCTATAAACATGCAACCGAGAGGACCCTAGGGGTATCTCATTGTCCCATTTCTGTTCACAAGCATCAGGCCGCGATGGAGCGGCAACGGTAGCGGCAGCGACCGCTAGAGGGCGGAGTCTATTGGAGATCATCGCGGTCAATTTCGATGTGCTTCACCGCTTCACCAGTTGGTCCTCTGGCACTGCCAATGAAATTTCGTTGACCGTACTGTTTTATATTTATTATTTTTACCTAGCATCACAGGGCCGCCCTAAGTGTTTAGTCTGGCTCCAGGTATAGATTTCCAACGGGCGATCCGACGCGTTGCGACCCGTTAATGTCGTCGTGCTGTGCGGGCGGCTTGCGTCGTGCTGCCGCGGGCCATGTGCCCGACGGGCCATGCGTCTGGGGGGCCGTGCGGCCGCCGGCCCGAGCCGCGGCCGCGTCGGGCCGCGTTTTTCGCGTGCGGGCGGCCCGGCAAGCCCGACCTTTTCTATTGTTTCAAGCCGCTCGAGGCCCACGGCGTGAGCAGTTTTTTTTTTTTTTTTGCAAGCAGCTAATCCGGCCCAAGCATGGTCGGCGGCGCAAGAGCAGATCGATTCATGGAGACACTCGCTGATTGAGTGTAACTTGGCTAAGTGTGTGTGGGCACTTGAGCAGGAAGAAATAGTTGAACACCTGTGTAACTCACGGGGAGACTGATGCGAGGGGTTGGATAATAAACCTATTTGAAACTCTATCGCACAGTGATGCAGTCCGGTAGCCCGTCACCTTATGGGCAATTTGGTACTTTCGAGGAGGAAGGCAATCCATGAAAATATATATCAGAGCCCTTTATCAACTCATGTGTTTGTTAACAAATCTTTGTGAGGAGCTCAGAGATATTATACCTCGAAGCCACGGCGGCCGAGGCCCGTCCGAGGGGTGCTCGATGGTTACCGCCCGGAAGAAGGTAGTGTCAAGGTAAATACGGATCTTTGCAATATCAAAAAACAATAGGAGAGCATCCATGGCAGCTATTGCTAGGGATCATAGCGGTTTGTTCCTGGGAGCTTGATGCGGTGATGGATGGAATAAGCGATCGAGAGATTGCCGAGGCGCTTGCTTGCCGGGAAGGACTTGATCTCGCGGCGGATTTGAATCTGAATTCGGTCAGGTGTGCTTGGACTGTGAGAATGTTGTCCGAATCACGAAAGGGCCAGGTTGGGGCCCGTATGGTCAGGTGTGCATGAGATCAAAGAGAGGGCCAAGGCTTTTCCATTAATGGTTTTTTATACATGAAAATAGGCGATCAAATGTTGACGCTCATAATATAGCCGGAAGCTCTTTATTTTTGGAGACAGGCAGGCATGTCTGGCTGTTAGAACCGCCTACGGGCGTTTGTAATCATGTTAATCACCATGAATAAATAAAGTGGCGTTCTCCTCAAAAAAAAAAAAAAAAAAAAAAAAAAGCAGTAGAACCATGCAGCGCCTGCACTCCCATTTCTTGAACAAGGTCCCCATGTGGGCCCAGCGCAGTGCTTGCTTCAGGCCGAGCCGTCTGGCCGCGGGCCACATGGAAAATAATAGCTCCAGGTCGCCCAATCCTCAGGACCAGACATGGCAGGATTTTTTTAAATTTAATTTTTAAACAATATTTACATAATAACACCATTTAAAAGGATTATTTTTTTATAAAAACCCACGCGGCACGAGAGAGCAGCATGGGAAAAACAAGATTAAAAACACACGAACGTTTTTTTTTTACCCTTGTATAAGCCCAAACCATGTGTAATTCTTGTTTTTTTTTTTTTTTCTTTTGAGGGGAACCAAGTGTAATTCTTGTAGATTAACTTGCCACCTATGCAAGATATTTCAGCCCAATCGATACAAATTTTTGGTCCTGTAATTTGCATATGGTTTGTGCTGCTTCAAACAGGCTTTAGTAAAGTGGAAGGTTTCAGTGGTAAAGAAAAGGCAAAAACCAAAGGCAAAGCATCAAATTCGTACTGGTTGCCTCGCGTGCTAAGAAAGCTGATTCCTTGCTATCATTGGTGATGGTGGCAACACGCAAATGCCTTTCCTCAACAGTGACCCAAGCATCTCAAGCAGGTGGTTGATGCCTTGTGGACGGCAGCGAGGTCATTCGTACCTCTGTCGCCTGCAAACACTCTGTGTTTCAGTCCGTGGTACTCACTGTTCAAGGAGCATTCCTACGATCCTACCTCTGCTCTCTGTAAACTCTCTGGGTTTCAATTCGGACATAACGTTTCCTGAATCAGTAATCATCGCAGAGGGCACCGGCCGAGTAAGTGAAACCCTTTTCTCTAAATCATCTGATATTTGATTTGGTTTCTACCTGTATTTTTTCATGTCACCAGCTATGTCCGTCCGTTTCTGGTATTTAGTGTTTTCTACATAAAAAACAGTAGATATAGAAACATCCTGTACCTTTTTTGACCGAAACACTACGAGGACTTCCTTAAATTGCATGACCTTATCATAAGTTGATTTTTAGAATGTTTATTATTTTTATTTATATAAGAAAAACAAAAACAAGAAAAAAGACATTAGAAGTAGCTAGCTATATATACAATGACATTCAATGCCGTGTCTGTACTGATGCTTTCAGTCTCCAAGTTGATCAGGGAAAACCGCCAGCTCGATTAATTATTTGCAGTTTAACCAGAGATGGCGGAGACAGCACTCACCATGGCGAAGTCAGTCCTGAGCAGCGCGGTCAGCAAGGCGGCTTCAGCCGCTGGTACTGAGATAAGCTTGCTGATGGGCGTGCAGAAGGAGATGTGGTAAGCATTCAGCAACATAATCCGAGTTGATTCATTCACAATCACAGCACACAATCACAGCACAACTAGGAAGCCCACTGTCCAGAAGTGTCTAGATGTGTCTTTTTTTGCTTCAAATAAATAACGACTAAGAGCATCTCAGTGAAGGCCTCAAATTAGGACCTTAAAATTCTATATGCGGCTGAGGCTAAAAAGAAATACTCAGGGCTTAAATTGAGGCTCAACTCCAGTGGGAAAAACTAATCAACCCCCTACCTCCCATGGGACCCAACTGAAAAAATACCCCAATCCTCAGCCTGCTTCGTCGCCCTGCTTTCGCGCCTCGCCCGTGCCGCCGCCCGCGCCCGGCTCCGTCATGTGCGCATACAGCTGCACCACGGTCGAGCCCACCGGCGTCCGTGGCCCGCCCGAGCCAGAATTTCCACCTCGCTTCTTCTTCGCTGCCGGGCGGGGAAGCACGCCGCGGCCGGGCGATGGGGAGGTGCGCGCACTGCTGGCGCTAGGAGCATGGCCCAGGCGAAAAAGGCCGCTGCTCCGTCGTGGGCGTCGTCGGCGGTTTCTTGGATCCGCGAGGTTCGTTGGCGTCGCGTCGGCGCCCGTGCTGCCGTCGCCAATGTCTTCTTTGGAGGGGAAGGGTCGCCCGGCACGCTCCGCCCGCCGTCGTGGAGCTCCGCTTCCTCACGGTATGTACCTCCACTACAACGCCAGCGGCGGCATCGAGGGGCTCGACCAGCGAGAAATTTGGAGGAGCGGAGGCCACGCTCCCCGCTGTGGAGCAGGGGGGGCGCGTGTGTGGATGAGATGGGGGAGAAAAAAAGTGAGGTGGGATCCATACATGGGAGGGGATAGGAGGCAGCTGGATCTAGGGGCCTGAAACTATATTTTGGAGGGCCATGAAAAATGAGGGGTCATTTAGGAGCTCCAATGGAGTTGATTTTTTGACGAAACCCCTAGAATTTAGGGTAGGGGCTCGAATAGGGGTGGGCTGGAGTTGCTCTAAGTAGGCGGCGCTTGTCTTGGCAAAAGTCGATCCTGGGCAGCGCTGTCAGCAAGGCGGCATCAGCCGCCCGGTACTGAATAAGCTTGCTGATGGGCGTGCAGAAGGAGATGTGGTTTCTGTAAGCCTGTAGCTAGGAATAAATGATGTGCAAACTCCCAGCTGATTCATTCACAACAAAACTAGGAACCTCACTGTCCAAACGTGTCTAGAAGTTTTTTTCATGCTTCAAATAAACGATGACTAATAAGTAGGCTCGCCACTGATGGTTATCAACATCCAACAGCATTTTCATGTTTTGGCCATCCTAAAAATATATATATTGGCTCCACAGAGTGATTAGCATAAAGGTGTGCAACTGCTTTCATATATAGTTCCATGTGCTGTAAACCCCTTCCGTCAAGGTGTGACTGTATGTGTCAAGTGGAAGGTTTGCTGGGGATAAGGAGTTGGATCATCATGTATACAACAAATTTATTTCTTTTCTGTAAATGTGAATGCGAATTTATTTTGACCTTTGTTTCACAGGTTCATCAAAGACGAGCTAAAAACCATGCAAGCATTTCTGCAAGCTCCCGAAGTAACAGAGAAAAAGGATAGACTAGTGAAGGTTTGGGCAGAGCAAGTACGAGATCTGTCCTATGACATTGAAGATTGCCTTAACGAGTTTATGGTCCATGTGGGGAGCCATAGCTTGTCAAAGCAGTTGATGAAGCTCAAAGATCGTCATCGAATAGCTATCCAGATTCGCAACCTCAAATCAAGAATCGAAGAAGTGAGCAACAGGAATATGCGCTACAACTTAATCAAGACTGAATCCTCCAACATAACTAATGAAGTGGATTCCAATATGGACTATATTCGCAACAATTTAGCTTGCAACATTGATGAAGCAGAACTTGTGGGTTTTGATGCACCAAAAAGAGAGTTGATTGCTCTGATGGATGTCACCGCAATGGACGGCCCTGCTAAGGTGATATGTGTGGTTGGCATGGGTGGTTTAGGAAAGACTACTCTTGCAAGGAAAATCTATGAAAGCAAGGAGGATACTCTAAAGAGTTTCCCTTATAATGGTTGGATTACTGTGTCACAGTCATTTTCCAAAATGGCGATACTCCAAGACATGATAAGTAAACTCTGTGGTATTGATGCACTGAACAACCTCAAACAATATGCTGGAAAAGCGTTGGAACAGAACCTTACCAGTTACCTCGTGCAAGTGCTTCAGGATAAGAGGTACTTTATTGTTTTTGATGATCTATGGGAAATAGATCACTGGGATTACATTCGTGTTGCAATTCCTATGTCAAATAACAGAGGTAGCCGGATAATTGTCACTACCAGAAATGTTGACTTGGCTATGCACTGTACTTCATCAGAAAACTATATCTACCGCCTGAAGCACCTAGAAATACATGAAGCCATAATGTTACTACAAAAGGAAGACAAAAATAACAGATGATGACATAAACACTGATGAGAAGTTGAGAATGCTAGTTACAAAAATAGTGAAGAAATGTGGATATTTACCATTGGCAATACTCACAATTGGAGGCATTCTAGCCACTAAGAAGAGAGCAGAGTGGGAAAACTTCTATGATAAGCTCCCTTCAGAGCTTGAAAGTAACCCAAGCCTCGAAGCAGTGCGTAGGATCGTGACCCTCAGCTACAACCACTTGCCCTCACATCTGAAGCCATGTTTTCTGTACCTCAGCATTTTCCCTGAGGATTATGAAATAAAAAGAAGCCATCTTGTTGGTAGATGGATTGCAGAAGGGTTTGTAAGAGCAAAGGTTGGGACAACCATTGATGAGGTTGGGAAAGAGTACTTTTATGAGCTAATCGGCCGGAGTATGATTCAATCATCAAGATTGGGTCTAGAGGGAAGTGTTAAAACTTGCAGAGTTCATGACATCATGCGTGATATCATTGTATCAATTTCTAGAGAAGAAAATTTCGTCCACGTAATCCAGAGTAATGAAAATCATGCTGTAGAGGAGAACTTCCGTCATGTTGCATACCACAGAAAGTGCCGAGTGGAAGCCATGGATTGGAGACATATTCGATCATTAACTTTTTTTACTGAGGGGTCTAGTCGTCAGCAATTGGATCTCACGCCTTCAATTTCTTCACCCAAGTTGAGGATGCTGAGAGTGTTGGATTTAGTGGGTACAGTATTTAGTATCACACAAGATGGTATAAATAAGATAGTGCAGTTGTGTCACTTGAAATATTTGAACGTCAGTAGTAGTTACAGGTCAGCAATCTATTCACTGCCGAGTGGCATTGGAAAAATGCAGGGCCTGCAAATTTTGGTCATGGGATTCACTTATATTACAACTATGCCAACTCAAATCACTAAGCTTCGAGACCTCCGTGTCATCCGCTGCTACAGGAATGGCTATTGTTTTTGATACCAGGTGAACCAGTTCACTCTTTGTTTGGCACATTGCGCCTGCCAGTCCTAATGGCTGATTCAGATAGACGTGCCAGAGCAATTGGTGATCTACACATGGGCTGTTCTAGTGGTTGGTCCCGAACTAGTGGATATGGAGTAAGGGTTCCAAGAGGAATTGACAACTTAAAAGAGTTGCAGGTATTAGAGTCTGTGGACATTAGAAGAACTAGCAGCAAAGCAGTTAAGGAGCTCAGGGAGCTGACCCGATTAAGAAAATTAGGCATTGGAACAACTGGGGCTTCCAAGAAAAAGTGTAAGATACTTTGTGCATCCATTGACAAGCTCTCTTCCCTTCGTTCTCTCTCTGTGGAGGCCGGAAGACACCATGATAGAGGACTTGGATGGTTGATTTCTTCTTCCTCCCCTCCTCCCCATCTGAGGAGCCTCACATTGTACGGATATATAGGAGAGATGGCCGACTGGTTCAGAAATCTTACACAGCTGGTGAAGATTATCTTAATTAATACCGAACTAAAGGAAGATAAATTCATGGAGATACTTGGAGAGCTGCCGAAGCTTATGCTCCTTCGAATGCAGTACCGTGTGTACCTTGGGGATAAATTAGTATTTGGAACCCAAGCATTCCCGAAGCTCAGGAGACTTGAGATTTTGAGTATACACGACCTGAAAGAGATTAGATTTGAGGAGGGCACATCCCCTCAGATGGAAACAATAGTTATTGGTGTCACTTTGAAGTCAGGGATTATTGGTGTCATGCACCTTCGAAGGCTCAAGTTGATTACAATCTATTCTAAGGTAGCGAGGTTAGATGTGCTAGAAGAGGAAGTGAATGCACACCCCAATCGTCCTGTCCTTAGTCTGAGATATGACCGCAGCTACCATGACCTAGGAGACGTTGATGGATCCAATGCGGAGAGATATCAAAAGTCACAAGCACGATCACACAGACGACAACAGACAGGTCCGTGAATCCTTTACAGTAGCATTGGCTTTAACTTCTCGTTTCCTTTCAGCTGAATTTGGCAATGAAAATAATGTTTCCATGCTCACAATTCATCTCTGTGCTTGTCCAGTGAAATCCAGCCTGCTTCTAGTTAACACTACTGCCTGCTGCTCTGCCTGTGCCCATAGCCTCTCTCTGTACGCCGCCACCGCCACTGCAGGTCTCGATGTGCCACTAGGAGTACCTTAACACGTGTTGGCAGTTACTACCTGAATCTTCCCGTGTTTGATTTGTTTCATCTGTTTGCTTTGCTACTTGTAGTGATGTTAATTTGAAACATGCACATTGGCACCATTTACTTTCCCACTAGACATGCCAACCAACGGTGTCATACTGTCGATGATGTAAACAATTATAACCATTTTGTATGTTCTGATTAAGCCTACAACACATACCACAGCGGAAGATTTCATAACTAAATAAGCAGCCAGCTTCTGCTGCTGCTTCTTTTTTAAAAGCTTATGATGAGTTTGAGTACAATGGATGGTGCTTTGCTTCTAGTCTGGTCACTTATATAGCTGTATTATACTAGATTATTCACTTCGTCGGATCTCTTAGCCTAATTACAGAAACACCTAATTGCCACTGAATTTGACTGGACAAAGAGATGAAGATGTCCTTAGTGCTGCTGGTGACATAGGAGTGAACAGGTTGATGCTCGGAGTAGACTTGCATGTATGCGTGTAGATCATCACAGAAGGGACAGTGTCTGGCCAGGGTCTTCAAGTCGACGTCCTAGAGATTCAGTGTCTGTTTATACTGGACACGACTCAAAACTTAGCAGGGCTAGTACAACTGGACATGTTTGTCTGTTGGGGCCTAGCAATGGGAAACGAAATTGACTTCCATTTTACCCACATCTGCCACTATCGAATAATTTAAAATGATCTCTAAATAATACTTCCTCTGTTCCAAATTGTAGGTCGTTTTGGCTTTTCTAGATGCATTTCTTTTGCTATACATCTAGACATATTGTACAACTAGGTGCATAGCAAAAAGCAAATCTAGAAAAGCCAAAGTGAACTACAATTTGGAATGGAGGGAGTATGTGTAAAAATTATTACCCACCACCTAAGTTAACTCTCTAAATCGATATAATTACTCAAATTTTCCATCATCAAAATAATTCGAATCTATAACAGAATTCCACACCTACGCTCTTTTAAAGGAAGTAGCCAAATTTTTGTAATGGTACTTTCGTCCTCTTTGGTGGCTAAATATAGGAGAAGAAAAGAAAGAGGAGAAAAACAAAGAAAATGACAAACAACATAACACATGCTTTTGTGTTTTAGAAAATGGAAAAGTTCTGGCCTCTTGCATCACGCACACCCAAGTTTTACATGTTTTTAGCTCAATTTCTAATCAAGGATTTCTGCTGATGGCTGATTTCGGTTAATTCAATAGCATCCTAGGCGCGCCATTGCTGCTTGTGCGGCCTAGGCTGATTGGGCTTTGGGTCCTCATCGGTGGTGTGATACTACTCTCCCCTTCTCGGATTAGCATGCCCTCACGCTCAAGCATGAGCCCGATTGGAATGATGACACCCTTATTGATGTAGTCGTCCATGTTGCCGACGTTGAGACAGTCGTTGTCGTCGACGCGGTGCTCGGGAGAGGTCGATGTGGAGATGCGAAGATGATGCTGATCAAGTTGTGCGTCACATCTATGTTGAAAAGCGTGTGGTTGCGGAGCTGAGGATGGTGCCTTCTAGGTCGATGGCATGCCAGCAAAGCACAACACACCGATGGGCGACGACCATTATGATGAGGTTGTAGTTGATGTCGTCGGCATTGTTGATGGGCATGCTGTACAAGTTTTTCTCATGGTTCTCAATTCCTGTGCCGGTGGAGATATATTTCCCTCCAAAGCAGAGCTTGCCACTGCTCTTTTTCATTGTTCACAGAGACAGACAACTTTTTGTAGCGATGATCCATGGTTGATGAAGGTTTTGTTACCGCTAATTGCGGCAATTGTTGGTGAGGCATGGACATGGTAAGCAATTTTGATGCTCCTGGGTGCACCTTTGGATCTCCTCGCCAAAGCGAGGAAGCAAAAATTGTAGGTGTTCCATAGGTGTTTACCTCGTGTACTGATTGTATGGTTATGCCAATGTCAGGGATCTCCTTGAGACGCGAATACTCATCATTGTGGCGTCGTCACTGCCCCAATCTGGATGGTGAGGTCGCGGTTGAAGACTATCAGATCCGTGCACGGCAGCAAAGGCAGCCGCAGCGCTGAAGCTGTCGCGGACATGTTGTTTGACACCTCTTTGATGATCTTTGTAATGTCGTATGAAGGAGATTCTTCCATCGTGGTGTTGACGAGAGGGTTTGTCGATTGGCTATCATAGCTTGTTGTGTTTCCATAGGAAGGTTGTCATCGTCATCGGCATCGGATCCAATCTGTCAACTGCGTTGATGGCACCATAGTGTTTGGCTTTGTCATTGCCCTCAGAGTCAGTAGGCTCCAACTGAGGTATGTCTGCTTGTGGAGGAGAATTTTCACGGCGAGCAAAGAACTCGTCATCTATGGTGTCGTTGGGGCGTGCAGGATCGATGCAGGTCAAAATGGCGTCCATGTTGGCGGCGTGTGCATCGATCTTGTCAAAGCGATTGTTCACGGTGGTGGTGAAATTCACAGTCTCCTTCATCATGTTGGCGAGCATGGTGGTGGCGGTCATTGAATCATGCCCGAAGCATCGATATGGTCTTCAAATAGCAGATGTTATAGGCATGACGGTGGGCTGCTGGAGGCGAAGCCATGGGTGTGGCAGCGCTAGGGTTAGGGCAGGGGTAGAGGTGGCGGCGTCTAGGAGAGGAACGAGAGAGAGGTGCGTTTGAGTGCTGAGAGTTAGGGTTTACAGTCTCTCGACTATTCCTTTCTTGATTTGCAATGGTTACATGCCACTAGTAACCTCAGAGATCCTTATAGGTCACAAGGGCATGCAAGGTGGAAATAAGCGTAGATGAGTTTTATTATCTCCAACGGAGAATTTTGTAATTGCGTTGGTGCAATCGACCACAGCCACCATCCAAGGCTGTCTGGGGTTTGGTACAAGTAATTCATAAGTCGCTCTCATTCCTTGGAGATGATCCCAAGAAACTTCACAAAACTAACAGTAATAATCCAAAAGCTTATGCTGTCATCACCTCCATGTGACCTTGTGAAAAACATCAGTCGATGGTACTGCTATTCATATCAAATTGTCAATTGGGTTACCAGTTGTCTTGATGTACAGAGCTCCATCTTCATTAGCAGGTGCAGTGTTAGGTGCAATAATTGTTTACTTCATTAGCAATAGCAATGCAGTCACTGAGAAGTTTCAACTTTACAGAGTTTTCAATAAGCTGAGTAGGCAGTATCTGGTTGTTTCCACTGAACAAGCTGGGTGCAGAGCACAGAGCATGCAGATTGGCTAGGTGTTCCATTAGTTTTTCAGCAGACCAATAGTTTAGCTGGCGTAACCGTAAACTAGGGATGGTGATATTTGCCTAACAGCAGCTACCAGCAGCATGTGGCCCAAATTTTAATTTGGCCTAATAAACGACAAGCATCTCAATCCATCAGTTACGACGCAGTCCACTGGGAAGGGTCTTTCCAGGTCTACCACCTCCATGTAGATTACATAAAAGTCGAGATCGGCCCATGTTTTATATATTCTAGTTACAGTAGTACATACTACCACTGGATGGCTCCTCCATAGACCATAGTAGTCTCCATGAAATAGAGACCCATTTCTTCTCTCTGGTTCTGGAGGTAGCAGCTTTGGAATTGGATCCTCGCTCTGTGCAAGCCTCAGTCGTCTAACAGGTTAGTGATCGATTCTGTCACTGATTTCTCTCCATCCATGGCAAAAGCACTTTCCTACTCTGCCTTGTGGTACTTAGTAACCTCTGCTTCGCTGATCCTTAGTTAAGCATATTAGCGACCAATCTCTGTGTTACTAACAAATTTGGAGTACATCACTTGGGATCCTAACACGGCCGAACAGGACTTTATGGAACGCTGCATGATGCCCGGATTGCTGGTTAATTTACACCAGACATAGTTTTTTTTTAAGGATTATTGTTTAATTTCTTTCCAGTTCCTGGTTCTGAGTTGCAAAACATAAGCTAAATATATAATGTCTAAAATAGAAATTTTCCTGCCATTTCCTATATATTATTTTAGCTAGCATAAGTATGCTTGTATCAATACTGATGCTTTCAGCCTCCGGGTATGACCAGGCAAGTTCGATTGTCTGGAGTATCTGGAGTAACTGAAGATGGAGAAGACAGCGCTCAGCCTGGCAAAGTCAATCGTGGGCAGCGCCGTCAGCAAGGTGGCGTCAGCTGCTGGTACTGAGATAAGCTTGCTGATGGGAGTGCAGAAGGAGATGTGGTAAGCATTCAGCAACTTGTTCCCAGCTGATCCATTCACGCACAACTAGGAATCTCACTGTCCAGACATCTAGATTTTTCATACTTCAAATAAATGACTAAGTAGTTTGGTGACTGAAGACTGGAATCAACATCCAGCACCATTTTTTGTGTTATTTTGACCATCCCACCATATATAGTAAGCTCTACACAGTGATTAGCATGGCAAAATTCAAGGTTCCATGTGCCTTAAACTCCTTCCATGAAGGTGTGAAACTACATGTGTCAAATCTCTCTCTTTTCAATAACATGAATGTAATTTATTTTGACCTTTGCTTCCCAGGTTCATCAAAGATGAGCTAAAAACCATACAAGCATTCCTGCAAGCTGCTGAAGTAACAGAGAAAAAGGATCTACTTGTGAAGGTCTGGGCGGAGCAAGTAAGAGATCTATCCTATGACATTGAAGATTGCCTTGACGAGTTTATGGTTCATGTGGGGAGCCATAGCTTGTCAAAACAGTTGATGAAGCTCAAAGATCGTCATCGAATAGCTATCCAGATTCGCAACCTCAAATCAAGAATCGAAGAAGTGAGCAGCAGGAATAGGCGCTACAAGTTAATTAAGACGGAGTCCTCCAACATCACTGATGAGATGGATTCCAACTTGGAAGATATTCGTAATAATGCAGCTTGCAACATTAATGAAGCAGAACTTGTGGGATTTGATACACCTAAAAAAGAGTTGCTTGCTCTGATTGATGTTACCACTATGGACGGTCCTGCTAAGGTGATATGTGTGGTTGGCACGGGTGGTTTAGGAAAGACTACCCTTGCAAGGAAAACCTTTGAAAGCAAGGAGGATACTCTGAAGAGCTTTCGCTACAGAGCTTGGATCACTGTGTCACAATCATTTTCGAGGAGGTCGATGCTCGAAGACATGATCAGTCAATTTTTTGGCTCAAATGCACTGAAAGATCTCTTCACACAGCTAGTAGGGAAAGTGTTGGAACATGGTCTTGCCAGCTACCTCAGAACAGAGCTTGAGGATAAGAGGTACTTCGTTGTTTTTTGATGACCTATGGGAAATACATCATTGGAACTGGATAAGTGGTATTGCACTTCCAAGGTCAAATAACAGAGGTAGTCGGACGATTGTTACTACCAGAGATGTTCACTTGGCTAGGAACTGTACTTCAGAATTGCTAATCTACCACCTTGAGCCCCTACATGAAGATGACGCTATAAAGCTGCTACTAAGAAAAACAAACATAGCACATAAAGATATGGACAATTGTGAGAACCTGAGCACGACAGTTTCAAAAGTAGTAAAGAAGTGTGGATATTTACCATTGGCAATACTCACAATTGGAGGTGTTCTAGCCACTAAGAAGATAGCAGAGTGGGAAAACTTCTATCAAAGGCTCCCTTCAGAGCTTGAAAGTAACCCAAGCCTTGAAGCAATACGGAGGGTTGTGACCCTCAGCTACAACCCCACTTGCCCTCACATCTGAAGCCATGTCTTCTGTATCTCAGCATTTTCCCCGAGGATTATGAAAAAAAAGAAGCCATCTTGTTGGTAGATGGATCGCAGAAGGGTTTGTAAGAGCAAAGGTTGGTACAACCATTGATGAGGTTGGGAAAGAGTACTTTTATGAGCTAATCGGCCGGAGTATGATTCAATCATCAAGGTTGGATCTAGAGGGAAGTGTTAAAACTTGCAGAGTTCATGACATCATGCGTGATATCATAGTATCAATTTCTAGAGAAGAAAATTTTGTCCACTTAATCCAGAGTAATGAAAAGCTTGTAGTAGAGGAAAACTTCCGTCATGTTGCATACCATGACACCAAAGTGCCGAGTGGAAGCCATGGATTGGAGGCATATTCGGTCATTAACTTTTTTTTTTATTCAGGGGTCTGGTGGTGAGGAATTGGATCTCACGCCTTCAATTTCTTCACCCAAGTTGAGGATGCTAAGAGTTTTGGATTTAGTGGGTGCAAATTTTAGAATCACACAAGATGGTATAAATAAGATGGTGCTATTGTGTCACTTGAAATATATGAATGTCGGTCTAACCGGCGGTCATCAACAGTCTATTCACTTCCGAGTGACATTGGAAAACTACATGGCCTGCAAATTTTGGACATGGGATCGACTTACATTACATCTCTGCCAACGGAAATCACTAAACTTCAAGATCTCTGTGTTATCCGTTGTAGTAGGGAGGGCTTTCGTTACTTGGATCCAGATAGACCATTGTGTTGTTTGTTTGGCACACTATGCCTGCCAATCCTAATAGCTAATTCATATACACGTGCCAGAGCAATTGGTGATCTACACATGGGCTGTGCTAGTGGTTGGTCCAGAACTGGTGGAAACGGAGTGAGGATTCCAAGAGGAATTGGCAACTTGAAAGAGTTGCAGACACTAGACTTTGTGGGCATTAGAAGAACTAGCAGCAAAGCAACTAAAGATATTGGGGAGCTGACCCGATTAAGAAAATTAACCATTGAAACAACTGGGGCTTCCAAGAAAAAGTGTAAGATACTTTGTGCATGCATTGAGAAGCTCTCTTCCCTTCGTTCTCTCAGGGTGAGAGACGATAGACACCATGATAGAGGACTTGGATGGTTGATTTCTTCTTCATCACCTCCTCCACACCTGAGGAGCCTCACGTTGTTCGGATATATAGGAGAGATGACAGACTGGTTCAGAAATCTTACACAGCTGGTGAAGATTTCCTTAATTGATACCGAACTAAAGGAAGATAAAACCATGGAGATACTTGGAGAGCTGCCGAAGCTCATTCTCCTTCAAATGCACCGCTGTGCATATCTTGGGGAGAAATTAGTGTTTGGAACCCAAGCATTCCTGAACCTCAGGACACTGGAGATTTGGAATGCATCTTACCAGCTGAAAGAGATTAGATTTGAGGAGGGCACATCCCCTCAGATGGAAACAATACATGTTGGTGTCAGTTTGAAGTCAGGGATTATTGGTGTCAAGCACCTTCCAAAGCTCAAGCTGATTTCACTCAATTATTCTAAGGTAGCGAGGTTAGGTCTGCTAGAAGAGGAGGTGAAAGCACACCCCAATTGTCCTGTCCTGCGTCTGAGAGGGGACCGTAGATACCATGACCTGGGAAACGCTGATGGATCCAATGTGGAGGCGGAAGCAACAGAATCTATTGCTGAGCAAGCCGGAGAGATCTCACAAGTCACAAGCGCGATCACACTGACAACAACTGACAGGTCAGTGAATCCTGTACAGTAGGAGCGGCTTTATCTTCTCGTTTCCTTTCAGCTGAATTTGTCGATGCAAATAATGTTTTCATGCTCACAATTCTTCTCTCTGCTTGTCCAGTGAAATGCAGCCTGCTTCTAGTTGACGCTGATGCCTGCTGCTCTGTCTGTGCCCATAGCCTCTCTCTGTCTCTGTACGCCGCCGCCGCTGCTGCAGGTCTTGGCGTGCCACCAACAGTACCTTACGCCGTGTTGGCAGTTACTACCTGAATCTTCCCGTGTTTGATTTGTTTCATCTGTTTGCTTTGCTACTTGTAGTGATGTTACTTCAAAACTTGCACATTGGCTCCATTTACTTCCCCACTAGACATGCCAACCAACGGTATGCACCATCTTCTTTATTACAGTGTCATACTGTCGATGATGTAAACAATTATAACCATTTTGTATGTTCTGAGCAAGCTTCGGCTGCTGCTTCTTTTTAAAAGCTTATGATGAGTTTGAGTACAATGGATGGTGCTCTGCTGGTGGTCTGGTCACTTATATAGCTGTATTAGACTAGATTATTCACTTCGTCGGTTCTCTTAGCCCAATTACAGAAACACCTAATTGCCACTGAATTTGAATGGACAGAGAGATGAAGATGTCCTTAGTGCTGCTGGTGACACAGGAGTGCACAGGTTGATGCTCGGAGTAGACTCGCATATGTATCTGTGTAGATCATCACAGAAGGGACAGTGGCTGGTCTGGGTCTTCAAGCCGATTCATGGGAACATCGCTGTCCCCGCCATGAGACCACCACCCGACGACTAATTAACATATCAGTGTCTGTTTATCTGGACACTACTCAAAACTTAGCTGGGCTAGTACAACTGTACATGTTTGTCTGTCTAGCATGTGGGGCATGACAATGGGGAACGAAATTGACTTCCATTTTTACCCACATCTGCCAATATAGAAAAATATAAAATGACGTCTAAATAATATGTGTAAAATTATTACCCACCACCTCTCCTCTCTGATTACGAAAATAATTAAGTTAACTCTCTAAATCGATATAAGTTATTCAAATTTTCCATTATCAAAATAATTCGAATCTATAACAGAATTTCACACCTACCTATTTCAAAGGAAATAGCCAAAGTTTTGTAATGGTATACTTTCGTCCTCTTTGCTAAATATAGGAGAAGAAAAGAAAGAGGAGAAAAATAAAGAAAATGACAAACAACATAACAACAAAGCACATGCTTTTTTGTGTTTTAGAAAATGGAAAAGTTCTGGCCTCTTGCATCACACACACCCAAGTCTTACAAGTTTCTAGCTCAATTTCTAATCAGGATTTCTGCTGATGGCTGATTTTGGCAAATTCATAGCATCCCGGGCCCCATTGCTGCTTGTGGGGCCTAGGCTGATTGGGCTTTTGGCCCTCATTGGTCATGTGGTACTACTCTCTCCTTCTCTCGATTAGCGTGCCCTCATGCTCAAGCACGAGGCAGATTGGAATGATGACACCGTTGTTGATGTAGTCATCCATGTTGCCGACGTTGAGACGATCGTTGTCGACATGGTGCTCCAGGAGGTCGATGTGGAGTATGAAGATGATGCTGATCAAGTTGTGCATCACGTCTATGTTGACAAGCGTGTGGTTTCGAGTTGAGGATGGTGCCTTCTAGGTCGATGGCGTGCCGCCAAAGCCACGACACACTCGCTGGGCGACAACCATTATGATGAGGCTGTAGTTGATGTCGCCGGGCGTTGTTGGCGTGTTGTACAAGTTTTTCTCATGGTTGTCAATTCCTATGCCGTGGAGACATATTTGCCTCCAAAGCGAGCTTGCCACCGCTCTTTTCATTGTTCGCAGAGACGGACAACTTGTTGTAGCGATGATCCAAGGTTGACGAAGGTTTTGTAACCACTAATTGTAGAAATTGTTGGTGAGGCATGGACATCGTAAGCAATTTTGATGCTCCTAGGTGCACCTTTGGATCTCCTGCCAAATGAAGGAGAAATTGGAGGTGTTCCATAGGTGTTACTTGCGTGTACCGATTGGATGGTTGTGCCAATGTCAAGGATCTCCTTGAGACACGAATACTCATCATTGTGGCAATCGTCATTGCCCCGGATCTCGATGGTGAGGTCGCCGTTGTCGACTATCGAGATCCGAGCATGGCAGCAAGGGCAGATGCAACGCCGATGGTGTTCGCGGACATGTTGTTCAACACCTCTTTGATGATCTTTGTTATGTCGTATGAAGGAGATTCCTCCATCGTGGTGTTGACAGAGGGTTTGTCGGCTATCATAGCTTGTGTTTCCACAAGGTTGTCATCATCGGTGGCATCCAGATCCAATCTATCAACTGCGTTGATGGCACCATAGGGTTTGGCTTTCTCGTTGCCCTAGAGTCGGTGAGGTCCAAGCGAGGTACGCGTCGTCACTGTGGAGGAGAATTTTTCACGGTGAGCTAAGAACTCGTCAAACTTCTCCTACCAAATATTAATGATGTTGTGGATGTCATCTATGGTGTCCTTGGGGCATGCAGGATTGATGCGGGTCAACATGGCATTCATGTTGGCGGCGTCGCGCGCATTGATCTTGTCAATGCGATTGTTCACGGTGGTGGTGAAATTCATAGTCTCCTTCTTCTTGTCAGCGAGCATGGCGGTGGCGGTCAATGAATTGTGCTTGAAGCATCAATATGGTCTTCAGATACCAGATGTAATAGGCATGATGGGGGGCTGCTGGAGGCGAAGCCATGGGTGGCAGAGCTAGGGTTAGGGCAGGGGTAGAGGTGGCGGCGTCTAGGAGCGGCCCCGGGTACTCCGCCGGACCCTATGATGATTCTTCCCATGATGATGATGATGGTCGGGTCGGCGGAGGCAACCTCCTCCTCATGGTTCAAGGACTCCGCCTCCTAAGCACCCGCCGCAAGTTGAGGAGCCGACACACGAGGAGCCGGCACCTAAGGGGCAGCCGATAGTAGAGGAAGCAACTGGGGAAAAACTCAGTGAGGAGAGAGTTGGGGACGAGACACCCATCTACACTCGAGGCCTCCAACCACTGACACCTCAAGCACCAGGGGAAGGAGAAAGGAGCTGAGCATATAGGACCACGCCACCATCCAGCGCTGGACCTAGCCAATGCCCTCCACCACCGAAGAAGCCGACATTCGGAGGAGGTCGTAGCCGACAAGCAGGCGTCACCCGAGAGGCCCCAATTATTAAATATTCGGTCTGAAAGGTATTGCCCCGCTCAAACAACGAGTTGTAATATGTTATTAGCTACTTCTTTTCGCAACCTAGCTTACATTTGTAGTGCCCCTACTTGGAAGTTGCTAAACTAGGATTGATAGCAATGTATATATATGTGCTAATTCGACATGGCAACAAAAGGGGCTTCCAAGAAAAAGTGTAAGATATTTTGTGCATCCATTGAGAAGCTATCTTTCCTTCGTTCTCTTAGTGTGACTGCCGATAGACACCATGATCTACGACTTGGATGGTTGATTTCCTCTTCCTCCCCTCCTCCCCAACTGAGGAGCCTCAGGTTGCATGGGTATATAGGAGAGATGACCGACTGGTTCAGGAACCTAATGCAGCTAGTTAAGATTTTCTTACTCAATAGCCATCTAAAGGAAGATAAAACAATGGAGATACTTGGGGAACTGCCAAAACTCATGTTCCTTCGATTTGACCTTTGTGCATTCCTTGGAAAACAAAAACTAGTGTTTGGAACCAGGGCATTCCTAAACCTTAGGTCACTTGGGATTTCAGCTAATTACAACCTGAAAGGGATTAGATTTGAGGAGGGCTCATCCCCTCAGATGGAAACGATAACAATCGAGGAGTGCTTTTTGAGGTCTGGGATCATTGGTGTCAAGCACCTTCCATGTCTCAAGCTGATTTCACTTAATAGATCTAAGGTGGCAAGCCTCTGTATGCTTGAAGAGGAAGTGAACACACAATCCAATCATCCTGTCCTGCGGCTGTCAAATGACTGAAGCTATCATGAACTGGGAGACGTTGAAGGATCAAATCTAGAGGTGGAAGCAACAGAATCCCTTCCTGACCATGCCCGCCAAGAGATCTCACAAGTGATCACACCAATGACGACCAACAGGTCAGTGAATCCTGTTCCATAGCAACTTTACCTTCTCGTTTCCTTTATGTTCAGCAGAATTAATATGTCAAAGCACACAATGTCTTTAAGCTCCCAATTGTTCTCTCTGCTTGTCCACAGTGAAATCCAGCCCGCTTCTAGAGTTCTAGTTGACGCCGCTGCCTGCTGCTCTGCCTGTGCGGCCATGCCCATAGCCTGCCACCGTACACCGCCGCCACTGCAGGTCTCGGCGTCCCACAAAGAGCAGTTTACGCCGTGTTGGCAGCTACTGTTCAAATCTCCTTGTGTTTGATTTGCTTCATCTGTTTGGTACTAGTAATGATGTTTTTTTTCCCCAAACCCTACTAGTAACGATATGTTAATTCGAAACTTGCACATTGGCTCCATTTATTTCCACACTAGATAATCAGAATGACATGCGAACAGATGGTATGCACCACATCTTCGTTACAAAGTCATCCCATGTCGATGATGTGTAAAGAAATAACCATTTTGTATGTTCTGAAGTCTGCATATAACACAGCAGAAGATTTCATAACTAGACACCAAGCTTCTGCTCCTTTTTTTTCACCTTATGATGAGTTTTGGTCTGCTTCTGTTTTATTTAATACCGAGTCTGGGTCACTTTTCTTGAACACACGTAGATGCAACGTAGAATGGCAATGAAAAAAAACATGAGTGTTGGTAACTAGAGTTCATAACTAGGGTGGGTGCTGTGATCGGTCAGGATTTCTTTGAGCGCAGAGGTTATCGCTCCCCCAACGGCTCCCCGAGCCCCCCACGGGCGACTTCGGGGCGACGGGCGCCCCGCCGCTCAGCTCCCTCCCCTCCGCGTCCCTCCGGCCGCCCGTCGCGCCGCCTTTCTCGCCGTGGCGACGGGCGGCAGCGGCGGCGGTCCCAAGGCGCCGCGCCGCGCCGCGCCTCCGCCTCCCCGTTCCCCACCGCTCCTTCTCCCTCCAACCCTCCCGCCCGGCGACCTTTGCGGCCGGCGCCCGCCTCCCAGCGCCATCCCGGCTTCCGGCGTAGATCATCGGGGGGCAGGGCCAACCCGATTTCGGCCTTAGAGCACCGGATCTAGTGGTGCTCGCCTCCTCCCGTCTCGGTGGCGGCGCCGGGCGCCCGGCGGGGGCTGGGCCCCTCTCCGCTGTCCTTGGCTTCCTCCGGGGCTCACTCCGGCCGGATCCGCCCCTCGGGGCGGCGGGTTGCGCCAAACCGGCCATCCCATGCGCGGTGGTGGCGCGCCGTCATGACCGTAGTTGTGCGGGGCCTTGCCTTCGCTCGCGGCACGGGCCCGGTGCGTGATGCGGAAGCGGTCGACACCTCCGCCGTCATCGACGCCAAGACGCCAAGACGGCGACAGCCACGGAGCGACCCGGCTCGGGCGTCTCCGCGCACCCACCTTCGCCGTGGTCCAGGTCGCTGTGGGGCTAGGGCGCGTGCGGTGACGGCCGGAGGCCCCCAACCCCGTGTGGCTGGTTGGAGTCGCCGGCGCAGCCCAGGCTCCTTGCTTCCCCGCCGCCCCGTGTCGCAACGCGTTTTGGCGGCTCGTGGTGGACGGCGCATGGAAGAGCTTCGTTCGGGCGGCGTGGCTAGTTGCGGTCGCGTCTCGCACCGTGGTGGTGTGGGCGGCCGCCGGGCGGTGCATCATCGACGCCGTGGTGGCGTGGATGGCGCCGTCTCGCCGCCCTTTGCGTGGCTTGGATGCATGGAGCCCGGCGAAAGCTCAGCCCGACGTGGTCGGGCGGACGACGGCGAGGTCTTTTTGGCGCCACATCCTTCATGAAGGCGTCGCCCTTGGGCCTCATGCTCCTCTCCTCGCCCGCCGCCTCCCAACCGTGGTCGCCTCCGGGTCGCCTTGCTGCTCCTATCTCGCGCTTCATGTTTCTCCTCACCGGGTGTGTACTACAAAAAACTTGTTAATCTATGACGCTCAATCCCACGACGGTGCCTGAAACCGTCACAGATAACCGTCACAGATATCTAAAAAACCATCACAGGCGCATCCCTTTGCGTGGCTTGTAGCAAGTGTTTGTTGCAGCCGTAGTCGCGGTCGTTTCCGGGCGGACGCTTTGCCGCCGAGGTACTCTTCTTTGCTTGGGCGCATGCTTTGCCGCCATCTTCTACGAGCCCGCGTTTCCGTGTGCGTGTGCCACCGAGGTCGCGGTCGTATCCAACGGATGCTTGGTCGTCGCGGTCGCTGCTTGGGCGGATGCTTTGCCGCCATGTCACTTCTTTGCTTGGGCGGACGCTTTGCCACCATCTTCTACGAGCGGCGTTTCCGGTGTGCGTGTGCCACCGAGGTCGAGGTCGTTTCGGCGGATGCTTGGCCGTCGTGTCGCTGCTTGGGCGGATGCTTTGCCGCCATGTCGCTTTGCGCGAGCTTGCGTTTCCGGTGTGCGTATGCGCCGAGGTCGCGGGTCGCTTTCCGACGGACTCTTTTGTCGCCGATGCTTTGCTGCCAAGGATGGTCGGGACGGACGCTTTGCCGTCCCGAGCTCTTGTTGTCTACGGCTCCGATCTTGCTAGCTACCTAGGTGAGTTTTCCAGTTGTAATAGGTTCAATTGTCGGGGTTGTTAGTTGGAGGGTCCGCCCCACCCCCTCCACCCCCTCGTTTCTTGCTTTATTTGTACTTGTGTGTGATTCGTCAAGAATCTATGGATTACTTGCGGATCATGTGTAATTTCTAACTTCTCTTAATGCAGTACGTGCCAATGCACGCTTTCGAAAAAAAGAGTTCATAACTAAAAGTCATTGAGTTCATGTGCTATACTATATAAACCAACGCATCGTAGCACCATGTTTAACCATATATAAACCAAATGCATGGTAGCACCCCAAAATGAGGTGAAAGGATACTGAAATTTTTTTATTAACCCCAACTTCTACTAATTGGCATCATGATGGAGTAATCAAACCCAGCAAATGTAGAAGCTAACTAACATGATGTATGGCATGGAACACAACCGTGCAGCGCCACTGCTTGCCCTTAGTAGTAGACTAGTAGTCAGAAGAGAAAACAGGTTCCTCCCCAGTGCAACTACTTGCCCAGCCCAACAGCACAACAGCGTGGCTCTTGCTTCGTCCGACTACAGATTACTGATACTGGAGGCAGGACGCGGTCACAGCTCACAGGTATGATTAAAAAGAAAAAAGGTCCGAGATCACAGAGCCACGCTATCTTGGTTCTGCCGGTGGACGATCACTTCAGAATCTTTTTAGGAGCAGATAGATAGAGTAGAATAGAAACTAATCATGTTTCAAACAAAACAATTCAAGATCTGTGATTATTAAAAATGAAATATACATACTGACTCCTAATACCGCATATATTACATTATGGTAATTAGTTAATACAAAAAATAATTCAAGTTCTGTCAATTAAAAATGAAAAATATAAGAATTGGTACCTAGAACTTATGGGAAACATGCATGCCACATCAATGATCTTGAGGTCAGTGAAAAAGTGCCAGTGTTATTTCAGATCCCACGAAGATATGATAACGAGCCCCACACGCCTCTCTCTTCATGATAGTTGGAGATCCATTGAAGAAGGACAATTGGTAGCCAGGAAGGTGGCATGTAACCTTGGACAACTGGACAACGGGATCATGTTCTCTACTGTTCACTCTCCATGACCCTCCCAAACAACTCCAATTGTCCGCTCTCCATCTACCAACGTAATAATAAGCAAAAAGAAACATGTTTCCTTTTGCTCAATGGGCGAACGTTTGCTTTTCCTCAATGAACACATGAATAAACTCAAGCAAATATATGTAATAAACTAATAATGCAGGTAATTCCATCATCTATCCAAGGCTTCCAAGCAAACTTGCAAAACTGGTGGCCATGGGAACTCACACCGATATGACATGTCTCCCCTAGTACCCTTTGCGGCAGGCACCACCTCCATAGTCTTGAGGTCAACAGAGATGGGCCAGCGTTGTCTTCGGTGCCGCAGCAATACGACAACAAACCCCACGCCTGTCTTCAGGATGTCCAGAGGTTTGTTGAGGAAGTATGGCTGGTAGCCAGGAAGGCCACATATAACCTTGGACAACAGGACCTTGTTCTCCAAACCCCACTCCCCATCCGCCCTCACAAACACCTTCAAGGTGTGGTCCAATATGGTGACAATGCGCGGCTCACCATCCCCACCGTTGGCGACGGAGAAGTCTCCTTTCCATCTGTAACCATCCCAGAAGTTTCTGATGTCCTGTGGTAACAATGACGACGAGAACTTTCCAGTGCTACGATCAAGGGTGATCAATGTCCCGTCCCGTGTGGGCTCAAAGTAACAAGAACCCAGCACGTGACCCTAGCACATCCTACATTCCAGCCTTGAAGCAATGTGGTCGTTGGCCTTCTTGCTCCAGGCAAGCGTCATTATCGCCGATGGCAGTGAATATGGTAGTATGTCCGGCATCAGAATTATATCTACAACCGAAGGACACACACAAGACCCTTAAGTTTGACATGCCAATGCGCCCTCCATCCTCATCTTCATCGCCATCAAGTCGTCGAGGTCCAGTGGTGGAGGGATTATCTTGTAGCGCTGCGTCAGAGGCTCACAGACGATTAATTCAGGGAAGGCACTGGACCTGTCATGAATGCATTCCATCAGGAGGAGGCTGCCACGGCTATCAACGACCTTCCATGATTCAGTGTCATCCAAGCTGCTCCGATCAGTCGTAAATATGCACATGCCTAGGACGAAGTCAAGGGAGAAGTGGCGGCGTCGATCGATGACGAAGGGACAAACCATGGATCATATCTTGAGGAGGAGATGCGGCCATCCTCCCTATCACGGTAGTCTCCATTGTAGTAGTCGCCTGCGACGGGAGGGCCGTGGAGGGAGCGGAAGCGGCGGAGGAAGCCGGCGTCGGCGATGAGGCGGCGCCATCTTGTGCATGTGGACGCGGCCCGGATGAGGCTGACGAGCGAATCGATCCGCTCCAGGATGAGAACCAGGGTATCGTCCACGTCCATGGTTGCGCTTGGATGCAAAGAAAAAGAAAACCCAGGGTATATGTTGGATTCATGACGAATTGATTGATCCCTTACGATGCACTTGAACAATCCTGAAACGTGTCCGTAAAGCACACCGTAGGGCAGGAGTGCGTAATTGGACTTAGGTTTGGGCTCTTCCGATACGTGATGGAGCGAGGCCCGGATTGCACAAGGCGTCTTCGGCTGACCTCCTCAATCAGACGGTCGTGCCCGTACGTCTTTGGGTGCTACCCTCTCGTCATACACGGGGGCAAAGGCGAGGCAGCTGCGCGTGGTACCCCCGGCGCTTGCGAGCAGACACGATCGATCGAATGCATTGATTCGCCCCTACAGTAGGGGCGGCTCAAATAACCACCCCTGTAGTGCTTGCACCGTAAGGACAGTGAGTTAGGGGCGGCTGGGGAAACCGCCCCTACAGGCCATCCTCAGCCACCCCTATAGTAGGTTTATGTACTAGTGATTGGCTCGCACGCCCGAGCCATGCCTTCGAGAAGTGCTAGGAGTCAGATGAGTCAGATGACTACAGACGTCTTAGAGTTAGAGTACGTACGGGGACTTCTTCACAGGATAGAGTGACAGCCCCAAATGTGAATTTGGTGTGACTAAGACGGTTTCCTGCTGACGGTATTACATATTTTTTATTTAGGCCCAATGCAGCTCTTCAGGCTGTGCTTGCCGGACATCATCAGAAGCAAGGTACTGTGATCATTACATTACCATCTAGTTCATCTTCTTTAATTTGTCCAAATTATTATGAAACCAAACATTGTGATTAATTTGCATTGCAGGTGGCGTTGTGGAAGAAGGCGAACCTGATCTTTCTCTTCTTCCTACTACGGAAGCTGATTCTGCCAATCTATTCCTTCACGCTCCTCTGCATCATCCTGCCACTGATGCCTGAAGCGGAGCTCCGGGACTGGGTGCACTACCAGAAAACGAAGCTTCGTCGTGTGTCCGCCTCTTTGCCGAGTGCTATTTATCGGAGACTCGGCAAATATTAGGCACTCGGCAAAGGCCGGTGTGCCACGTAGCACTTCGGCAAAGGAGCCCGTCTTTGCCAAGTGCTATTTATCGAAGACTTTCGGCAAATATTGCCGAGTGCCTAATGTTGGCACTCCGCATAAAGCCTCCTGTCGTCAGTCCCCATTGCCGCCATCACCTCTTTGCCGAAGTGTCTTTGGGCAACACTCGACAAAGAATACAGACACCCACTAGATCTATGCCTTTGCCGAGTGTTGAAGAGGACACTAGGTAATTTTTTTTTTGTTTTGCCTAATTGCCTTCAAACTCTTTCTTCTCTATACATGCCATACATCCTGCAAAAGTTTGGTGTATTTTTGAATTTATTTGCTATATATAACTAATTAAGTGCATTTCAAAAGATTTTTTTAATTGAGTGAATATTGAACCCAAGCGTCATTCAAATATTTGGAAAAAATGAGTATAAAATTGATATCCTTGTTACTCAACCCAATTTAAGGCCCTACATATGATATGATTAGGGTTATCAAACATCTCATTTCGGAAACACAACCCCAAGCGTATGGTTGAATGGTTTTTTAATTGTATAAAAAAGAAAACAAAGTCTGAAAATCATGCAATTTGACGAGTTGTCATCGTATCATATGTGGAGGCTGTGGTAAAAAAAGTCGAATAAGTTGTCGCGTACATTGCTTAAAAGCTAAAACATCTCCTAAGAAGTTTTCAGAGTTGTTGCGAAGGATCCTGTAGGCGTTGGAGTTAATTACAGTGATGGTTGAATCATGGTTTGACTTTTGAAACTTTTTTATATAGCCAAAAAAGAGATCAAATATAGTGTCATGTTAAAATTTGGGGATTTTTGGGATCCGTTTGGCAATTTTATCGCGTTTATAAAAATGGAATGTGAGCTATAACCACATGATAAAATCATGGTTCATTTTTTTTGTGAAATTATGAAATTTGCATTGTTTAGTGAACATTACATGGTATTTTCAAAGTTTATTGGAACAATTTAGAAAAACAAACGGTTTAGGAAAAAACAAAAACAAAAAGAAAAGGTTTTGTTTGTTAAAAAATGTCTTTGCCGAGTGTAATTGGGTATGACACTCGGCAAAGATTGGTTCTTTACCGAGTGCAACCCTAGGACACTCAAAAAATTTTTTTTTAATACGTGCCCTTTGCCAAGTGCTTGGATCGAATTTAGCTAAAAATGTTTTTAAAGCTGACTTCGACACTTACCATTGTAAAAACATTTTTTGTCGAGTGCCAAGATCCAGGCACTCGGCAAAGAAGTCGACTTGGCCTTTGACCCTGAGCGACCATCTTCACTCTCACTCTCTCGGATCACTCTATCACGCACCGCCACCCGCCCCGCCGCAAATAGCTCGCTGTCCCCGCCTCTACTTCGCCATCCCCGCGCTGCCACCCGCCTCCACCTCGTGGTCCTGGCGCCGCCACCCGCTCCACCTCGCTGTTCATGCCCCACGCGCGCGCGTGCCCACCCGACCCAACGCCGCAGCCACCCCGGCCCCGTCGTGCGGCCCACTCGCCCTTCTGCGCTGGACCTGCGCGCGCGGGTGAGCCCCGACGCTCAACCAATGACGCTGGCCCCTCGGTCATCGGCGGAGGAGAAGCAGAGGGAGAAGAACGAGGAGGAGAAGGAGAGGGAAGAAAAGGGAGAGGCCAACGCCGTGCTTTTACGTGCCGCCGTCGTCCGTGCTCGCCCCGCCCTCCGTCTTTGTTTTTGACCACCCGCCGCCGGAGCAAGGTGAGCATTTATGGCGTGTAGTGGTAGTATATGAATGTGAGCTGACAATGAAGAGTTGAATTCGATGCATATGCATATGTGTTGGTCGGCCATTGTGTCGTTATTGTCTTGCAGGTATTGAAAACCTCGCCGTATAGAGGAGGTTCAGTCAAAATTTTTAATTGAGCCCTATTTTTCATGGAAGAACCCATCAGTCTGAAGCCGGAGTACGTGACTCCACTACCACTGCTGGTCTCACCACCACCCTATGTATAACTCCTCTTTATGTATGATGGTCGTAGATCACGAAACCCGTTAGGCTTCTCCGTTCACTACTAGATTTTGACCCTATTACATCAGAATTTTATTGATGTAATAGGGCTGAAATTGATGTGATAGCTTGGTGTCACATCATTTACGTGTTTGATGCGAGCCGATGCAAGTGCTCTTGATGCAATAGCCTTTCACATCGGTTACTTATGGTTGATGCGAGAAGCAACTATTGCATCGCCCATCCATTGTCTTTTGCATCAAAATTGAGAGATGCAATAGCTTATTGTTTCGAAACCATGTTGATGCAATACATCTATTGCGGGGGCTATCGCTCGATGCAAGAGACTATGTTGCATCGATATTAGGTTCGATGCTATATAATCTTGTGCATCACCATTTTGATCACGATGCAAGAGGTTCTATTGCATTGACGCTATGTTAGATGCAATTCGAGCAATTGCATCGACGCTATATTTGATGCGATTCGAGCAATTGCATCGACATGAGGTTCGATGAGATTCGAGCTATCACATCGACATGAGGTTGGATGCAATACAAACTATTGCACCGACATGAGATTTGAAGGACAACCAATTATTGCATCGAATTCATTGCATATAAATTCATAAATTACAAAATTGAATGGCACAAAAAAGGCAATCATATTAATAACTTGGATCCTAAGCATTCAATCGTTTGTACAATGTAAGGAAGTCAAATGCTTCCTACTTCCGAATAGGTAATTGCAAAGTTGAACTACATTCCAAACCACTAACTTATGCTACAAATAGGCAACCATAAATAGAAAAACATGTCTCTTAGCATAGAAGAACATGACATCTTTCTCGTTGCACAATATTTTATTCATTTCAGCTTTGCCAAGACTAACTCAAGGTTGATCTTCCTGAAAAAGTCAAAATGACTTGCATTAGTAATATATATAGTTGATCACACGGTTGGAGCCAAACATAGACAACAACATTTTTGGGTTTAACAAATAGAATGGATTATGAAGCCGAACTATAATAACACACACAAGGCATGAACTCCCGATTGCTCATGTTAAGTGAACAAACATAAATGTATAAGTGAACAAAGTTCATGTTAATTATGTAGACAACAACTTAAAATGACACCTGATTGCTCATACCATTCCTCCTTTTTTTTTTGCATTGTCGCTTTTTTTTGTTGCAGCAAGTACTCCTCGGTGCTTGTGATGTAATAAATGTCACCGACTCATTACTATCTTTATCATTTGCAAAAAAGTGATCCCATATTTTGCGAGTGAGGCGACTATGTTGGATACTCTTACGTTTTGCTCAACAATACACTTTGTCACGCCGCGATCAGTAAAACCAAAAGATTTGAAGGAGCACGCCACTTACCAACTCTAAGAACCTCGTTCAACTGTAGGTGATAATTTTGAAGTATATTATTACTGTTGCACATGTTCTGATCCTTGGATGGGAGTGGGAACAACGGTAGGCTCACTATGTGTGTGTAGGGTAGATTTTGTACCAGCCTACATATTTTAAAAAAAGGATTCACACATTATGCCAGAATAAATGTATGTATCCATTACATTGCAGTTTGCATTTATCAAAAAAAAATACACATGCTAAATCACGCACCTTCATTTCCACTAACCCTATTTCCAATACCAAGTAGCATTATTTGTGAATTCGAAGGATGAGTGGTTGTTTTTCGCAGGTTGAGAGGTATGTTGTGGTTGGTGCAGCATTCTTGCATTGGAGTTATAAGGAGAAACATTAGCAATAAATCTTTACTAAAATCAATGATGTTGGAAAGAATCAAGAAGTACTATTATTACCAAAGGCGGTGCTTGATTGTGTTGTTTCATTAGTGAAAAGAACTCTTGCCTTAGTTCTTCTCTAAGTTCTTCTCTAAGCTCTTCTCTAATCTTGCTACTTGTACTCTCCAATTGATGTTGCAGCTGCTGAATTTTTTTCCTTGTCGCTCTCCTCTCGGCGGCTTTAACGGTATCTTTGTTCTTTTAACCTCTCTACCTCAGCTTGCATCTCACTATTTTTTCATTTGGGCTGTTGCTGCTAATGCGGATGCACGAGCTTGCTCTTCAATTCGTTCATTCATAAGTTGGCTTGGGTCGGATACTTTGCCAAGTATCCATGTCCGGGACCTTTCCCCGCTCCCGCATCCAGTGGTTTCCTTGTAGGTTTCATGAAGAATGTGCCTTTCTTGTTCTTTTGAAATCACAGAACCTTCCAACTCAATTTTCTCTACAAGTTTGGAGAAGGCGCTTTCCTAAATTTAAGAACACAATTAGTGTTTTCAACTTCAGCAAGTAGCAACAGCAGTTCCAGTTCAAGTTTAATAAGAATTGGGTAAAATGGATAATTTGGAAATCAACCTGTATCAGTTAGATTGATATACTGATTACTTTCTCAAAAAAAAATCGATGAGAGGTAAAAAGCAATCGACAATTGAACGCTAGCATTTCTGAGATATGTATGACATTTTGGAGATAAATGAATAAAACATGATATGAGAACATACATCACTGGACACTCGTTTCTGAGTAGTCCAGCTCTATATTCAAATCACTTTAAAGAACATGACTTAACTAAATAAAGCATCTAGCATAAGCAACTTGCTTTCCAGCAAGCTCCTAGAAATCTAGGCATGCAACAACTGTACAGAAAATAAATGATATGTGGAGATGTACAAGGGCAAATGACTTGCAAGAGGACATTCTGGAAAGCTTATAAAATTCTCTAGATTTCATATTCAGACATCAAAGAATGATTTAGAAATTAAGTACTTCGAAATAGCAGAATTACAGAAACTACTCTACTGAAACAGAGAGCACCAAAAACTAGGAGGTAAATTCAATCAGCTGTAACTTTCAAACCACTAGGCCAAATGAGCTCAAATTTGAACAGTAGGTAGATATGAAGGTGAACTTTGGTATTCAAATGTTTCCCATGGAAACCAACATATCAAGGTGAACTTCTCTAAGTCCCCAGATCTATCCGGATGGGCACTTAAAGAATTAATGATGTTCCCAACTTACATATAAATGCATCCAAACCGAACACAAGGACAAGGAGATGGTGACCTTTTATCACCCAATCAGGGCATGTACAACCATCAATATAATAATTATGTTATATATAAATGCAAAATCACTAAGTACTAATGAACAAAGTAGCACTTACATATATTTCCTTAGCAGCATGAGAAGACCATCGGCCATCCTTGGTGCGTGTACTCCTCCAAAATGACAAACCATCCGGCTCTTCACCAGTTTCTAGGTTTCTCTAAGATGTGAACATTGAACATTGTTACTATTTAGGTTAAAAATAAAAGAAGAAGATTAGGTTTCATATCATTACCTGCTCAAAACTAACTTGAGAAAAAGGTTTTGATCCTGCACGATGTATTGTCCGTCGTCTTTGGGAGTTACTAGAGTTTGTGGTGCTTATTTCCTAATATAAACACAAATATGTTAGTTGCACTAAAAAGATATAGACAATAAACACATATATGTCAGAGGCTTACAACCTGGAATTTGTCACTCCAAAATACAACACCAAGTAGTGCCACTCCACAATGTCCAAATCATCGGCTTATGTCTCATTCTTTCATGATAACTATTGTATGCCTCGTATGTGGCACTCAATTGAGCTCGCCATCCTTTGTAACGATACCTTGCAATCTTCCATATCCTAGCCTTCTGATCGTCATTGTTCTCAAGCCTCCACCTAACCTGTAGGAAAGGGATACCAACAAATTGTGAACAAATAAGATATTACAAAGAATTAATTTATCATATGCGGGAGTAAGACTGTAACGTACCATTATATCTTGTGCTATTTTATCCTTAACAACCTGCTTGACATCTCCCCACTTTTTAACTCCAATAAGTGGAGTCCTTTTTCTTGTAAACCGAACTATTTCATCAACAAACCCGCGATAGTTATCTCCTATAGGACCACCTTTTCGTGGATGAGAAATCTATACTAAGTTTCTCAGTGGCAAGTTTAAATCTCTTAGCTTCGACCGATAAACCTTTCAAGGTTCCACGCCCATTCTTTCTCTTGTTGCCCCCTAGTGTAAAATTGATGTTATAAAATGGAATGCATGTTAACATTATAAATTGGTATTTTAATGTTTAGTAATGTATGAACACTCTGAACCATTGCATATCTTTATGAGAGGACTTTTGGCCTACGAGCATGAGCTGGAAACTGCATTGGTGTTGCGCTATTGTCGCCACTTCCGTCTTCTTCAATGGTTTCATCATCTAAATATGCATCTGCACATACAAAAAGTGAAAAGCTAGTGAGGAGATGTACAGCCCAAACAAGAATATGACCAAGGAAAAGCTAGTGAGGAGATGTACAACCTTTCTCAAGGACCAGATGATATTGCTCGTGTATTCAATAGATGTTTCATCAATGGCTTCCTATTTCGGACGGTGTCGGCAGAGACGAGCTTGAACACACAAAACAGTGGTGTCCTTGTCAAGAGTGATGAAAAGACGGGTAATATGGATTGGTACGGAGTTATTAAGAAAATTATCTCTCTACAATTCACTGGTGAAAAGGAAGTGATGTTGTTTGAGTGTGATTGGTTCAATGTCCCCGCTCCAACAAAGAACAAAGGTAAAGGTTACAACAAAGATCAATATGGAATTATAGATATTGATACTACATGTCTCAGATATTCAGATGAGCCCTATATTCTAGCGACACAAGCAGAGCTGGTGTTTTATGTCAAACACGCAAAGAACTCAAATTGGTGTAGCATTGTTCGAATCAAACCAAGAAACCTTTTCTCCATGCCGGAATCAGCTAGTGTTGAAGAGGAAGCAGAAATTGATGTTGACTCATTGCTTGTTGGGGTGGAGGACATGACTGTTAGAAGCGATCAAGGGGACTTGATGAATTGGCAACGAACAGACATGGAAGGGGAAGAAATTGATACTTTTGTTATTCGAAAGCAATTGCTCAATCAGTACCGAGAACCAAATGAAGAAGATTTTAGTGATGAGGTTCAAGATGAGGTAGATGCATATATTGACGATGGAGTTGTCGCACCTGCCGTTGTGACAAATGACGAAGCTGATGATGATTTTTTTGTTTAAGTATTCACAATTTTTCTAGAATCACGTTTGGATTTTCTTAGTTGATCAACAACATGCTTATGTTAAAACGGGTTCGAATTTTTGTGAAGGATTAATTTCTGGAATCCCAGCTACTAGCATGTCTAAATACTTGCATGACTTATTTTTAGAGCACTTGTCGAAGCCAAATTGACCAACTGTCCATACAACACCTGCACTTGTAAATAAATTCACTCGCCTATGCACACCCTTCATGGGACAGGGTCACGGGGGGGGTGCGACTGTGCAAAACACGTCCGTCGAAGCCCATCCTACTAGATCAGCAGCTTCCTCCCCTCCCTCTCCTTCCATTGATGGGAGGACGCCGCTTGCCATCCTCTCGCACGAGCCAGAGCCCAGAACAGCATGGCTGCCCGATCTCGCTCAGCTATTTCCGGAATCACTGGGCCGACCCAGTTAGGATATTGTTTGTCTATTCTCCAAATGATTTTGAAAACATGATTATGGGCAGTAGTATACGTTGCTTATGTGCTCGGTCTTATGCACATAGAGTCAAAAAAACATAATTAGATAATAGTATAAAAGTAAAAAATATACTAGTTCATGCAACAATGTATAACTAGCCTAGTGGTTTGTCCACGACTTGGACTTTGCTAAGGGCAAAGGTTCAACTCCTCTACCTGAACTAATTATTTTTAAATATTTTCCTTAAAACTAACAATTGTGGAAGTTATTTTTAATAAATAACTAATAATTTACTTATTAGATGCCCATTTTTTTAAAAAATTAACAATTTACTTATTAGATACCCCCAAGTTATTTTCACGTTAGTCAATTTTCTTTCAAAAATACTGGTTGCATCAAACACAAATCCGTTGCAATAGTAATTCATAAATGCATCCATATTCTAAACCGGTGCAATATCACCTTCATATTGCATCAAAAATTCAATACTAACGCAACTAAATGTGTCTCGATGCAATAATTTGTACCTATTGCATCCCTTGTTCCAAATGATGCGATAGATCACACCTATTGCATCGACAAGAAATACTATCGCATCCAACTCTTTTTTGATGCAATAATGACCACATATTGCATCACATTCCAAAACCGATGCAATAGCAACAACCTATTGCATCGATTCTAGTTTGATGCAAGGGGACATGATGCAATAGGGGCAAAATTTAGTAGTGGTTCGAAAGTGATACGAGATGGGTTACCTTCCGTGCTCTACCGTATCTCTTTCAAATTGTCGGATGGGGTTAGTTTCCATGTTGTTCTTGTATCCGAGAAAGAATTTCAGCAGTACTTCTCTGTTGTTCTCTGGATTCACAATCTGCCTATTGGGACGCGTATTTCGAGAACAACGGGGAGGTGTTTGTGAAAATCTATCTCGGATATGAGTAGAGCATGGAAATTAACCCCATCTACGCATCCTCAGGTGGGATTAGAACCTATCTTCACCTATTAGATAGTAGGATCCTCGTGTATATGCAATAAATTTTTATATTACTCATATGTAGTATATGGTAAAAGATGGATGACCGTGGGTGGATGTAGACTGTCTGGAATGGTTATGGAAACTGGAGCGCTGAATATGTGATGAAAGACCAATGATTGCTTGGAAACAACATTTACGGGGGCTAATGAAGGATATAAAGTTTGGTGTCTCTCGCAGCAAGTGTATGAACAAACGTAAACTCGGGCTCTCGATAAACAAAACGTTTGCCCGGGGCCGCAAATAAAGCTCGGCAAATAGGGGCACTCGGCAAACGCACTGTTTGCCGAGAGCTGATCATGGGGCACTCGGTACACACTTGAATTTGCCGAGAGTCGGGTAATCCGGTGCTCGGAAAAATTTTCACCTCGGCAAAATATCTTCAGTCGTGATGGCCATTACGTGTTTGCCGAGGGTCGGCCACTAGCTCTCGGCAAATATTGGGATTTGCCGAGTGTTACCCTTGGCAAACAGCCCCTTTGTCGAGGGCGGAGGCCAAAACTCTCGGCAAACCCGGGAGTGCCGAGGACCTTTTTTTGCTCAATTTACCCGATTTACTTAGTGTATGTTGTTTGCCGAGGGCTATAGCTCCCAAGCACTCAACAATTGATGTTTGTTTGGCGAGAGCCAGGCCTTAAGACCCTCGGCATATGTGGCTTGTTTGCCGAGTGCTGGGCTGCGGGACACTAGGCAAATACCGATTGTTTGCTGAGCACTTACCGTTAGGGCACTCGGCAAACGACCGTTAACGGCTGTTACTCACGCCAATTCCAAATTTTGTTACCAAACATGTTGGCATATAGTGAAGAATGACATTATCATGTTATTCTCGACTTCCACAGCTCAAGAGTGGATATTAGTAGGATCAACTATGGTATAATAACTCTTTTGCCCAAGGTAAATGATGCTGCGAAAATCCAGCAGTATAGACCTATATGTTTGCTTAATTGCTTGTACAAGTTGATAACTAAAGTACTCACCTTAAGAATTGAACACATGGCTGAAAAGTTGATCCATGATGCTCAATCTGCATTCATGAAGGGGAGGAATATAATGAATGGCATTATGATTTTGCATGAGATCTTGCATGAAACAAAGAGAAAAGGAGAATGTGGAGTAATACTAAAATTAGATTTCGAAAAGGCGTATGATAAAGTAAGTTGGACCCTACTGTTCAAATGCTTAAGAGCTAGAGGTTTTCTGTGATACCTGGTGTAAATGGATTACACAGGTTGTAGCAGGTGGGACAGTGAGTGTAAAGATTAATAATATGATTGGCCCCTATATTAAGAGTTTCAAAGGGGTTAGGCAGGGTGATCCCCTATCCCCTATTCTATTCAACTTTGTAGCTGATTGCTTAACAAGAATGGTCATTCAGGCTCAGAACAATGGGGTGATTAGTGGTCTAGTGGAACATATTATCCCCAATGGAATTGCAATTTTGCAATATGCTGATCACACCATTGTTTGTCCGAAGCATGATATTAAAAGAGCCGAAATTTGAAACTGCTATTACACTTATATGAGATGATGTCTGGGTTAAAGATTAACTTCAATAAAAGTGAAGTCATCATGTTAAATGGCAACGACATTTTAAGCACTACTTATGCTGAAATCTTCAACTGCCAAATTGGTTACTTCCCCATTAAATATCTTGGGGTGGCTGTGAGTCCAAGCAGGTTACATGTGATTGATTGGGCTCCACTCAGGGACAAAAGTGCCAAGAGACTTCAAGTCTGGAAAGGATCAACTCTAACTATTGCTGGTAGAACAGCTTTGATCACTTCCAGCTTGAACAATGCCCCCATATATATACTATGTCCATCTACTATGTACCTCAAACTGTGGTAGATGGTATTGATAAAGATAGAAGAATTTTTTTCTGGCAAGGTGGACATACTAAGAGGAAGTATCATTTAGTAAGATGGGTCAAAGTTAGTAAAAGTAAAAAGAAAGGAGGTTTGGGGATTAAAGATATAAGGAAAATGAATATGAGTTTATTGTGTAAATGGTGGTGGAAACTTGAAAATGAAGATGGAGTTTGGCAAAAGATAGTTAAGTTCAAATATCTCAACAAAGATTCTGTTACAACAAGTAAAACATAAGCAAAGTGACTCACCTATATGGGCTGGATTACTGAAAGTGAAAGATAGTTATTTGCAGGGAAGAAAATTTTAGGTTAATGATGGGGTTAACACTAGTCTGTGGAAAGACTCATGGCTGGAAGAGAAACCCCTTTGCATGAATCATCCAATACTTTTTAAGCTACGCCATCGAAAGATATTACTGTAGCTCAAATGATTAATAATCCCTGATCAGATATCCTTTAGTAGATGGCTACAGTGGTGACTTGTTGGATGAATGGTCATCTCTCGAAAAAAGAGAAAATTTTGAACCAGGAACTCTCCGATGGAAAGGATAAATGCATTTGGAAATTTGAAAAAGTGGGAAATTCTCTGTTAAATCTATGTACAATGCTTTAACCTCATTCGATAGTGGACCTTACCATAAAAGAATATGGAAAGGTAGGATCCCAGCTAAGATAAAAATCTTTTCGTGGCTGATTACAAATAGTGCAATTCTAACTAAAGATAATATGATTAAAAGAAATTGGAATGGGGACCCTGTATGTTGTTTTTGCCAGCAGCTGGAAACAGTTGATCATCTACTCTTTACATGTCCTATTGCTAAATGTGTTTGGGCTACAGTTGCAACAAGTATTGGTGCAACTGACATTCCATCATCCCTGAATCAGGGGTGGCTATGGTGTGATAAATGGTTACCAAATAATAAGTCATATCATGCTATTGGCATTGCGGCAATATGTTGGGCTATATGGAAAAAAAGAAATGCTATATGTTTTGAGGGGAAAATTACTCAGAAATCCTTTAGAGATTCTGAGTCATGCTTGTGCCTTGATGAAATTCTGGGCAGGCCTGTTGAAGGAGGAAGAAAAGGAGGCATGGATTCATGCAGTCGAGGCCACCCTGCACTTTGCTGTCAATCTTCTGCATCAGGACCCTCAAGGAAGCGCAAGCCCCCAGGTGATGGAGCTGAACATTCAAGTCTTCCAGGTGGTGATGAAGCTGGCGACGCTGCAGGGATCTGATGCAGCAAAACAAGCTGATCATGTGGAAAAGAAGGGCTAATTCTGGTTCTGTGATGTCATTAGTTGAGTCTGGCCGGGGTTAACAAGGTCCCCAGATGTGGCCGCGTTATATCTCTGAACTTGTTCTTTTGCTTTCTGAACTTTCCCAGACATTGCTGTATTTCCGTTAGTATTAATGGAAATGGGGTGAGCCCTTGTTCGAAAAAAATTCCAAATTTTGTTTGCCGAGCACTTTTACTTACTCTCAGCAAATGGTTGTCGAGTGTCCAATAGAAAGCCCTTGGCAAACCACTTAGTTGCTGAGCGGGTTATGCCGAGTGTTACTCTTGGCAAACGGTTTGTCAAGGGTATTTCTTTGTTTGCCGAGTGCTTGAGACATTGGGCAAATGGCTGGAATCTGGTAGTGTCCTTTTCTAAAAAAACAATCAGTTTGATGCTCAATTTAATCAAAATAAATGTATCATCAAAGGAAAGACGACGTTTGCTTTTGCTCAATGAACACATAAATAAACTAATCAGTAAAGCAAATATATGTATGTTATAATACTGGCAATTCCATCATCTATCCACGCAAACTTGCAAAACTGGTGGCCATGGGAACTCACACCGATATCCCATCTCCATTTCCCTAGTATCCTTTGCTGCAGGCACCACTGCGAAGGTCTTGAGGTCAACAGAGAAGGGCCAGCGTAGTTTTCCTTGATGCGGCGATATGACAACAAACCCCACGCCTCTCGCCTTCACAATTTTACAATGTTTGTTGAAGAAGGATGGCTGGTAGCCAGGAAGGTGGGAGGTAACCTTTGACAGGAGGACCTTGTTCTGGAATCCCCACTCCCCATCCACCCGCGCAAACACCTCCATGGTATGGTCCATTATGGTGACTATGCGTGGCTCGCGATCCCCACCATCGACAATGGCTAAGTTTTGTGTCCACATTCCGGCATCGTAGTAGTTTTTGATGGCCTGTGGTAACCTTGACAAGGAGAACTTGCTGGTGCTACCATCATGGGTGATCAGTGTCCCGTCTTTTACGAGGTAAAAGTAGAACGAGCCCAACACGCTGCCCATGTCGATGAACCCAGAATGTAGCCTTGAAACAATGTGGTCGTTGGCCTTCTGGCTCCAGGTCGCGTCATTATCGCCACTGGCAGTGAACATGGCGGTATGTCCGGGATCATCATCATTATGATTAGGACTGAAGAAGACGCACAAGACCCTGAAGTTTGACATGCCAATGCGCCCTCCAGCCTCATCTTCATCGCCATCAACGAGGCAGGGACCGTGAGACATGTAATATGTAAAGTCGTCGAAGTCCGGCAGTGGAGGGATGGCCTTGTAGCGCTGAGTCAAAGGCTCACAGACGATTAATTCAGGGAAGCCACTGGGCGTGTCATCAATGCACTCCATCAGGTGGAGGCTGCCACGGCTATCGATGACCATCCATGGCGGGAATAAGCTCGTGCCTAGGACGAAGTCAAGGGAGAAGTGCCGGGCGTCCAACGATGACGAGGGGACAAACCAGAGATTTTGTCTGGAGGCGG
This sequence comes from Hyparrhenia diplandra, assembly GCA_015847255.1. Taxonomy (NCBI): domain Eukaryota; kingdom Viridiplantae; phylum Streptophyta; class Magnoliopsida; order Poales; family Poaceae; genus Hyparrhenia; species Hyparrhenia diplandra. Next base: position 859,134 of record JADLZK010008929.1, read on the forward strand.
AGATGCGGCCATCCTCCCTATCCCCATCACGGTAGTCTGCATTGTAGTAGTCGCCTGCGACGGGATGTCCGTGGAGAGAGCGGAAGCCGCGGAGGAAGCCGGCGTCGGCGATGAGGCGGCGCCATCTTCTGCATGTGGACGCGGCGCGGATGAGGCTGACGGGCGAATCGATCCGCTCGAGGATGAGAACCAGGGTGTCGCCCACGTCCATGGCTGCGCTTGGATCCAAAAAAAAAAAAAAAAAACCATAGGATATGTTGGATTGATGAATTGATTGATCCCGTACGTTCTTCTTGAACAATCCTGAAACCGCAGGAGTACGTACTGAACTTAGATGTGGGCTCTGATGCGATGGACCGAGGCCCGGAATACACTAGGCATCAAGTCGGAGTCAATATAGTGCATTTATTTTTTTAGAAGGGACCCCAAAAGCTTTTCCGTAGATTTTTATTAGACAATATAAAAAAGGAAAACAAAAGAGAGTTACAACCTTTTTACAACCTTTCTATACTACTCCCCTCGCAGGGCACAAAACTAACTGTTAACAACAAGACCCAAATCATCAAAAGATCAAACAACCCAACTACCATCCACAAGTCTTGGCTGACCTGTATTGCATGATATCATCCTTGCACAAAGTCACAACTTGAATGGGGTTAAGAGTTATCTGTTGAAACTGCCTCCTATTTCTCTTCTTCCAAATGTTCCACCAAAAAAGTAGATGAAAATTCCATCTACCTTTCTCCTCTCTAACTTCTGAAATTTTTGTTGACATCATTGCCAATAGCAATAACGAGACCTAGATGAATTGACCGACTGTAACATATAGTGCATTTAAGCAATCAAAAATAGTATATTGTAACCTATTGTTGAACTTATCAACCTGAGTCAAAAGCCAACCAAAAGCTGTTTTTGAACTTCACAGCACCTCTACCATGCATTTACCTACTTTTGGGTTTGGCGGCTTCAAAAAATTACAAATCTACAACTGGTTATAACGATAACGATTCGTTTTTTTTTTCGTCTATTCTATTCCCGTCTGCTCGAAGAGAGGTCGTGTCCAATTCGCTCGTCACTGTGGAAAGAGAGGCCGTGGTTCTGAGAGCTTCGCCACCACCCAGGATACCGCGCTCTAGGCCGGTGCGTCCCGACCGTTCAGCCCAGGCCACGCCCAAGCTATGGCTGCTTCGTGGTTTGGTCATCAAGAGGAAGAAGAAGGAGCCCAGGCCACGCCCAAGCTTTGTCTCCTTCACGATTTGTCTCCAATAACGGACGTACGACAAGCGGGGTGAGAGAGGGAGAATAATGTGTCTCAGTCATTCACTAAGTTGATATTATTTTTTTCTTGATGAAAAGCTTAGTATCCCTAATCTAACTATAAATATATAGAGCAATTGTATATCAATGATTTATTTCACTACTACAGATTCATTCATCACTGCCGGAATCCAGTCCACCGGCAGTGATGAACCGTTCAGGCTTGGGAAAATCAGAAAATCCATGGACTCGACCAACACTGGCAGTGAAGATTTACATCACTACCAGGTAGTATCGTTCCCTGACAGCGATCTTGATGGACATAGACCACTGTCAAGTTTGAAATAAGAACTGATAGTGATTTATAGACGAAAGAACAGTAAAACTAACGATAGAAAAAGAAGATTGACACGTAGATGGATAAAAACAATTGGTTCAACATTAATAGATAATATTTTACAAGTGCCTACATAAAAACACTAGATAACCGATAAAATAAAAGAAAGCGGCGGCCACCGCTACATTCCTGGCCGCCTAGGCCGCGTTCCCGCTGGCCGTTGCGAGCGCCTCCCTCAGTGCCTCCAGGTTCTCCGGTATCCCCTTAGCGAGGATATCGGCAATGGCGTCGATCTTGAAGGCGTAGAAGTTGACATTCTCCACCAAGGGCTCGGACACCCTTGGCAGGCCGACTTCTTCGGCCAGGTCATTGAGCTTGCCGAGCGCATCATGGAGGCACTCGACAGCGACCTATATCTCTGCAATGGTGTGGATGTCGGCCGTTGTACGTCGATGAAGCTGCCTGGGTGAACGGGGTTACGGAAAGAGAGGTTAATTAGCGATGGAGATCGTACCAAATCTGAGGGTGCAGTGTACAAATATATAGTAACAAGCTATGGAATGCATACAGTCTATTGTCGTTTCCCAAGGACGGCATCATGAAAATAGTCAAAGAGCGACTGGCTCATCCAATAGCCGTCGGCCCATCTCCCTGGCACTCAAAGGCCGACTTGCTGCGCGTTTGCACATGTTTTCTCCAATTGCCATGCTTAGGCGGCAACCAAGGGCGACCGGCTGCGCGTTTGTGTGCGTTTCAAATGGCTGCTTCCTTAGTTGCCACTACGTTTCTCAAGGCACCCAATCCCGAGTCCCGGTTTTGATCCCGCGACCGAGCCGTTTTTGACCATTTTTTCAATGAACGGTGCTCAAGTGAGAAACTTGTGCCAACGAAATCTAATGATATTTATTTGATAGCATAGATAGATATCTAATTACACCAATGTTATTCTTAAATGAGGAATGCTTTACATTATTTACCATTGCTCTAGGAACCACACCTACCTTTAGAAGATGATGTCGGCGGCGGAGGGAGGGAGGGAGAGCGAGAAACTTGTGCTACCTGTGGGTCGAGCACGTACAAATGACACTCAACTTGTTGTAGCACATCCACAACTTGTCGGGCTATTTAAAGAATCAAACTTGTACCGCCCGATGGATAGCTATCATTTTTTTTTCTTTTTGTGACAACGGGAGTACAATAGTTGCCACGTTCACTTTGCGTGTTCACAAAGACCTGTGAGAGCAGTGATAAGTCACGAAGGTGCATGCATGGTGCTCGTGTGGAGAACCACATTGCTAGCAGTATTCACTGTCGGTTCGGAAACCGACAGTGTCTCTGCTTCCGATGAGAAAAGCCTATGGCACCAGCTGCAGCGTCGACGGGTTAAATCAATGTCAGTAAAAACACTGTCTGGTGTAGTTCTACAACCAGCAATGATCATGTAGATCATTGCCGATGCCCACTATCCGGTAGTGGTATTCAATATCACCGTCGGGTGAAAACTGAGACCCAACAGTGATTTCACATTAGTCATCTCCATCGCCTAGTTTTCCCGTCGACCGCCGACCACTACACCAATGCCGGAGCACTGCTGCCACGTCCTCCGTACAATGGTAGTCGCCTCAACCACGGTATCTCGCCTATTTAAACGGTAAGAGGGTCGACGCTATGTTTTGCACCTATTTTCTCCTCTGTGTTTTGATCTTGCCTTCTTGGTTCGTCCTATAGTTTCTACTCTCTCCTCATAGTACAAGGCTTAGTTTTGAATTTTAATGTCTTGGGTTTTGGACCTAGGAACTCTTTTCTCGCTTATTTTCTTTGTTCTTCATCGTCGATCTTCTTTGCTAGAGTACTTTCCACATACATATGGCCTCTCTTTGAGAGAAAGCCCTCCACATACAACAATACGTAGTCCACGAAAATGGTTTACACAAAAGGTGTTAGAAGAGTCTTACTAAAGATAGAGGAATATCGGAGGTTGGAGCTATCGTGGGTATGACAATTCACAGTGCATCAACCGTTATGGTTGATCTCTAGAGTCATATTAAGAGTCATGCCCTCCTCAAGTGTGTTTGAGAGGATGCGCTATTATGGCTTGAAGATGAATACACTCAAATGTGCTTTTGGAGTGTGGATGGGAAGTTTCTCGGGTTCATTATACATGACAAAGGCATAGAGGTTGATCCTAAGTGGATAGCAAAGATCAAGGCAGTTAAAGCACCTCAATGTAAAAAGGATTTGTAGAAATTCTTAGGTAAAGTGAAACTACTTGAGAAGATTTATTGCTAACTTGTCCGGAAAGATTATTCCTTTCACCCCTATACTCAAGTTGAAGAATGAAGCTAATTTTGCTTGGGGGCAAAGCAACAAGAAGCATTTGATAAGATAAAGGAATATTTGTCATCTCCACCTATTCTTCTTGCACCTAGCAGGGGGAGTACCTTTCCGATTATACATCACTACCGAAAAAGAAGGTAATTGGGGCTGTTTTAACTCAAGAGAATGAAGGAAAGGAGTATGTGGTTGCTTATCTTGGTCATCATCTTCTTGATCCCGAGACAAGGTATGCCCATATTGAGAAATTATGCTTATCACTCTATTTTGCTTGTTCTAAGACGAGACACTAACTTTTGTCAAGCACTTGTGTGGTAGCATGCCAGGCCAATGTCATTAAACACATGTTATATCGGCCAATCCTCTCTCGGAAGGGTGGGCAAATGGGCATATGCTTTGATTGAGTATGGCTTGACTTTCGAGCCATTGAGGATTTTAAAAGGTCAAGTTCTTGCCGATTTTATTGTTGAGCATAGCATAAATCTTGATGATGACGTGAATTATTATACTATCACCCCATGGAGATTATATTTTGATGGATTCGTATGCAAAGGCGGTGCGAGTTGGTATTGTCATTGTTAATCCTTATGGTGCTGAAAATCCTATGTCATGTCGATTGGAGTTTAAATTTACTAACAATCAAATCGAATATGAAGCTCTCTTGTTCGGGTTGATCATGTTAGAGTCTATGGGGGCTGATCATGTGGAGGCATTTGGTGATTCATTGCTTGTGGTGCAACAAGTTGTCGAGGAGTGTCAATGCCTAGATGGATCACTTCATGCTCGTCGGGATGCTTGCCTTGATTTAATTGGCAAGTTTTCTAAATTTAAGATTTGGCATATTCCAAGAGAAGAAAATAATAAGGCTAATTTTCTTGCTCAATGAGCTTTAGGTTATATACTAGAGGATAATCATTTGCATTTAAAATTTATGCATAAGCAAACTTGCCTGCTCAACAGACATCCGGCTTTAATGTAGAAGAAGGATACTTTCATTTACAATATTTGTTGATGCATGAAGATTTGTTTGTTTCAAATGCTAATCCAGAAAATTCGGCTAAACCATCTAGTTTAGTTGGACAAACCGATGTGGTTCACAATTTGGAAAGATTGCCCTTGATTATCTAGAAAAGAGTCTAGAAAAGATTGCCCTTGATTATCTAGATGATGAAGAGGAAGAAGACCCTGAGATGATGATAGCGGAGGTTGAAGAGGAGGATCTCAATGTCACTGCTCCTGTTAATGTGGATATGGAGAAGCTTGAGTCAGAGCTTGAGATGATGGACTCCCCAGTCCCCACCACCAGTTTTCATGACGCCAAAGAAGAAGACAACACTAAAGCTGAGGGAGAAATTGGATGACAGCTTTTGTAGTCACAGCAGAAGCGTGGTCTTAAGGAATGAGGGCTTCAAGAATTCAAAAAGTGCCAAATATTAGGAGAGAACCAGTAACACCAAGAAGATGAAGACCAGAAAGGGGACAAAGTCCAAGAGCTCTAAGAATGGAAACAATCCAGCCCCCACAAGCTGAAGAACAAGCTGAAGAACCAGTCCCTCTGCTCTCCAAACAATGGCCAATGCATGCATCGCCCTTATAACAAAAAATGGCCGATACATAGTATCGCCCTTAGTTTCTGGAGAACCGATGTGATGGGCATTTATGTTGTTTGGTTTTTCTTGTCTTGTTTTCAGTTTTGTGTATCTCGCCTGAAAACAAGGGGGCGCATGTTGACACCCAAAATTGGCTTAGACTAAGGCACGATAAATTTCGAAATAGTCAATTTTATGAGGGGGCAAGAGAAAGTCAAAAGGTCAAAAGATCGGGATATCCGACGAAGGAGCTCAAACCACGGCGCTTGAGAGAGGCGCTGACGCTGGGACTTGCGCGGGCGCCCCCGGCGGCCCCTCAAGGCCAGTCCCCTCTCGGGATCAAGGCCCCGGCGTGTCTTGGATGCTCTTCCCCGTGGCATCCAACGGGGTCCCCTTTTTGGGGGCTCGCTGGACCGCATCCGCACACCTATTTCGGGCGTCCGGCGCTCTTCGCGGGCGTGTGTGATGAGACCATGTCCGAACCGATTTGGTTTTAGATCGGTTGTTGGAAGGTCCTGGTGCTTGGAAACGCATATAAGGTGGTTCCTAAGGGGATAAAACCACCCCCTCTATATAATGAGAGGTTCATGGCTGATTTGATCACATCTACATCCAATCGATCAAACACAACTACCAAAGTCCCGGCAACCCGATTGCCGCCCACATCAAAGTCCCCCGCAACCCCGATTGCTGCCCACACCGGAGCCCCGGCAACCCCCGATTGCCGCTGCGTCAACGCCGCGGCCATCAAGCTCGCCGCTGTTGACGTGTCACCGATCGCCGGAATCCAACCGATCCGTGACATTTTTGGTTTGAATTCATCTTAACATGCAAAACTAGGTGCGAAGAAATTTGAATTTTTCAAACGACCTCGGCTGAAAAAACTTTCTAAATGAAAATTGTAGATCTCGGAAAATTATGAAATTTTGTAGTTGACAACTTTTTATTTTAATTTATTTAGGGCCTAAAAAACTGGTTTAAAACTGTTTTGCCGGGGAGGGGGGTGGCGGCGGAGCCGCGTGGGTTCCAATTATTTTTAAGTTGTTCCAATTAGAAAAAAAAACTTATTTTGGTTGAAATCTAGATCAGCCGATGGTTCAACTAATTTGTAACCTAAAGTCATAATCAGTTTGATACTCCTTTTCTAAAAAGACAATGAGTTTGATACTCAATTTAATCAAAATAAAGGTATACTCCCTCCACCTCAAAATAGATGTCATTCTCGCTTCCCGAGAAGAACGTTTTCAAAATGCCGGCAATTATATATTAAAATATAAAAATATTTATGTTAAGTAATTAGTATCATCGGAAAGATCTTTAAGTCTAGTTTTTTAACAAATTTATTTGGAGATTTAAATGTTGCACATATTTTTTACAAACCTAGTCAAAGTTGAAAATGTGTGACCAGCACGCATCCCATAGTGATATCTATTTTGAGATGGAGGGAGTATATCTTCAAAGAAAAGACGTTTGCTTCTGCTCAATGAACACATAAATAAACTACGCAGTAAAGCAAATATATGTTATAATAGTGGCAATTCCATCATCTATCCACGCAAACTTGCAAAACTGGTGGCCACGGGAACTCACACAGATATCCCATCCCCATTTCCCTAGTATCCTCTGCTGCAGGCGTCACCTCCAAGGTCTTGAGGTCAACAGAAAAGGGCCACCGTAGTCTTGCTTGATGAGGCGATATGACAATGAACCCCACGCCTCTCTCCTTCACAATTTTCAAACGTTTACTCAAGAAGGATGGCTGGTAGCCAGGAAGGCCGCAGATTACCTTTGACAACAGGACCTTGTTCTGGAATCCCCACTCCCCATCCACCCTCGCAAACACCTCCATGGTATGGTCCATTATGGTGACGATGCGTGCTTCACCATCCCCGCCATTGACTATGGTGAAAATTCTTGTCTCGACGGGGGCATCATAGCAGTTTTTGATGGCCTGTGGTAACTTCGACAAGGTGAACTTGCCGATGCTACAATCAAGGGTGATCAGTGTCCCGTCTTTCGGGAGGTAAAAGTACCACGAGCCCATCACGCGACCCATGTATATTTTTTGGACGAACCTAGAATATAGCCTTGAAGCCATGTCGTCGATGCCCTTCTCGCTCCACATCGCGTCTGTATCACCGCCAGCAGTGAACACGGTGGTATGTGCGACACCATCGTCTTGACGACTCAAGAGCACGCACAAGACCCTGAAGTTTGACATGCTGATGCACCCTCCAGCCTCGTCTTCATCCACGTCGAGTATGAAGGCTTGCTCTAGCTTCCAATTGGCGCCATCGAAGTCCGGCGGTTGAGGGACGATCCTGTAGCGCTGCGTTAGAGGCTCACAGACGACTAAGTAAGGGAAGTCGACATCAGATCTGCCACCCTGCTGAAAATGAAAACACTCCATCAGGACGAGGCTGCTACGGCTATCCAGGACATTCCATGATTGGTCGCAGTCCCGATCACCCCGAGGAGGGAATATATATGTTCGCGTCTACGATGAAGTAGAGAGAGAAGTGGTGGGCATCAATGGATGATGAGGGGACAAAAGATGGCCATTGGCGACGGTTGATCCATTCATCATAATCCAGGTGGCAATTGTAGTAGTCGCCAGCTGCACCACGCATTGGCACCAAAATCCCACTGGACCGTCCTACCATTGGACTACAAGCCAATTCGCTCGCATTTGGGTTTTGATGCGTGGTGCAGTGGCGGACCCATGATGAGGCCCAGCAGGCCTGCATGCTGCAATGTGTTGGGCCTAAAATGGCTTCAAAGTCTTTCTTTGATCAAGCTGTACCTCAATCAGATGAGAAATTCAGAACTAGTTTGGGTGAGGTTAGACGAATTCAGAACTATTTTGTGAAAATATATGAGTAATTCATGTCTATTCATTTTCTTATTAACATATATTCTGCCAAATAAATCCACTATTCAAACATATTTCACAATGGGCTTATTGACGGTAACTATTCAAGCACCTTTCTACAAAGTCTGTCATAGTAAGAGAAGTCTAACTTAGTCGCATCGTTTGACATGAAAAAAAATCTCTTCAGTAGCAAGCTACAAATCATGGAAGACGAAAAAAAATGAAATCTCCACCAGATATCATATCATCATCTACATACCTATAAATTTTTAACCGATAAACACTAGAATATACAATGTCCATCAAGCCGACACACTGCTGACCCACTCTTGTCCGCTCATTTACAAGGCCTTATCCACCATGCTATCTGTTATAAAACATGTCATCAACGGTTAGAACCTTTCCCTTCCTGCTTCTGGTGATCAACATAGTAAATGAAAGTGGAACACGTATAGGAACACATGCTGGAAACTATTCTTTATGTTTCTGAATATTGGTGATTACAACAGTTGTGCCGAGGCCTAATAGTTTTGGGAGAAGGCCACATACAAACTGACTACTCCTTTCCTTCTAGGATAGAGTCCGCATGTTTTATAACACATTCAAACCTGCGTCCATCTTCACCGCATCATCCACCAACTCCTCGCCTTCTCCAATGCAGGCTGCAGTATGTTTGGCATAAAATAGCTTCAATGTCTTTCTTTGATCAATCTGTACCTCAATCAGATGAGATATTCAGAACAAGTTAGGGTGATGGTATACACGAATTCAGAACTATTTTTTGTGAAAACATATGGAGTAATTCATGCCAATTCATTTTTTATTCCCATATATTTATTCTGCCAAATAAATGCACTATTCAAACATATTTCACAATGGTCTTATTGACGGTAACTACGACTCAAACATCTTTTGACAAAGTCTGTCATAGTTAGAGAAGTCTAACATAGTTGTATCATTTGACATGAAAATAAATCTCTTCGGTAGAAAGCTACAAATCATGGAAGACAAAAAAAAAATGAAATCTCCACCAGATATCATATCATCTCATCTATACACCTATGAATTTTTAAGAGATAATGACTAGAATACAGTGTCCTTCAGGGCGACACACGTGTTGACCCACTCTTGTTGGCTCAAGACCTTATCACCGTGCTATCTGATATAAAACATGTCACTAGCAATAGGACCTTCCCTTTTCCATATCTCGTGATCAACATAGTAAATTAAAGTAGAACACAGAGTCACATATGGTGCAAGTAGACTATTCTTTATTTATCTCAATATTGGTGCATACAATATATAGCTCCCACGTATATATAGTCCTGCCGAGGTTTAAGAGTTTTGGTAGGAGGCCACATTAAAATGGACTATGATTAGTTTTCCTCCTTCTCCTTTCCTTCTAGGACAGAGTCCCTTTTTTTTAAAATACTATCAAACTTGCATCCAACTCCACCGCGTCGTCCACAAACTCCTCACATTCTCCAGTGCAGGTTCACTTACTGCAGGCAGCACATGCGCTCGATGCGGGCAGCGCTGCCATCACGGCCAATGCAGGGCTGCCTCGCCATGGGCCCTGCTGGCAGCGCATGTGCTCGCCACAGGGGATTACACCCTCTCACCCTATCGCTGGAGCCGCGCGTCGCCACAGGCATCCTCCTCGACACTCCATGGGATTGAGCTCTACACCGGCATTGAGCCCCGCTTCGATGAGCCTCCCATTTCCTCCAAGAAGCAAGTAGATGTGCTTGAAAGTGCTGGTTGCAAGCGTATGTTTATGATGTTTTCATAGATATGTTTCAAATGTTTTATACGGATGTTGCAAAATTAGAACGTGATGTTGCATATATTGAAATGGTTGTACACATATTTTCAAGTTCTTGTTCCCAATGTTTCATCTGTTTTTTTCAAACGTAACCAGCAAGCGTCTTTATCTGGATGTTGCATATGTTTCACATATATGTCTCCAATAGTTTTATCTTTGCATACAATGGTTTCCAGTATTTTTCAAATGTGCTTTTTCAAGTGTTCCATATGAAGACGTATGTTGCAAGTACTTGCATCTAGATGTTTCAAAAAAGTAAATAAGGTGTTGCATCTTTCGCCATGCCTTCTAATTGCCTCATCTCGGTGTCCAGTGCCAGCTGGGCATTTCATACGACAGAGCAGGACTCGTTCCTCCGCCTCTTCACGCTCAGGCGGCGTAGGTCCCGCATGGAGTGTGAGAAATAAAGTGCAATCATGGGCATCCGGGTGTTAGCACTGCCGTTTTTATGAGATTTCCTAAAGAAGTAACCCCTTTCTGAGTTTTTTAACAGGTTTCCTAAACGACGCCTCTCTCTCTCTCTCCCTCCCTCTCCCCCCCCCTCCCCCTCCCGCTCCCTCTCTCCCTCTCCCTCTCCCTCTCCCTCTCTCTCTCTCTCTCTCTCTCTTGAAAAATATAGAAAACAGTTTTAGGTAATTTGCTACTGCAGTGCTCTCTTATATCATGACCTGATTTTAAGGTACTCTCCTTCCTAAAACAATTTATATGATATATATTATAACATATTATAACATATATTTTTATATGCTCTTCAAGAAAATCCTTCAATACATTTCAAAAATCATCTTTGGCCAAGGAAAAAAAACCAGACCCCCCTCATTATCATTTGTTCCCATCTTCCCTCATGGTAGAAAAAATGCTTGTGACTCACTAAGTTTCCACATCGCCCGATCCTCTGATCCGAAGCGCAGATTTTTCTCTTTCGCCATAAATTTCGTTGCAACTCGTTGCTCGTCGGTGCCTAGCTTGCTACTCACCAAGCTCAGACAATTTTTGGATTCGTCATGTCCCAATATATCTCTAGTATGTTCTCGTAATTTTTTAGAAACTTAGAAACATTTTCTATACTTTAAGAACCTTAATTATCAAGTATTTACTGAATTTTTAGCTACAATATTGAAAAACCGCTGTCAAAATTAAGACAGGTGGTCACTTCTGATAAACTTGAATGGTTTAAGACTTCATCTGTAAGATAAGATCGAGATATACAATTTCATAATTGAGGAGTAAAATTGATCTACGACTGTAGTTTATACTAAATGGACTTTTTCTTTATTGAAACATGCTGGGTGTCGGCTAGTTGAAAGGCTTTTGTGTCATGGACAATGTTGGGGCAAAAATCAATTAATCCGCCAAAGATTTCTATTATATGAAAATAAATGTGCTCCTAAATTACTCACTTATGCCTATTATATCGTTGCTTCTGGTCTACCAACCAATCTCTATCAATCACGCAGATCACAGTGTCGGTTAAGAAGTCAACAAAGTGGATTGGTAACTGAAGTTTACGAAAAACAGGTAAAAACTAAAGAGTATCTCTATGTGTGTATTTGTATTTGGAAATTATTAACAAAAGATACAGAAAAAAAAAGGAGAGTGAGGTTCAGGAGTATATACCAACGAATGGTAAATATGCATAGGTTTGAAGAAAACGTACAACGAGGAGGGTTAATATCATGGAAAAAGGAACAAAGTACACGAGCAGAAGTTGTCTCGGTCTGACTCATAAAAGATACTACTGTATTATATAGCGCGATATAAGCAGAAATAAATGTACCATTGCATTCATTTGCTCCATGAACTCGATTAGCAAAGCATAATTATATGTTAATGCATATAATTCCATCATCTATCCAAGCAAACTTGTAAAACTGGTGGTCACGGGAACTCACACGGATATGCCATCCTTAAACTAATACTATCCAGGGCTGCAGGCGCCACCTCCATGGTCTTGAGGTCAAGAGAGAAGGGGAAGTGCCACTGCTTTTTGGCTCCCACGGTGATATGACAATGAACCCCACACCTCTCCTCACGATGGTCAGAGATTTGTGAAAGAATGATGGCTGGTAGCCAGGAAGGCGCATGAGCAACCTTAGACAATACAACCTTGTTATCCAATCCCCACTGTCCATTCACCCTCGCAAACACCTCCAAGATGTCGTTCGTCACGGTGACTATGCGCGGCTCACCATCCCCACCATCGACTGACGAGAGAAGTTGAGTTTGAAGAAGTGGCCATCCCAGAACTTTTTTATGTCATGAGACAGCATGAATGACGAGAACTTCCCCTGTGCTGCCATCATGGGTTATCAACATCCCTTCTTGCTGGGACGTAAAAGTAACACGATCCCAACACGCGACCCAAGGAGCACGTTGTAGACGTTAAGATTTGCTAGCCTTGAAGCAATAATAGGGCCTATGACCTTCTCGCCCACGTAGAGTCAGACGTAGACGCCCCGCCGACAAAGTGAACATGGCGGTATGTGCGACCTTAACTTTGGGGATGAGCATGAACAGGACCCTGAAGTTTGACATGCCAATGCGTCCTCCGGCTTCATCTTCATCGCCGTCGACGAGATAGGTGCCCCCATAAATGCTATCGACGACATTGAAATTGAAGTCCGACGGTCGAGGGATGACCCTCAGAGCGCCGAGTCATAGGCTCACAGACGACTAGGTCAGTGAAGACGCTGTGGATCGGGTGACAAATATACTCCATCAGAAGGAGGCTGCCACTGTAAACGCAGGATCACTAATCAACGCTGTATGTGGCTGGATCGATCGACTGAATCACAAGAACACCGATGAACACGCACACGAGAAATTTGGAACCGCCCGGGTGTCTCCCGGGAGACGGTGCCCTTTTTCTCCTTCTGTTCTGATGGATACAATGTGCTTAACCAGCACTACAACTCGACAACCCCACTCCTTGACACACCAGGAGTCTTAAACACTAGCTAACTCACGCCATTAGCTAAACACAAACCGCTAAGCACACGATACATGACACTGAAAACACACACTGCAGTTACTTGACCATCGTGGGCGCGTCCACCGCGTTCCAGGTTCAAACTCGCCCGTTCCCGCCTCGATTCGCCTTGGCCACGTGTCTCCACCGCACTGTTCTATGTTCCTTGTGTCAGGGTTACACCAACATGCTCCCCCCTAAGCCTGACACGCACTGAGATCCCTGACCCCGATCAGATGCCTCATCAACGAGTGCTTCATTGCTGGCATCGACTTAGTCAGAACATCAGCTCTCTGCTCCTCAGTGCACACTCTCTTCACACTGACTTCTCCTCTTTCGACACACTCCCTGATAAAATGGTACTTCAGACCAATATGCTTGCTTCTACCATGAAAGACAGGATTTTTCATGAGTTCTCTTGCCGAATTGTTGTCAACGAAAAGAGTGACCATCATGGGCTTTTCTTTTGTGATCTCACTGATCAGGTTTCTCAACCATTTTGCTTGCTTTGCTGCTGCAGTTGCAGCTACAAACTCTGATTCATAGGAAGATAGAGTCACTGTTTTCTGTTTCTGAGAGCACCAAGTGATAAGATTCTCATCAAGGTAAAATGCCATACCACCTGTGCTTCTCCTCTCAACAGCATCCCCTCCATGATCACTGTCAGTATATCCCACCAACTTGTTGGCACCACCACTCTGGACATAAACCAGTCCCAAATCAACAGTCCCCTTAAGGTATCTCATGATTTGCTTCACTGCTTTGGCATGCATTACAGTTGGCTTCTCCATCAATCTGCTAGCCAACCCAACTGAATAAGACAGGTCAGGCCTGGTATGCAACAGGTACCTCAAACAGCCAATGACTCTCCTGTACTCTGTCACATTCACTCTCTGCCCTCCCTTGTCTTCTGTCAGTTTGCAACCAGGATCTAGTGGAGTTTTAGTAGAGTTACACTCACTCATCCCAAAGTGCTGTAGAACCTTCTTGGCATAGCCACTTTGTCTGACAGTTATGTAGTCCTCCTTTTGTTCTACCTCTATCCCAAGGTAGCATGTGAGCAAGCCTAAATCAGTCATGTCAAATTCTGTCTGCATCTGCTGAAAGGTCCCTTGTGGTTTTTGGTAATTGAGTGTCAACATTAGGTAAACTAATATGTGTGATTGAGATAATACACAGGAGATTAGTTCACGTGTGGTGACGCAATGAAGGAGCTTTATTGCACATGAGACATGACATGGAGTCATGTGACCAAGGTGGTGAAGATCAAGACAAGGCTTGGCTTGATGGACCAGTTGCAAGTGTGAAGGGCAAGTCGAGGGACTTGGCGCCGAAGGACCGACGCAACGGTGAAGAGCAAGTGAGGTCAAGATCGATGGACCAAGAAGGTCATGTGATGATATGAAATGGATCATATCATTCTTGATCGTGTTGGTGCATATGTTGCATCGGCACTTGAAGATGGAGCGGAATGGAAATGCGCAAGGCAAAGGTATAACCTATAGGGCATTTCATTTCGCCGGTCATTGGAGCTTAGAGAAGTTTATGACCGGATTTAGGATAGATGGCCGTATTTATCAAGAGGGGCAAACTTGTTTGCATATCGGTCATCTAGTGCCACTTGAGCGATCTAACTTTGCGATGTGTTAGGATCGAAAGTGGCGTGTTAAGAGCTAACCCGCCTTTGAAATGATTGTGAAAATGCTAACACACTTGCACATGGTGATGTACACTTGGTGGTGTTGGCACATTTGCAAAGGCGGCGGTGATTGAGGTGGTTGAGTTGGGTTTGGGAACCGCCTCATCCTCCCGCCGAGCTTGAGAGGCGGGATTCGCGCTTTCGAGAAAATGAGTTGCATGTTTTCTATTGCGCCGGATGCATCGCGGGTGGTGTAAACATGCTATTCCTCGTGCTCAAGTTTGGTATACTTGATGGGTAGCATGTCGGGGCAAAGGCGACGAAGATCGCGCAGGAAATAGCGACCGGACGCGGTGATCGGACGCGCGACCGGAAGCTGCTCCTTCGACCGGACGCTCCGGTGGGTGCGTCTGGCAGAGAGCATGTTTTCGGCCTTCGGGCGCGAGGCCGACCGGACGCGGTGACGGACGCTCCCGTGTTGACCGAACTGCGGACCGACGCATGGTCCGATGTCACCGTGGAGCCAGGGCCTTGTCTCTAACCCGACGCCCCAAGGGAGCGATGGACGCTGGACCGACTGCTGGTGAGTCCTGGGCCGGTGCTGTAAGCACCCCAACGGCTCTTTTTGGCTTGTGGCTATAAATAGATGGGGTGGCCGGCTTTGGCTGGTTGTTGAGCACATTCTAGCCTTGGTGGCTTGTATTGTGGTGTTTGAGAGCCCTCCCACTCACATATGCTTGATATCGCTCATCCGATTGAGTGAGAGATCGAGTTCTAGTGCATTGCATTGAGAGATCGTGATTCGTGGCACTAGGTGATCGTGTTGCAAGCCGGTGTGCTTGTTTCTTCTTGGAGGTTGCCACCTCCTAGATGGCTTGGTGGCAAGAGACTTCGTGAAGCATGCAAGGAAGCTTGTGCGGTGCTCGAAGAAGAGATTGTGAGAGGTTCGTGCTCACCCCGCGGGGATCGTGGAAGAGCAACTCTAGTGGAGCGTGTCATTGAGCTACCACACTTGTGTGTGGGTTCACATGGTACCCTCCTCGAGGGATTGGCTAGAGGACTCACACCGTGTGAGGGACTCGATCGAGCTCCCAAACCGTGGGATTTGGCAATCGCCATTGCTTGAGAATCATCACCGGGGTGATTCGCCAAATCGTGGAACCACTAAAGTGTTGGTCGACACAACGAGGAGTAGGGGAAGTTGGCAAGCTTCCCGAGACCCGGTAAAAATCACCGGTGTCATCTTGTGTCCACACTTCGGCGGTGGTTTGCAATCTCTTCGCCTCAAGCTTTGTTCTTACATTCATATATACATTGTGTTTGTGCTTGAGTAGAGTAGTTGTAACTATCTAGCTTGTGTAGCTTGTTTAGTTACTTTGCTTAGCTTGTGTAGCTAGGTAATTTGAGCCTTTGGGTTAGGCGTGTGTTGCCTTGTCCATTGTGCATCTAGTGAGCTTAGGGGCTTTGTGCTTGTGCTTACTAGAATTGTGTAGGAGCTCACCCGTGCTTGAAAGTACTAGTGCTTAGGTTTGTGTGACCTTGCATTAGAATTGATTAGGAGCTCAAGCTAGGCTTGTCACCTCACTCTTCTTGTGTAGGATCTTTTGTGAGGTGATTTAGAGTCTTAGTTAGAGGGGTGAAGTCTCGGCTAGACCGATAAGTTTAATTCCACATTTGTTTCTAAGTTAGCCGGTGCGATTAGTTTTTAAAAGGGACTATTCACCCCCCCTCTAGTCCCCATCTCGACCCTTCATCTGCTTCTTGAATAGTGTGACTTCATCTGGATTTCCTCCTGTCACCACTAAATCATCAACATACACTCCAACAATGACTGCATTAGTACCAGCACCACTTATGTACACAGCTTGCTTACTCAAGCATCTTCTAAAACCCAGTTTCTTCAGGCAGTTGTCCAACTTGACATTCCATGCCCTAGGAGCTTGTCTAAGTCCATACAGAGCTTTGCTGAGCTTCAACACATACTGCTCTTTGCCTTTTACTGCAAAACCTTCAGGTTGAGAGACATACACCTCCTCTTCCAGGTCTCCATGCAGAAAAGCTGACTTGACATCAAGATGATGAATTTTCCAGCCATTGTTTGCTGCATAAGCCAGTAATAGCCTTACTGTGTCCAACCTAGCAACTGGGGCAAAAACTTCCTCAAAATCTACCCCTTGCTTCTGGACATACCCTTTAGCAACAAGCCTAGCCTTGTGCTTCACCACTGCTCCCTCTGAGTCTTTCTTCAACTTAAATACCCATTTGAGTCCAATGGGCTTCTTTCCCATGGGTAACTTCACCAGTTCCCAAGTCTCATTTTTGATAATTGACTGCATCTCCTTGTTCATAGCATCCACCCACTCCTGATGATCTGCTGCCTCCCTATAACAAGTTGGCTCTTCACTCTCTGCCAACAGTGCTGCAATGTCTTCCTCTTTTGAATCTTGCAGCTCAACTTCAGAAGTGTCATCATAAATCTGAGTCAGATCTTTATACATTCTTGGTTCACTACTCTCAGCTGTGGAAGGTGTGGAATGTTGATGACTTGAGATCAAATGCTGTGGTGTAGAGAAACTTGCACCAGGGCTGCTCAACAGACTATCTGTCTGAACTGAACCTTGTGCAGGTGACTGTTGTTGATCCGACAATAGCCCACTGTCTTGCTCTTCATCTGTATTTTCAATTTCTCCTGGTTCTGCCTGTTCCTCCATCTCACTAGCAGCATTACCATGATCAAGCTCATCCTCAACAACAAAGTCGAGACAGCTTTTACCCACCGCATCACCGTCCCAACTCCACTTCTTTGACTCTTCAAACCCAACATCTCGGCTGACAACAATCTTCTTTGATTTAGGATCAAATACTGTGTGCTTTACTTCCTTCCTCAACTCCAAAGTAAACCAACTCCCCGCTTCTATCATCAAGTTTTGGGTGTGGTGCATTAATCTTGGCATGAGCAAGACACCCAAATACCCTCAGGTGACCCATGCTTGGCTTCCTGCCATTCCAAACTTCATAAGGTGTCTTGTCTCCCAACACCTTGGTAGGCAGTCTGTTCAGAAGACAAACTGAATGCTTCACTGCCTCAGCCCAATACTCTCCTGGAATCACCATACTCTTCAGCAATGCCCTTGCCATGTCCATGGTTGTCCTATTCCTTCTCTACACAACACCATTCCATTTGTGGTGTGAATGGAGCGTTGAGTCTGTCTCTTGATCCCGCATTGTTCACATACACCGCAAACACCGAAGCTAGAATTCTCCACCTCTATCGACCGAAAGCATCTTGATTCTCGCTTCCCCGCTCGATTCTCAACATCAACCTTATACTTGACAAACATCTCACAAGCCATATCTTTGGTTTTTAGAAAATACACCTGCATCCATCTTGAATGATCATCAACCAACAGCATGAAATATTTATTTCCTCCTGCTGTTGCTGGTGAGATAGGACCACATAGATCAACATACACTAGCCCAAGCTTTTCTTCTGAGTGCCACTTTGTTGCCTCGGGGAATGAAGCTCTTGTCCTGATTTTGGTCGCCGACAATCACCGCGACACCCGGACGAATGTGCAATATTAGGCACTCCAGTGGCCATCTCCTTGCTTGCTAGCTGTTTCATTGACCTAAAGTTAACATGCCCTAGCCTGCCATGCCATAGCCATGCTTCACTATCAATACTTGCCATCAGACATTTGGGCTCAACAACCGTCGAAACCTCCTTCTTGTAATGTGCTATTCGTAGTTCTAGAGACTTTCATGATCAATCTATTTGACTGCTTTTTTTCTACTACTTCCAAATAATCATCATCAAGCAACACCCTATGCCCTATCTCCGCCAATTGACCCAGGCTAATAAGGTTGTTTTAAGTCTAGGAATGTAATAGACATCGACAAAAACCCACCGATCACCCCTCGCTTTTCCCCGAAAGACTACAAAGACCTTTTCCTGCACTTC
The DNA here is from genome assembly GCA_015847255.1 of Hyparrhenia diplandra. Classification (NCBI taxonomy): domain Eukaryota; kingdom Viridiplantae; phylum Streptophyta; class Magnoliopsida; order Poales; family Poaceae; genus Hyparrhenia; species Hyparrhenia diplandra. The sequence continues at coordinate 877,916 of JADLZK010008929.1, forward strand.
GACGCGCTTGAGTCATCTCCAAATCTCACCCTCCCCTTGTGTTGAATAATCAACATCTCTCAACTTCGCAGTCACCAGTCATATGATTGCTTGCATCGTTATCAAGACACCAGAGATTGCCCCGTTGGATCACCTCCTTCGCACAAATGGAGCTCGGGAATCACCTTAGCCTCATTCAGAAGACACTCGAAACGGGCATCGGATTGCCGGGTGCTCGAGCTGTCCCGGGGGTAATACCATTTCAGCGAGCAACACAACATGTTCCTTCTCTTCTTGCTTCCTCCATTACTCCCATCTCCTTTCTTGGCTTCGACACCGACATGTAGTGTCCATAATTGTGGCACTTGAAGCATTTGATGTGACTCTTGTCACGCTTCCCGCCACCGTCTCTTCCTCCATCTCTCCCCATGGCCACGGCCACCCCCCACCGCCACCACGACCTCGACCTCGGCCACGGCCACCGCCATCGCCCTCTCTTCTCGTTTCCCCGACGACTTACCACCCTAACCCTCTCTGCCGCTTCCCACTCGCCTCGAGTCAAGAGCACCTTGCCTCCACTCTCCAAGCGAGCATCACCACCGCCATTGCGCTTCGCGGCGTTCGCCAAACGCCTTCAACCGCCCGACCGCATCTCCGAATGTCAACTTCTTCATATCACAAAATTGCTCGACGGCGCCACAACATTCAAGTATCTTTCGGGCATGATATGAAACAATTTGCGAACCAAATCGTTATCCCTCCAAACTCCCCCAAAGTTATATTGGACCGACATGGATGTCGGTTTGCCTAACTTGATCCGCAAGGCCGCCGCTCTTCTTTTTCATCCGGATCGCGGGTCGAACTCGCTCTTCTTCGGGACTCCGCAGCCACGCCTCCTTGACGCTTCCTCTCGACGAATCCCGCCTTCAACGCCTCCCAAACCTCCCTCCAAGTCTTCTTCGTGGCGACTTGCATAAGCAAATCGTCCGAAATGCACCGGGAGGAGATTTTGCCTTCACCTTCTTGTCCTTGGCGGTTGCTTTCGCCGCATCCGGGCCGCGGACAACACAGTCGCCGACGTCCCCGCCCGGCTCCACCACACTCCACTCCTCCCGGTCCTCCATGATAGCCCCGAACACGAATACACCAGCTGGTATAATTCGCGATCGTCAAGCTTCTCGGTAGATCCGGACTTCGCCGCCGCCCATCCATCATCCTCCCAAGACAATCGACATGGCGACTTGATCTCGAGTGTCTTCGCGAAGATTAGCGGCTCTGATACCACGTGTAAACGCAGGATCACTAATCAACGCTGTATGTGGCTGGATCGATCGACTGAATCACAAGAACACAGATGAACACGCACACGAGAAATTTGGAACCGCCCGGGTGTCTCCCGGGAGACGGTGCCCTTTTTCACCTTCTGTTCTGATGGATACAATGTGCTTAACCAGCACTACAACTCGACAACCCCACTCCTTGACACACCAGGAGTCTTAAACACTAGCTAACTCACGCCATTAGCTAAACACAAACCGCTAAGCACACGATACATGACAATGAAAAAACACACACTGCAGTTACTTGACCATCGTGGGGGCGCCCACCGCTTCCGTGTTCAAACTCGCCTCGCTCCCGCCTCGATTCGCCTTTGGCCACGTGTCTCCACCGCATTGTTATGTGTTCCTCGTGTCGGGTTACACCAACAGCCACGGCTATCCCGGACTTTCCACATGATTGATTCTTCTCCCAGCCCCTAGACTCAAATATGCTCAAGTCGAGGGAAAAGTGACGGGCATCAATGGATGACGACGGGACAAACAATGGGTCGCCCGTTGGATCTAGTATGTGGGAGCGATTGTAGAAGTGGCCGGCGACAAGTTGTCCATGGAGAGATCGGAAGCGGGCGGAGGAAACCGGCGCCGGCTATGAGGCGGCGCCATCTTCTGCATGTGGACGGGCGCGGATGAGGCTGATGAGCGAATCGATCCGCGCCCGTAATCAGAACCAGGGTGTCCTCCACGTCCATGACAGCTAGAATAGATCGGCGGCTATGGCTGCAGCGCTTGCATGGAAAACCCTATAGCATGACATGTGTTGGGATTGATCGTGCTTTTAATCCCTAACTAACTAACGTATTGATCGTGCTTTTAATCCCTAACTAACTAACGTATTGGACTAGGATTTGGGCTCTCTGATGCATGGAGTGGTAGACTGATGAGGTCCATATAATAAGACCAGGATTCAGAACGAACTAGTTAATTTTGGGAATTATGTTGTGACGAATTCAGAACTAACTATGCATATATATGAGTATTTTGTGTTTATTTAATTTTATTATTAGATCCTCGGCAAAGGAGGTAGTTCTAAATTGTAGGTACTTCTAGTTTTTATCATAAAAAATCAACTCATAGATTAATCAAATTTATAAGAAAGCAACATATCTGTGAAATCCATCTTCAGTGTGCAACCTATGCAACCACCAACTAAGGCCATAAAATTTGGATCCAATGTCTAGGATTTTTTTCACTTAAACCCTCCCACCTAAATACACATGGGTTAGATTTAAACCCCCACAGGTGGAGGGGGTTAAGTGAAAAAATCCTAGACGTTGGATCCGCATCCTCGCGGGCCTTAATTGGTGGTTACATAGGATGCACACTAAGGTGACTAGGTCTATAGAAAGATGTTTGAATAGTTACCATCACTAGATCCACTATGAAATAGGTTTTCATAGTGGATTTATTTGGGCTGCAATAGGTTTCATATAATTTTTTGACCAATTCTATTTGGTTTAGGGACTTTTTGGTGTTGAGACTAAAAAAGTCTCTTTTAGTCCATACCAACCCAAACAGGGTGGGACTTTTTACTACTTTTAGTTAAAAGTCCCTAGAAGACCCTCATGGAGAGTCTTTTTTAAAAAAGTCCTGGGGACTAAAAAAAAAAATCCTAGGACTTCTAATTATTCCTTGTTGTGCATAAAAGAATTGAAGTCCTTGTTCATTAATTCATTGGGACTAAAAGAAATTGTCTGTTTACTATCTTGTACCTTGTAAGATTAGGCAAATCCTTGGACAGCATAGGCTTGCCTTATTAGTTGGTATTCAGAGACAGGTTGTTCACGGTGCATTTAGATTTTTCTTTTCCAATGGATGATTATAGTCTTGCTAATAAGGATATTAAGTGTGTGCCGACGCTTTATTTGAGAACCAGTGATCCCAGTCACTATGATTGGGAAGATGCAATGCACTTTTTCTTGCGGGGTCGTGGACTCGAACCACACATGCAGTTGTTCTTTGCCAAGAAGACATTTTCTGATAATCTTTTTCTTCGTTGTGGCGGGAATTCCATAAGGGACGTAAGATGAGAGGTGAAGAACTTTGTAGGACATGGGACGCTATAAAAGCTGTGTTACAATGGCGCTTTTGGTTTTGGTCCAAAGCCAATTGTTCGCTCATCGCAGAGTGTTGATCTTCCTGCTCCTAGCTAGAAAGCTACTGGTATTAATCCTAATAAGAATCAGTTGGGTTCATATCAGAAGGATATTGCTGATCCATATGAATTTGGGAAGAATAGTGTGGCTATAAAAGCAATAAAGAGCCTGTTCAGACGGTTGATATTTCTAACAAAAAGATTTTCAACTGTTGCCGAGTCTTGCAGTACCCCAACCGACAGTTATGCATGGGCGTGCTGAGTTCTCTTCTACATTAGGGCTGCATAGTAGTGTTTCTTCTTGTGATATTCAGTCCGAGCCGAAGCTTGATGATACAAATGATGACTTTGATGGGTTATCTATGATGGAAAAGAAAAAACAGTGATGGTACCGTTGTGGTCAAATTACGATGCCCGCCACGGAAAATATACTAACCGTGGCGGGCAGCCTGTTGGGCGGCTGACCAGGTCGGCCAACCATATTAACCATGGCAGGCAAAGGTGTGCCCACCACGGAATGATTTAAGGGTGTGTCACACAAAATAAATCCCGCACTATTGGCCACCTAAGCAGCGGCACGCAAAACAGGGCCCCTACTCGGCCACTCCAATAGCAGCATCCAAATTTGAAACCACAAATCCATTCGAATAGACAATGACAAATGGGACCCACTCACCATTCTCTCTTTCAACCTCCTCCTCTACCCACTTAGCAATGTTGGCCGGATCTTGTTAGCACATAGATAGAATAGAGTCGCATCCCATGGTCGACGCCAGCTCTATCCGTTGTGGCCCTCGTGGATGCTCCTGCGTCGGCGGCCCTCGTCGGTGCTCCAACCACTACGAGTAGGGCATCATGGCAAAGGTGGACATCTGGGACCACTCCTGCAATGCGAAGGGGGAGGCAAATGGCTACGTCCATGTGGCATAAGCAGACATAAGGGCACATGGGCTGCTGGCATATGCGCATTACCGCCTCAATGAACGAGGCACAAGAGCTGGGGAAGTTGTGAAACCGAGCGAGTCGAGCCATAGGCGAAAAGCATCAATACGCACGGATTCAAGTCAAGTCTAGGTTGCCGGTGAGGGAGTGGGAATCTCGACAGTGTTTTGACAAGAGGAACCATGCGCGGGAGGGAGCTCAAACAGATCTTGTCGAGGAGCTGCAATTGGTCGTATATCATCGAAACCCGCACCTCCGAGTGGCCGCGACGGCCATGTGCCGCCGCGGGCGCTATGAATGGTAGTTTGATTGAGGGAAGCGAAGGGGGGTTGGTGGAGGGAGGGGATGTCCGCCCGGCCTGGTCCATCATGTAGTGATGAAGAAAAATGGTCAAAACGGTCATTTGGGTGCACGGTTGATGAGCCCCCAAGAATAGGTGTCGGAGGAAGAATTTGGGTGTCCAGACAAATTTGGATGCTCTAGTACAGGGGCCCTGCTATGGCTGTGTTTTTTTGTCTCAACGTCCATATATTTAGCTATAGGGATTCAAGTATGAGGTCTGTTGGAGTTGCTCTGAAAAGGTTAGTATCCCCACAACATATCATATCCGAGATGAGGAAACGTTTTTTTTTTTTTTTTTTTTTTTGACAACAAGATGAGGAAACGTTAGTGTAGGGGCAGTAGTATATGTTAGAAATTAGAAATGAAAATGATTTAATTTGCACCTCTTGCAGAAGGGTCTGCATCTTCCTTGCAACCATTTTTTTAAAAAACGATTAGCATCCTTGCCGGGATGTGACAAAAGGCGCTGCAAAATGCAGTGCGGTCCATTCAAACTTGTAAAGGCTTCCAGTCCAAAACGCTCCTCCTAGGTCGCGGTAGCCACTTGCCGTCACGGCATCAACTCTCCTCCTTGCTTGTATTTCAAATTTAAACAGATTTTTAACAAGTCAAACATGCTTAATCAACCGTCAGTGAACCTCAGAGGGTTAGGATAAGGTTCGGGGTAAGTACCATCTTTTATTTTTAAAATTTCGTTCTTTTTCATTTATTCTATTTATTCAGCATTATATTCATGTACAGAGTAATTCTTTTTATTTATTCAGAATTATATTCATGTACAGAGTAATATATGAGTAAATGATGGGTTCTGATTGAACAACCGAGGGTAAATTTACAAAGTTGAATAAACGGGGCTAAAATTACAACAGCCTTCAAAGAAGGGCAAGAACACCAATCCCTTTTTTTATAGTTACTAGATTGTGCAGTAGGATAGGTTAATAATAGACGGTGGTTCTAATTTGTATCTGGTTACTCAACTCTGCCACTGCACTAAGAAAAAACAACATAACTGTTAAATGTACTAAATTTTTTAGTACAAGTTGTCTCGATCTAACTCATAAAAGCAACGACTATAATATTATAAATAAATCAAAATAAACACTAAAAAAATGAACATTTGCATGCATTTGCTCCAAGAACACATAAATGAACTCAGTAAACCAAATGTATATATATGTTATAATGCATGCATACGTTTCCATCATCTATCCAAGCAAACTTGCAAAACTGGTGGCCACGGGAACTCACACGGATATGCCATCCATAAACTAATAGTTTCCAGGGCTGCAGGCGCCACCTCCATGGTCTTGAGGTCAAGTGAGAAGGGAAGTGCCACTGCTTTTTGGCTCCCACGGTGATATGACAATGAAGCCCACACCTCTCCTCACGATGGTCAGAGATTTGTGAAAGAAAGATGGCTGGTAGCCAGGAAGGCCGCGAGCAACCTTAGACAATACAACCTTGTTATCCAATCCCCACTGTCCATCCACCCTCCTCGCAAACACCTCCAAGATGTCGTTCATCATGGTGACTATGCGCGGCTCACCATCCCCACCATCAACGACAGAGAAGTTGAGTTTGAAGAAGTGGCCATCCCAGAACTTTTTATGTCATGAGACAGCATGAATGACGAGAACTTGCCTGTGCTGCCATCAAGGGTTATCAACATCCCTTCTTGCTGGACGTAAAAGTAACACGATCCCAACGCGCGACCCAAGGAGCACGTTGTGACGTTAAGATTTGCTAGCCTTGAAGCAATAATAGGGTCTATGACCTTCTCGCTCCACGTAGAGTCTGTATCGCCCCTGCCGACAGTGAACATGGCGGTATGTGCGACCTTATCTTTGGGGATGAGCATGCACAGGACCCTGAAGTTTGACATGCCAATGCGTCCTCCGGCTTCATCTTCATCGCGTCAACGAGATAGGTGCCCCGATAAATGCTATCGACGACATTGAAATTGAAGTCCGGGCGGTCGAGGGATGACCTGTAGCGCCGAGTCATAGGCTCACGACGACTAGGTCAGTGAAGACGCTGTAGATCGGGCTCATAGGGTTACGAATATACTGCATCAGGAGGAGGCTGCCACGGCTATCCCGGACTTTCCATGATTGATTCTTCTCCCAGCCCCTAGACTCAAATATGCTCAAGTCGAGGGAAAAGTGACGGGCATCAATGGATGACGACGGACAAACAATGGGTCGCCCGTTGGATCTAGTATGTGGTAGCGATTGTAGTAGTGGCCGGCAACAAGTTGTCCATGGAGAGAGCGAAGCGCGGAGGAAACCGGGCGTCGGCTATGAGGAGGCGCCATCTTGTGCATGTGGACGCCGGGCGCTGATGAGGCTGATGAGCGAATCGATCCGCTCGAATCAGAACCAGGGTGTCGCCCACGTCCATGACAGCTAGAATAGATCGGCGGCTATGGCTGCGGCGCTTGCATGCAAAACCCTATAGCATGACATGTGTTGGGATTGATCGTGCTTGTAATCCCTAACTAACTAACGTATTGGACTTGGATTGGGGCTCTCTGATGCATGGAGTGGTGGACTGATGAGGCCCATATAATAAGACCAGGATTCAGAACGAACTAGTTTTTTGGGAATTATGTTGTGACGAATTCAGAACTAACTATGCATATATGAGTATTTTGTGTTTATTTAATTTTATTATTATCCAGTCTAGATCCTCGGCAAAGGAGGTAGTTCTAAATTGTAGGTAGTTCTAACTCATAGATTAATCAAATTTAAAAGAAATACAATTGGTCAAAAAAATTATAAGAAATCTATTGCAGATGTATTGCCAAATAAATGCACTATGAAAACCTATTTCATATTGGATCTAGTGATGGTAACTATTCAAACATCTTTCCAAAGACCTAGTCATAGTTTGACTTTAAAGTACAATTTTACATGAAAGTAAGACCCTATTTGGTTTAGGGACTTTTTTGGTGTTGAGACTAAAAAAGTCTCTTTTAGTCCCTACCAAACCAAACAGGGTGGGACTTTTTAACTACTTTTAGTTAAAAAAAGTCCCTACAAGAACCTCATGGAGAGTCTTTTTAAAAAAGTCCCAGGGACTAAAAAAAGTCCTAGGACTTCTAAACCAAACACCCCAGTAAATCTCCTCTGCACTATGACTTAAAAATCAACTCATAGTTTGACCTAGGCAAATAAATGCACTATGAAAACTTTTTTCATAGTTTGGCTCATTCAAGGTGAAAGACGGGTCACCAACCCATTTTTGGTTTGATAGTTGGGTGGGAAACAAACCACTAAAGGATAGATTCCCAGCAATATGTTAAATACTGTAAGAAGAAAACAATACTCTGTGGCACAAGTACTTAATTCATTGATCCCCTATAAATATTTCTTTTTACTAAATTAAGTGGGTGCAAACTTAAGAGATTGGAATAGAATTGTAAACTCTTTACAGGGTGTGAACTTGCAGGAAGAAAGGGATGTTTTAGTCTGGGCCCTACCTTCATCACGAAGCTTCTCTGTAAAATCCATGTATGTCGTGTTAATTAATAATGGGAAATAGAGTCTCACAAGATATTTGACAAATTAAAGTTCCAAAAAAAAAAAAGTTTTTGTGGTATCTGAAAAAAGGGTGTGACCTTAACCAAGGACAACCTTGTTAGGCTATACTAGAACGGTGACATGAAGTGTGCCTTCTGTAATTTACCAGAAATCATTCAACTTCTTTTTTTCTAGATTGCTTTTATTTATACCAAATTCTTGTGTCAGGAGCGGTTCATATGTTGTATGGAATTCCACCCCTAAGTACGGATGACCTTTTCAATAGGTAGTCAACGATGGCTAATAGAATACTAAATGCATTGTTATTGACAGCAGTAGCAGCACTTTGTTGGACTGGGTGGATAATGAGAAACGAGGTGGTTTTTTGATAAATGTTGGACAATATTTTTTGCAGGTACTTTTCGGGGAACTCATTGGATTCAGCAGTGGGCACAATTTGCCTGATGATCCACGGTATGAGCTAGTCTCATTTGGGCAGTACCTTGAGACAACCGCATTGCGTCTCATTTGGGCAGTACCTTGAGACATCAGCATTGCACATTTCTTTAGTTGGAATGGATTGCTGGCAGCTAGATTTATTGGATCTACTTAGTTAGAACTTTACATTCGTTTTGTTCTTTTGACCGAATATTCATTTTGTTTTTCCATGTGGATTGTGTTAAGTTGGAACTTTCTTTTGTTTGTGCGTTGACCTAAGGGTATTACTCTGTAATAATTGGCCTAATTATATCGGATAGATGAAGCCGGATATGAGCTATCCTTTATCTAAAAAAACAATTAGAACGCTTCCCGGGAAGTAACATAAGGCACTGGAAATGCAATGCGGTCCATGCAAACTTGCAAAGGATTCCAATCAAAAGGCTCCTCCTAGGTCGCGATAGCGCCGTGACGACTCTCCCCTAGCTTGTATTTCAAATTTAAACAAATTCTAACAAGGCAAACGTGCTTAATCAACCGTCAGTGCAACCGAGAGGGTTAGGATAAGGTCAGGGGTTAGTATCATATGTTATTTTAAAAATATCTTTATTTTTATTGAATCTATTTATTCATCATTCATGTACTATCCATCATCTATCCAGGCAAACTTGCAAAACTGGTGGCCACGGGAACTCACACGGATATGCCAGCCTGTCCCTACTATCCATTTTGCTTGCAGCCGCCACCCCCATGGTCTTGAGGTCAATGGAGAAGGGCCACTGCTGATTTAGCTCCCATGGTGATATGACAACGAACCCCACCCCTCTCCTCATGATGGTCAGAGGTTTGTAGAACAAGGATGGCCGGTAGCCAGGAAGGCCGCGAGTAACATTGGACAACATGACCTTCTTCTCCAATCCCCAATGTCCATCCACCCTCACAAACACCTCCAAGGCGTGGCTCGTCATGGTGACTATCGCGCCGCTCACCATCCCCACCATCAACGACGCAGGAGTTCTGTGTCCTGTTGTGGCCATCCCAGAACTCTTTTATGTCCAGTGACAACGCCGACGACGAGAGCTTGCCTGTACTGCCATCACGTGTTATCAATGTCTCGTCTTGCTTGATGTAATTGTAAGATGAGCCGAACGCCCGACCCAAGTAGCACGCCGTGACGTTAGGATCTTTTAGCCTTAAAACAATGTGGTCTATGGCTTTCTTGCTCCACGTCGACTTTGTGTCGCCACTGCCAACAGTGAACATGGTGGTATGTCCGACCAGCTCATCTTCATGACTGAGCAGCATGCACTGGACCCTGAAGTTTGACATGCCAATGCGCCCTCCAGCTTCATCTTCTTCATCGCCGTCAACGAGGTAGGTGCCCCGATAAAAGCAATTGTCGAATTTCAAGTCCGGGCGGTCGAGGGATGATCTTGTAGCGCCGAGTTAGAGGCTCACAGAGCGACTTGATCAGGAAGGGGCCGGGGAGGAACGGCTCAGGGATACGGCGTCATCAGGAGCAGGCTGCCACGGCTATCATGGACCTCCCAAGTTGGATTGATGTCCTCCTTCCAGACCGAAGACTCAAATATGGTCGCCTCAACGACGAAGTCGAGGGAGAAGGGGCGGGCATCAATGGATGACGAGGGGACAAATGATGGGCTTCTCGTTGCATCATCATCATATTTGCGCAGCGATTGTAGTAGCCGCCAGCGGCGGGTGGTCCGTGGGAGAGAGCGCCAGCGGCGGAGGAAGCCGGCGTCGGCGATGACGACGGCGCCATCTTCTGCATGTGGAATGGGCGCGGATGAGGCTGATGAGTGAATCGATCCGCTCCAGGATCAGGAGCAGGGTGTCCTCCACGTCCATGGCTGCTACCATAGCTCGCGGCCGCGCCGCTGCGCTTGCTTGCGAAACCCTAGCATGATGACTTGTGTGTTGGGATTGATTGATCCCGTACGTTCTTTTCTTTCTTTGATTTGATGAATATATATTCGGCAACGTGTCCACGCAGCGTGTGTATTGGACTTGGGCTCTCTGATGCGTGGTGGAAGGTGGACCGACGAGGCCCAGACTGCAATCGATCTGAACCTCAGTCGTCAGATGAGAAATTTGAGAACTATTTTGGGCGACGTAGCTTGTGACGAATTCAGAACTTTTCTGTGAAACCAATTCATGTATATTTGATTTTGTTATTATCCACTCCCTACATGCATTTCACATTTTTTTCTTAAGCCGGTCTACTTTATTGTAAGTTTATATCTAACGTTCTAAGTTGGAGCATCGTTTTACATGAAAATAAATGATCTCTTCAGTAAGCTGCAAACTAAAAACTGGGAAGGAAAGTTCATGACAAAATACAAAGTTATAAAACGTTTGGAGCGTCTCAAAATACCCATAAATAAATAAAAAATCACAAATTGTTTTTTTGGCGAAGATTGTTAAACCAGACCTTAAATAACTCCTTGTCACCGGTTCCTAATTTGTTAAACTTGAGACACTTTGACTCTTCAAAAATGCTGGAATCACTTCTAATCTGGCACGAAAGAAATATACACCAACAAAAACAAAAGAAAACCTTACTTCTGTTGAACATACCCATAAATAATAAAATGATCACTTACACTACCACACGGACGGCCTCCACCGGCGGCGGATAGTGTACCGAGCGCCCTACGAAGCGCCGGTACATTTCAGATGTACCGAGAGCCTCGCTCGGTGGACTACAACCCTCGGTGGTGCTACCTCCACCGGCGCCCACCGCTCGGTGACCACAGGCTCGGTACCTACCACGTTCACCCGGCGGCCATCCCTCGAAAACCACAGGACTTCGGTAGAACACAGCGTCACCGAGCCAGCCCTCCGCAAACTTATGCCCTCGGTGTTGTTGGCGCCCGGCGTCCGCAGGAGCCTCACGCAGCCTATGCCGTCAACTCTACCGAGCGGCGTTAGGGGCCCTCGGTAGAGGTTGGTAGTTTCACCGAGGGCCATAATGCAGGCCCTCTATAAAATCATTGTACCGAGCGCCCGAGTCTGGCCGCCAAAGTGAAATTATTTTTTTAATTTTGGATCCAAATTTTTTTGTGTGTGGTTTTGTACAATGTCTCATAGCTCATTTGAAATTTGAGAATTTTTCAAAACTATTTAGTATATATTTTGATTTTATTCCTTTTAATTGAATTTTCTTGTATAAGTCAAATTTAAACTAGAAGCCATTCGAATAGAGGGCAGGCATGAACCAAAAATGAGATTCATAATCGTGAGTGCAATGTGAGGCCTCATCTAGGGATAGACCCAAAACTTTGAACATGTCGTTCACGGAACATGACCATTCACTTGCGGGTGATTAGTTTTTAATCATAAAAAATACAAACGAAGTTGAAAAATCTTGAAACTTGTTGAGTTGTCGTGGTATCGTATGCATAGACATGAGAAAAAAAATTTGGTAAGGTTTCATCGACGTTGGCTCAAATTATGGTTGAAACCCGGGACATATGTCACATGTGATAGTATCACCAAAGAGGACGAGGAGGAGGACCGAGAGGAGTACGATGACTTTGGAGGGACCCCTACTTCCGGTGTCTACTGGCGAGGTCCCGTGAGCCTCCCTCGGGTTCCCAGCGAGGACCACCGTCCAACGATTTGCCCCGACGGGCAAGTGTAAGTACCTCTTGATGTTATCTCCAATCATCTATTAATTTGAACTGTTTAGGGAAACTAATCTTTTGTCCTACTCTCTTGCATAGGAATTGGATAATTTGGTCGGCACGCCCTCACGCTCCCCTAACGGCATCCTTGGTCTCCTCGTCGGGAAGCACTTCCCGGCATCGTCCGATATACAAAGGCGAGGGGCGAACCGGCATACACGTATGACCACTACGAAAGCCGAAGACGCTACTTATGGCAACGCGTGGCGGAGCACGTGAAGGCGAACTTTGGGTAAGTCTTCGTCGCACAAACTTTTGTCTATACATCACATTCATTAGACTAATCCGAGCGTGTGACTAAGGATGATTCACATTTGTATGCAGACTTTCTTCGACTAGCTCGAGGGGATATGAAGAGCGGCGGAAGTGGTGTTGACCAAATCCATGAAAAAGCGCATCGTTGACATGCATCACGAGGTGAAGCACCGGTCGCGTGATCAACTACTACGGGTCCAAGCTTGGGACAAAGGTCAAGATACCGGACGCCGAGAAAAGATGGAGCGACCGAGACCGTACATTGAGGTACATGAAAAAAAGCTAAAAATTTATTCGTTTTGAGCTTATAATTTTGTTTCATCTAACCTTCCTCGATATGTCATGTAGATGGTCCCTACTTGGTGCATGAACGATCTCCCATTTGGAACATGATCGTGGATGTGGTTCACACGGAGTTTCAGTGAGGCACGCCCAAGTGCGGGAGGCTCGTTTGGCGATGGGAGGTCCTGCACACCATCAAGGCAGTCGCAACCTCACCGTATACAAAGAAAGATGGGTACGTGGATTCTTTTATCGTATGTAACGCTCAATTTTGCCTAGTTTCTAGTTATCTCATCTTTTCTCGCAGATGAAGGCACACCCAGGCGGGAGTGCAACGACTTTGGGGCATTCTCGCATGTCCCACAAGGGCAAGGCGTCGTCGGCGTAACCTTCTCAAGCTGAGCGACCGCCGCCGAGTCGTACACCAACCCCAACATGCATGAAAAGGTCCACGCCTACGGGCGACGGGCAAGGAGCGCTATGGGCCGGACTTTGATCCGTTCATTCGGGAGATTGATGCGAGATCGTGATGACGGTGGGAGGAGGTAAGAAGCACGGACAGTTGTGGATTGTCGACGGGTGCATCGTGAGCTCCAACCTTAGTCTCTCACGCATCCGATCGAGAGCACGAGCAAAGCTTTTGCCTATACGCCCGCTTCCTAGTGCCGCACGATCGCGTCTCGGGAACTCCTGGTTATTTCTTTATCAAACAGATTTCTTTACGCACCTTAATTATGTTTGCATCACCTCTCATGGATTGAAATATTGTAGGCGTGGCTAGAAGAGTCGAGCGACAATTGCAGGCTGCGGAGGCTGCGTTTCGGCCCAACAGAAACCCAAGAGAAGCGGCTAGCGAGCTCATGAACTACCTCCGGACCTCGGGGGCTCCCCGCCGGATCTGTTTGCTAGCGGCGTTTGCTCCGCCTCAACCTACCCCGTGAGTATGCCTATGCTGTCAATAATTCTTTGCTTGTGGATGTCCTGGGTTCACGTCTAACACATGCAACATATTCTACTTTGAGCAGCCGGCTTCGATGGGATCGAACCACGCGCCGCCTCCTGCCCATGATGATCACGGGTCTCCTTCGCCGACTCCTTGGCCGGGCGTGCAACAACAGCCCCTCCCCCTCTTCCATGAGCTTATCGTGGACTTGTGGTACTTTTTGTTTGGAACTTGTGGTACTTTTGGATAAGCTTGTGTGGAACTTGTTGAACTATGAGTTGTGGTACTTGTGGATTTGTGGACTTGTGTGGACTATGAGTCGTAGAACTAAACTTGATGACTTGTGATGAATATTGGAGCTACATGTGATATATATGTGATGAATGAGTTGTATCAGTGCATGGATGGCAAATATATGAGATATGTGATCTATATGTTTCATTTGTAAAGGTGGAAAAAAAGAAAACAGAAAAAAAAAACAAATATATGGTGACTTTATTGAGCGGGACACTCGGTAGAGGACCCTATACCGAGGGTAGCACTTCGGTGAATCTGGGAGAGGGGGAGCCTGGGAACCCCATATTCCCGTGTACACCAATGGTAGCGCTTGGTGAAACCAGCGCTCGGTGGTAATATGGTCGATTCACGGCGTGTCCATGGCCCTCGGTGAAGCGACCATCGTTACACCGAAGTCGTGGATGAGTCGACCCCCGGTAAGAGCTGGTGTCCAGGGTTTTAAACTTTAAATCTACCGAGCACCCTTCCCGACAAGGCGCAAGAGATAATGTTTTAAAGTTTTTAAAAATTAAAATGCACCGAGGGGGTGTTGAGGTGGCCCTTGGTGAAGTTGACGCCGACGGTGGCAAACGCCGGTCGACGTGAAGCCGTGTTTTGCGAGAGGGGGCCGAGCCCCGGTGCGCTTTGATACTGGTTTCACCGAGGGGCCCTTTGTGAGCGCTCGGTACACTCTTTTCCCCGTTTAAAGTTTCACCGAGGGGCTAGTACCGAGCGCGCCCCTCGGTAGCGCGCCTCCACCGAGCGCTATTAGGCCTATCTTGAGCGCTTTTAGCGCTCGGTAGAGGCGACGCCTCCAGTAGTGTTACACTCCTATGTTGAAATATGCACACAATTCTATCATCTATCCAAGCAAAGCTTGCAAAACCGGTGGCCATGAAACATCACACGGATTTGCCCTATATTTTTCCCAGTAGCACTACCATGGAATATTTCAAATGGGCACTAAAGGCCCTTTTTTGTCTCAGTTAAAAACACCAATAGGGACTAAAAACCATCCTTTGGTCTTGGTTGGGTACGGTGACCTTTTAGTCTCAGTTGGCACCAATGGGGACTAAAAAGGTCCTCCATGGATCACCAGCAGGGACTGAAAGTTCCCCACGGACAAATTTAAAAGGAGAACCCATAAGAATTTAACATATGTGTTGTGCAATTGAATTGGTAAAGAAGCTATGTGTGAGACAAGAGGTCGTGGATTTGAACCTCACGCAGCCTAAGAGAGTCCCTAGGATTTAAATTATTTTATAGTCCACGTTGCTCGACTAACAACTAATGACCGGGACCGGTGGCCATGGGAACTCACACCTATACGCCATCAGTTCCATACGACAATACGTCACAGGTGCCACCTCCATGGTCTTGACGTCAATGGAAAAGTACCAGCATTGTTGTTGATCCCACCAAGATATGACCACGAACCCCACATGTGTCTTCACGAGGGTCGGATATTCGTTGGAGAAGGACAATGGGTAGCCAGGAAGGTCGCAGGTAACCTTTGACAACAGGATCTTGTTCTGCAATTAAGCCTGGACAAAATACCCGATACCCATTACCCGAACCCGAAATACCGGACCGAATTACCCGATCCCAAATTCGGGATAGTGATTTTAATTACCCGAAACTAGTTTGGGTAATTCGGATAATACACTCTGGTACCCAAACTACCCGAACTACCCAAAGTTTTACCTTCATATTTATATTTATCACTTATTGTTAGTTGAACACTTGAAATTATCACTTTATCAAAATAAAATTATCTTGGTTTGAACGAAAGTGACTATAATGTATTATTCTCCAAAATTGTTGTTGAAATTCTACACAAATCGCTAGTGAAATTATGTTTAAATTGCTAATAAAATTTTGTGTAGTTTGTTGTTTTTGTAAATTCGGTAGATTGGGTATACCCGAACCCGAATTATCGGGTAGTGTTTTTCGAGCTAATATCGGGTAGCAATTTCCATTACCCGAATTTTCATTACCCGAATTACCCGACCGAAAAAATCAGGTAACCCGAATGCCCAGGCTTATCTGCAATGTCCACTCCATCCACCCTCCCAAACACCTCCATGGTATGGTCCACCGTGGCAATGATGTGTGGCTCACCATCCCCACCATCGACGACGCCATAGAAGTCACATAATGTCCAGATGTGTCAACAACCATCCTTTAGTCTTGGTTGGGTACGGTGACCTTTTTGGTCTCAGTTGGCACCAACGGGGACTAAAAAGGTTTTCCATGGATCACCAACAGGGCCCCATGGACAAATTTAAAAGGAGAGCCCATAAGAATTTGTCACATGTGTTGTGCAATTGAGTCAGTAAGGACGCTATGTGTGTGGCAAGAGGTCCTGGATTTGAACCTCACGCAGCCTAAGAGAGTCCCTAGGATTTAAATTATTTTATAGTCCACGTTGCTCGACTAACAACTAATGGCCGGGACCTTTAGTCCTGGATCCATATATAGAGCCCCATTCACAATCAGGATTAAAGCCCATTTGCCTACCACTATAAAAAGCAACATTAGAGTTTCAGCATGTAAGATGAAAGGCAAAATTCTTGATTTATTATAATCATGTCAGATAGGATAGAACAAGAGCTGACATACTTAAAGGCTAAAGCTAAGGTTTTCCATCAAAACACATATATATTCAACACATGTAGATGTGACGCCAATTTGAAAAAAAAAATAAGAATGGGAATGAAATAACATTAGTACTAGCATCTAGAGTTTATTTATCAAAAACATGTAAAAATTATAGAATACCTCTATGTGTGTAACTGTGTTTTTGCATTAGAAAATTATCAACAAAACAAATGTATTTAAAAATGCTTACAATTCCATATCACCTATCCAAGCAAGCTTGCAAAACCGGTGGCCATGGGAACTCACACCTGTATGCCATCATTTCCTTACCACAATACGTCGCAGGTGCCACCTCCATGGTCTTGAGGTCAATGGAAAAGTACCAGCGTTGTAGTTGATCCCACCAAGATATGACCACAAACCCCACACGTGTCTTCGCGAGGGTCAGAGATCCGTTAGAGAAGGATAATGGGTAGCCAGGAAGGTCGCAGGTAGCCTTGGACAACAGGATCTTCTTCTCCAATGTCCACTCTCCATCCACCCTCCCAAACACCTCCATGGTATGGTCCAACACGGCGATGATGCGTGGCTCACCATCCCCACCATCGACGACGCCGAAGTCACATTCTGCCCAGATGTGGTGATCCAATAAACTTTTGATGGCCTGCGACAACACTGACGACGAGAACTTGCCGGTGCTGCCATTAAAGGTGATCAGCATCCCATCTCCTTGGACGTAAAAGTAACAAGAGCCTAGCGGCGTGACCATAGCATCGCGTTCTGTGCGTGAGAACGTAGCCGTGAAGCAATGTGGTCGATGGCCATCTCACTCCATGTCGAGTCCACAGCACGGGCAGTGAACACAGTGGTATGTGCGACACCATCGCACGACTGAGGAACACACACAAAACCCTGAAGTTTGACATGCCAATGCACCCTCCGGCCGCATCTTCATCGCCATAGACGAACGGACCGCTGTAGCGGTATACTGAATAGTTGGCGCCGTCGAAGCCCGGTGGTCGAGGGAGGATCTTGTAGCGCTGCGTCAGAGGCTCACAAATGACTAAGTCACGGAACCGCCATGGAAAGGCATGTTATGAATACACTCCAGCAGGAGGAGGATGCCACGTATCCCGAACATGCCATGACGGGTCGAATTTCTGAGAAGGAAATATGTCCATGTCTACTACAAAGTCGAGGGAGAAGTGGCGGGCATCAACGGATGACGAGGGCACAAACCATGCAAGACGTGAGGTGTCGCCGTCATCGCAGTAGTCGCCGGCGACGAGAGGCCCGTGGAGAGAGCGGAAGCGGCGGAGGAAGCCGGCGTCGGCGATGACGCGGCGCCATCTTCTGCACGTGGACGCGGCACGAATGAGACTGACGGCCGAATCGATCCGGCTCAAGGATGAGAACCAGGGTGTCGTCCACATCCATGGCTGCGCTCTGTGTGACTGCGCGCTTGCATGCAGAACCCTAGCGTGCTGGAATTGATGAGTTGATCCCGTACGTTCTTATTGAATAATTCCAAACGTGTCCACACGCGGTGTGCGTATTGGATTTGGATTTGGGCTCATATGTTGTGTGGTGCAGTACGTACGTGGTGGACCGATGATGATGTGGCGCAGATCGACTTGAGTCGGCACAAAATGTGTCGGAAGTCTTTCTTTGATAAGATGAAGCTCAATCATATACGGCATGTGACGAATTCAAAACTACTTATGTCATCGGGCCCGTTTGGTAGAGCTCCAGCTCCACTTCAAATGGCTTCAGTTGTGGCTTCGGTTGTGGAACAAATTCACTTGTAAAGCTGAAGCCGTTTTTTGGACCATTTGATAAAACAGCTTCTCTATGTTGTCGAAAAGGAGCAAATGTCCATAATAACTTTTTTTTCCTTTTTTTCTTTTTTCTATTCTCACCCCCAACCTTATCTCGATGGAGGGATAAGGTGATGGACCTGATGGTCACATCGAAGAAAACCACGAGAATCTTTGGGTTTGGCAGCCGCTAGTGCCGCTCCGCCGCCGGACGCCATTGTGGTGCTTCGATGGAGGGAGGTCGCCGGGGATTTCCTTCCCTCCCCTCCCCGGCCTCCTCCCCGCCTCCCCATGCCTGGCCTCTTCCAGCGCCGCCCTCGCTATCTCCGGGCGCTGCTCCATCCCACTGCAGCGCATGGGCACTGATCCCTCTGCAGCACGCGGCAAGACGACCCATGCAGCGGCGGGGCAAAGAAGACCAAGGCCACATGCTGGGCCCACGGGGACCAGTAGGAGCTAGGCGAAGCTCGTTTTTCGGCTCCAGGTGCGCGCTCTTGCTCCAATCAGCAGATTTCACGGGCTCTTCCTACGAGTCGTAGCCCACGACCATGTTTGGTACCGGAGCCAAAAAAACGGCTCCAGGAGCTGCGGTAGAATCCCTACCAAACAGGGCCTAAGTCATTCCCGTTTCTTATGTCTCAAAACATATTACATAGCTATTTAATTTGTGAAGGCATCTAGGCCCCCATTGATTTCAGTGATTAATGGCAACATAAGATTATTGTGACTAACGCGTGTTTTGCGTAAAACTATTTGAGTTAGGTCACAATAATGGTTTGCATGCCCTCTGTCGATGGAAATCGTTTTTAGATTTCAAAGGATGGATGACAAGGTTAAGAATGGTTAGTTCTAATTGTCAAAGGTGTTGGGTGACATCGGATTAGTTGTTAGGACATTGTTTTTCCTTTGACCGCACTATTAAGGGAGTGCGAACGGGTAGCTTGACCTAGGTGAGTTTAATGGTATAGTGTGGTGCACACTTGTCAAACTTAGCACTAGGTAGCTACAAAATGATCATGAAATTGGTTGCAGCTGAAGCCGTTCACAAAGTGGTTTGAAATGGAAGTGAAACGCACTTCAATTCATGTGTCGGACGTTGGTCTAGAGAGCACCAAATGCTGATATCAGCGCCCAGCCCGTGGTGGCTCGTGCAAAGACGGACGAGGGAGCATCGGACGCCGGGTCGGGTCTGCGATCGACGATCCGGGCGCCGACCGGCACGCCCAGCACTCGCCTCGGGACGCTCTCTAGAGCCCCCTGAGTTGGCCAAATCGCCGATGCATCCGTGTGATGGCCTCGGGCGCGTCGGGCGGTACTCATCGGGCGCGTCCGACGCCTTCGACAGAGCTGATTTTTTGAGCAACGGTTGTCTTATTGGCTTGGGTCTATAAATACAACCCTACCTCCTTCATGTTAAGTCTCTTGCCCTTTTGTTCAGCTGAAGCAAGACATTGAGAGTAAGGGAGAGCAAGAGCCTAGTGAGGTGTTTGAGATTTGATAATCCAAGGCTAAGGACCTCATTAGTGCTTCTGAGTAACAAGTGTGCATCCATTCTTTTCATTAGGCTTGGTTGGGTCAAGTGAGAGTTTGTGCTTGTTTCTCTTGGTAATCCCCATAACCTAGACGACTTGATAGTGATTCGGTGCTTGAAGATCATCCGATGATGCTTGAGGATAACTCAAGCCATGGTGTGAGCGGTTGTGGGCGATTCACCGCGACGGAGTGTTAAAGAATCAGCCCGTAGAGAGCACTTGATCCTTGCACGGATCAAGGGGAGCAATACCCTTGTGAGGGTGCTCCAATGAGGACTAGTGGGGAGTGGAGACTCTCCGATACCTCCGGGAAAACATTGCTACGCTCTTCTTCCTCACTTTACTTTGAGCATTTACTTTCAAGCAATTCAATTCATGTCTTTACGTTCCTAGAATTGCCATGCTAGAGTAGCAATTGGAACCAAGGGTGCAAAACTTTGTGCGATAGTTGATAGAAACACTTCTAGGCACAAGTGGGTGAATATGGGCTAGTAGGTTTATTATTTGCAAGAAAATTTTAGATTAGCCCAATTCACCACCCCCTCTTGGGCATCTTGATATTTTCAATTTTGTTATTATCCACTTCCTACATTCCAAATCTATCCTAAATTGTTCTAGTTTTATGGTAAATCAACATATATACCTAGATTTTGAGCAAATTTTATTTTTGTTATTATCCACTTCCTACGTTCCAAATCTATCATAAGTTGTTCTAGTTTGGCAAAATAGCTAAAACCGTCCATGAACTATGGGGCTTGGCTCGATTTGGCTCTGAACTATGAAAACATCCAATTCAGTCCCTCAACTGTCCTTACCGGTCCACATTCATCCTTGAATCAACTCATGTCACCGCCCAAGTCAACTTGGGGTGTGAAGTACCTTTTACCCTCCATCCATAGTGCGGGTTTAACATAGGTACCTTCCGCACGCATCGAGCTACTTGCTCCCTCCCTTGACACCTCGCCGGCCCTCATAGCCAGCTTTGCTCGCCACCCCCTACTTGCCCGAGGCCACCGCAGCTAGAGACCACCCCTAACCACCCTCCTCCCAGCAGATCGCAGTGATGCGAGCTAGAAGCTGCCTGTGTTAAACCTTCTCTATGGATGAATAGTAAAAGGGTATTTTAGACCCCAAAGCTAACTGGGCGGTGCCTAGAGGAGCATATGTGGTGTGCCATGTCAGTTCATGGACTAATTTGGTTGGTTAGGATAGTTCGAGAAATAAATTGGATGTTTTCATTGTTCAGGGACCAAATTGAGCCGAGCAGCCTAGTTTAGGGACGACTTTGACTATTTTGCCTTCTAGTTATCGTAAATCAAGATATATATCTAGCTTTTTGATCAAATTTATAAGAAATATATTATAGCATATATATGGCTAAATAAAAGCATTATTCAAACATATTTAATGATTGTAAATATTCCAATATATTTTTACAAACTCAGTCATAGCTAGAAAAGTTAAAGTTATTAATTAAGAAGTATAGGCTAATCTAGCACTCAGATGTTCGGCGCAACATATACATCTCGATGCCCGCTCAAAGTGCCCAACCCATTGCGTCAACTTCAGCCTCACCCCACAAGCACGCCCCTAGCGTGCCCCTCAACCAAGTCTGTACACCCACAGTGTGCACCCACGGTCCAGTCCACACGCACCTAGCTCGCCTCAGAGCCTACACGCCCTCAGCTCACCTCGCAACCCGCTAAGATAGCCCCACACGTGCGATGAGCACACACCAGTGCCCCCAGCCACAGCACTCCCTTCCGCTGGCCTCGGCACCTCCATCCACTAGGCCACCTGTAGGGTCGAGATGAGGACTAGAGGGGGTGAATAGTCGTTCTAAAACTAATTGCGCCGGCTAAACAAATATAATGCGGAATTGAAACTATTTGTTTAGCCAAGACTTCACCCCTCTAGCTATGACTCTAGCTAAAACTATTGCTTGTGTACGCCGTGGTAAAAATTTGAAACGATTTCATGCAAGTTTGGATCCCGGACTGCAGAAACCTAGACATCTCAACATGAGTTTCACGCACTCATTATTATCACCTATTGGATTATCAACCTCCTCCACATCAATCTCCATATTTGCCTCAGAACTAGCAGCACCCTTTCCAATCATGGTAGAGTTATGTGACTTTGGATCGCTTGTACCAGAGCTATTGGATTTACCCCGGTTCTGTACATCCGCCATCTCGTTTTTCTTAGGTGCCTCCTTTCCATTCTCACCATTACCACTGTTAACTTTATCGTAAGTTTATATCTAACGTTCTAATTTGGAGCATAGTTTTACATGAAAATAGATGATCTCCTGTTCAGCAAGCTGCAAACTAAAAACTGGAAGGAAAGTTCTTGACAAAATACAAAGTTATAAAACGTTTGGAGCATCTCAATATACCCATAAATCAATTTCAATAATTGAGTTTTTAATTTTTGGTGAAGATCTTTAAGCCAGACCTTCAATAACTCCTTGTCGCTGGTTCCTAATTGGTTAAACTTGAGACACTTTGACTCTTCAAAAATGTTGGAATCACTTATAATTTGGCGCGAAGAAAATATACACCAACATAAACAAAAAAAAAAAAAGAACCTTACTTTTGATGAACAAACCCATAAATAAATAATAAAATCACTTACACTCCTATGTAACAATGCACACAACAATTCTATCCTCTATCCCGGTGGCCATGAAAACTCACACAAATATGCCCTATATTTTTTCCTAGTAGTACTATCCATGTGATCGATGGCATCATCGGCGCTCCCGTCAGCGTCCATATTGCCACTGGCAGTGAACACGGCAGTACGTGCGACACTATCATCACCACCGACGAGCACACACAAGACCCCAAAGTTTGACATGCTGATCGTCCTCCAGCCTCATCTTCATCACCATTGATGAGGAAAGCACCCCGAACCTTCCAATTGCCGCCGTCAAACTCCAGCGGTCGAGGGATGATTCTGTTGCTCGTGTCGAGGCTCACATATGAGTAAGGCAGGGAAGACACCAGGGATGTGTGTCTCATGAATACAGTCCATCAGGTGGGCGACGCATCGCTACTAGCTTGGTGGGACCATTGGCATAGTCGATGGCACGGCGACAAGAGGAAAGGGGCTGACACACTGTTCGCCTTAGTGGCATCGGAAATTTGAAAGAAAGGAACGCGCGATGCTTCGCAGCGCCCCATCCACCACTAACTAGCACTTCGGCACCATCAAGCACAACGCCGACCAATGGATCGAAGCTGAGGGCGTGCAAGCTTAGTTGTCTAATTCGCGAGTAATCGACATGGAAGCCCTCTTTGTGGGAGGCTACCCCTAATGTAAAAAGTCTTCCCTCCCAATGTGTGTTGTTGTGTGATGTAAAAAAAACTCTGCTACTTAAATACAAATATGTGCAAGTCTTTTTGCGTAAAAAAAAAAAAAAAACACTCCATCGAGAGGAGGCTGCCGGCGACGTATGCGTGATGAATTCGAACTATTTTTTGAAACCACTCCCTTTAAAAACGTAAGTTGCTTTAGTTTAAGGTAGGTATATAAACTTTGAAAAGTTATGGAATGTCAAATTCAAGTGAAATATAGCTTAGCCTAATCCATTGTGTAGATTCCAATCCTGCCAAAATGAAAGGATCCAAACAGGCCCCAAGAGAGTGCAGTCTAAGTCATAGCATCAAGATTCTTAAATCGTAATAAAATGTGAGCAGTAGTCCTGGGTCTAAATTTCACCGGCATTGAAGGTCCTTTTGTCTCAGTTAGAAACACCAATGGGGACTAAAAACCATCCTTTTAGTCTTGGTTGGGTACGGTGACCTTTTTAGTCTAAGTTGGCACCAATGAGGACTAAAGGTTCTCCATAGATCACCAGCATGGACTGAAGGTTCCCCATGGATAAATTCAAAAGGAGTGCCCATAGGAATTTGTCACATGTGTTGTGCAATTGAGTTGGTAAGGAAGCTATGTGCTAGTTAAGAGGTTGTGCATTTGAATCTCACGCACCCCAAGAGAGTCCCTAGGAATTAAATTACTTTTTTAGTTCACCATGCTTGACTAATAACGACTAACTTTTTTTTTTTAAGCAAAGACTAATCTAAAACTCCTATATAGGAGCTCCCCACTATCCATCCTTGAGGGAATTCTCGGCCTCGATTGGTTCTGGGAGTGGTAACTGAAATTGAGACTGAAACTTAGCTCTTAGCGTCGTGGCACGTCATCCTCAAACTCTCTTCCTACCTAAACGGATCGAACTCTTCCCCGCGCGCCCCCTCACGTCGCCGTCATCATCACTCCAGCGTTGTGGAGTTGTCGTTCCCCCTTCCCTCCCCATCCGCATTCCATCGCGGTGTCCCTTGGTTTCCCTTTGCCTGCCCATCTTCCCTCGAGACCTTGCCACGGGTGGAATTCCAGCCGATGAGTTCCTAAACAAAGGCAAAGCAGCCGCTTCTGCCTAAACCTAAAAACCCCACCACCAGCAGCGGGAGGAGAGGAGGCCGAGGGGAGCTAGAGGGGTAGAGGGAGCGTCATCAGCCACCGATTGGGATCGCCCTCGCCCACCGGCACCCGTGCGCTGCGGGAATTCGAGGATCGGAGGATGTGGCGCCTGCGGATCGCGGAGGGGGGCGGGGACCCTGGCTCCGCACCACCAACGACCACACCGGCTGCGGTCTAGGAGTTCGACGCCGCCGCCGATCCCGACCCTGCCGTCGACGCCATGCGCCGGGCCTTCGTCGAACAAAAGCACCAGCTCAAGCACAGCGCCGACCTCCCCATGCGTATCCGGTCGGTGCCCGCCTACCCCCCGATCGCGGTGCCCTTGGTTTCCCTTCCCTCCCCATTCGCATTCCATTGCAGTGCTCAACTTCGAGACCCCACGAGAGCGGGGAAGATGGAGGACCGTGGTAGAACCGGAGACTCGAAGCTACGGCCAAGTGAATCGGATCGGCGAGATCACAGGCCGGAGAACCAAGCTGAGCCGCCCGGCGCCGTTACCGGCTCCTTCGGTCAAGATGGATCGATCTTTGAAGCAAAGCCGGTGGCTCCGATGCGAGGAACGGCAAGCTACAGCCACGACAAAGATGTGGGTCACTTTGAATTTTATATTGCTGATGTTGCGATAGCCATTATTGTTTTTGGATTGTGCCGATCTGGTTAGTATATTCACAATTTGTGTGAACCATCTTTTTTACCGGTGAACCGGCATTGGATGGGCTTCGGCAAGACAAGAAGTTCTGCGTTGATCTCATGGTGGGTATATGTCTATGTGTGTGGTTGAATTGGACAAAGAGTGAAAGCGACAATTTTTGCCGCAATTGCCGCTTGGTGTTTTGTTATCTTTTGGCTCCTCTTTCTAACTTTCTTTTGCCCGATGAGCGAGTTGGTGGCATCGCACCTGCGGTAGAGGGATTTAGCTCGAGTACGGTTCAGGGCTGCAGTCCTCCAGTGGGAGGATATTGCTCCGAGCTTGCCGGGTGCTTTGCTGGTCGAGAATGGAGCTAATGCTTCATCAATATATGTTTCCATCTGCTTATGTTATGTATGGATGTTGATATTTTTTCTTGGTTGCTATAATGGGGACTGAACTCTACCGCGAGAGATTTGTGAGGGCTCTTGCGAATGAGTTGTGTGCACCATTATTAGTTCTCGGACAGCAGTGTTCTAGCACCATATGTAATATAATCTGCCCCATATGTTTGTTACAAGTCTTGAGATCTAAGTTTGTGGTTGAACCTAATGCCCGACCTTGTAGGATTCTCGCGAAGACTGTTCAGAGAGAGTGAGGTGGAGGATAATGGTTCAGAATCGAGGTCGATGGTGAAGGTGATGAGGAATCTGCTGAAAGTGGTGATGATGATTCTATTAAAGCAAATGAGAGTCCTAAATAAGATACTTCCATGCACTCTCGAAGGATTTGCCAAGGTTTCTTTTCTACTCCGTATTAGTTGTCAAACCATGAAAAATAATGACATTTGACGATTCTTATGTGTTTCGACTCTTTTCATTCTAAGTAGTAGAAAATAAAGTGTTACTTATTACCTTAAAAAAATGAGATCCATCCTAGAAGTAACTAGGTGTTCATTAAGAAGAAATAGGCACCCATTTCAATTTGAAGAGGACTTGAACACGGGTGTTTAGGATGCACAACTACACCTTCCACTCGACTAATACGGTAAAGAAAAGGCTTCATTGGCAAGAGAAGGTTGTTTAATATAGGATTGAGTATGTTAGATTCCACAAAGAATCCAATCAAATATATCCTTAAGAAATCCTTGACAATTGAGGACCGTTACCAACGGACCTTGAAAAAACAACCAAAGATACTACACCATCAAAGGTCGGTAGAGAAATATTATCTTTCCAAACAATTAACCATTCCTAGCTATACATCTTATACAACTAAATTTAATACTGATATTTAAAAACCTACAACTCATCAATTAAACATTACTACTAACATTTAATGCCCTACGGGAAAAAAAAAAGAAGATGTAGCGGCCACACCTCCATCTACTAAAGCTATACATTCAAGATCGGGGCGAGGCGGGTAAATTTCAATGACATATTTACCCATTCATGCCCCTTCTATAAAGTATTTGAAGTATTTGATATTTCTCTATTACAATTCCTTGCCAATAAACAATTTTATTTATCTATTACAATGCTAACATGGAGAAATAGTACCCTTCTCGGGTCAGTTATAGTTAACTGCACATGTTTTCAGCCAAGCTCTGATCATGATAGTCATGGGTTGCAAGCCGGACATATGAGCATTCAGTTTCGTTTATGTGTTGTTTATTTACCAGTTTATCCACCAGAAATTTTTAGGTGCTCTAACTATTGGCTAAAACATCAGAAATTTCTAACAATCATGGACGGATAATTGCCTCAGTTCTGTCAATTTGGACCACTGATGCTTTTTTTGTGATCACAATGAGGCCGTTCATTTTTTGTTACATTAATCTACAATGATCTTAGACCAATATCTTTTCTCGCTTCCTTTTTACGACACATATCATTTTCAAATAAATGCAGCTGATGCATTGATTTGTTTCACTGATGACGCCTACTGAAAATACAATGTTGCTTCTTCCATTTTTTTCAGCAGCTCGCTTGCGTAAGAGAACCTCAATAATACTCAGGTGAGTCCAATAACTCCGCAAGCAACGAGAACAGCTCAACGTTACCCAGGTCATCCCAATAGATCCTAAAGGTCAAATGCGCTTATAGATACTCACTATTAATACAGGTAACCCTTGAAAATTATTCTCAACATCAACCATGGAGAACGAACAAGATAGAATTATCTCTGCTACCAAGGACTCACTCTAATAAATAATTACGTGTCCATTTTTCAAGATACACCATGTGATCATTATGAATATTTGTTTATACTCGGTTAAGAAACTTCAGTTCAAATAGCTTGCCACTTTGGTTTAAATAAATAGTTATACTCATTACCCCCGGTATTTCAACTTTACATAATAAGCTCATGTCCTTATCGTCAAGAGATGATATCATGGAAAATTTTTCTTAATCATTGCATTTTTCTTAGTTCCCAAAGAACGCTGGGGGTGAGGTTCCCCTAGTAACGACTAATGATCGGGACCTCTAGTCCCGGATCCATAGAGCCCCATTCACAATCAAGGATTAAAGCCAATTTACCTACCACTATACAAGCAACATTAGAGTCTCATCATTTTTTAGATAATGGATGAGAACATCCAACCTCTACGTCCGTGGACGTACAAAAGCCTATTATTACTGAGAGATTGCATAAAGCATAAAAAGATAAAAAAGAGCAGAACCCAGTCCCTAAGATAGACAAAAGAACTAAAGCAAATGAAATATATGCTTCCACCCTCCATTTGATCGTTGTATTGCTCATCAAGAAGAGTGTGCTCTTGGCTTGCTCAAACACCTGCAGCTTGTTCCCGTGAGGATAGCTCGGGCGAGACACAAAGAACGAGCTGACTCCATACAGGTAGAAGGTGGCAAGGAAGTGCTCCGGCGATGCCTCGGGAAGAAAATTGACATCCATGAGACGCCATCACCGCTGGAAGAAGCACAAAAGGTCTTTTCGACCAAGACCGGCCCCGGCGAATAGGAACTTCGACGATGCGCCGACTGCGCCAATACCGTCGGCCCAAAACCGGGCTAGGTTTTCACCCGGTTGTTGAACATCAATCGACTAGGCTCCGGGAGGACCCATGCTGTTGCAGAGGATGCCGACCGGGAGGAGACGCTGAGGATTGGCGCCCATGGACTCCAGGCTGCAGCTGTACCTGATCCGCACCTACTAGTAGCCCAGCCCTTAGGATCGGGGAGGGGGCACGGGGATCCCATTGTGATTGCCTTAGATAGCAATCGCACAGATCCGGTATGGTAGAATAGGCCACACATCCTTGCGAAGCCCAGCGGGAGGGGAGAGGCCGTCGGCGTAGATCATACGCCGGAATCGGCCAGCCCGGCCGGCCGACTCTATGGAGGAGCTCGGACAGAGCGGTGTAGGAGGGGGTGGGACGGAGAGGGTGGCGCGCGCACCAAGCCAAGCCGCCGGCGCCTTGGATCCGTCGGGACTCGGCGACGCCCGGTCCGCCCACGCAGAAGGACGCGGCCGCCGTGGTCCGCCGTCGCCGCCACCTCGCCCGCCTTCCACCCCACCCTTGCGGCGCCGGGCCGCCTAGATCTGGGCTGTGCGCCGCCACCGGCAAGGGTGCTGAAGCCCATGGAGGATCTTGGGGAGGGATAGGGGAAGAGACGGTGGCGGGTGGAGCGGCCCGGCCACCATCATCACGGCAGTCTCATGACTTGTTGGCTAGAGGGCTGCTCGGGCGGCGGCAGGTCGACGGCAAGCGGTGGGGAGGCTGGGGGGCGGCGCTGCGGTGCAGGTTCCACCCGTCGCCTCTGGGAGAGCGCTGGCGCCCCCTGACCGTACAAATCAGATATCAGCTTGGGTGACATACTCTACAGTTTCAGCATGTAAGATGAAAGGCAAAATTCTTGATTTATTATAATCATGTCAGATAGGATAGAACAAGAGCTGGCATACTTAAAGCTATATGGTTTTCCATCAAAACACATATATATTCAACACTTGTAGATGTCACGCCAATATGAATAAAATAAGGGCGATGGGAATGAAAAAGCATTAGTATTAGTAACTAGAGTTTATTTATCAAAAAAAAAGTTATAGATCGAATACCTCTATGTGTGTAACAGTGTATTTGCATTAGGAAATTATCAACAAAACAAATGTATTTAAAAATGCGTACAATTCCATATCACCTATCCAAGCAAGCTTGCAAAACCGGTGGCCATGGGAACTCACACCTGTATGCCATCATTTCCTTCCAACAATACGTCGCAGGTGCCACCTCCATGGTCTTGAGGTCAATGGAAAAGCACCAGCGTTGTAGTTTATACCACCAAGATATGACCACGAACGCCACACGTGTCTTCACGAGGGTTGGAGATCCGCTGGAGAAGGACAATGGGTAGCCAGGAAGGTTGCAGGTAACCTTGGACAACAGGATCTTCTTCTCCAATGTCCACTCTCCATCCACCCTCCCAAACATCTCCATGGTATGGTCCAACACGGCGATGATGCGTGGCTCACCATCCCCCACCATCGACGACGCCGAAGTCACATTCTGCCCAGATGTGGTGATCCAATAAACTTTTGATGGCCTGCGACAACACTGACGACGAGAACTTGCCGGTGCTGCCATTAAAGGTGATCAGCATCCCATCTCCTTGGACGTAGAAGTAACAAGAGCCTAGCGCGTGACCATAGCATCGAGTTCTGTGCGTAGAACGTAGCCGTGAAGCAATGTGGTCGATGGCCATCTCACTCCATGTCGAGTCCATACCACGGGCAGTGAACACAGTGGTATGTGCGACACCATCGGCACGACTGAAGAACACACACAAAACCCTGAAGTTTGACATGCCAATGCACCCTCCGGCCGCATCTTCATCCCCGTCGACGAGGAACGGACCGCCGTAGCGGTATACTGAATAGTTGGCGCAGTCGAAGTCCGGTGGTCGAGGGAGGATCTTGTAGCGCTGCGTCAGAGGCTCACAGACGACTAAGTCACGGAAGCTGCCATGGAGGGGCATGTTATGAATACACTCCACCAGGAGGAGGCTGCCACGGCTATCCCGAACATGCCATGACGGGTCGAATGAGAAGGAAATATGTCCATGTCTACTACGAAGTCGAGGGAGAAGTGGCGGGCATCAACGGATGACGAGGGCACAAACCATGCAAGACGGGTGTTGTAGTCTTTGCAGTAGTCGCCGGCGACGAGGGGCCCGTGGAGAGAGCGGAAGCGGCGGAGGAAGCCGGCGTCGGCGATGACGCGGCGCCATCTTCTGCATGTGGATGCGGCACGGATGAGACTGACGGCCGAATCGATCCGCTCAAGGATGAGAAGCAGGGTGTCGTCCACATCCATGGCTGCGCTCTGTGCGACTGCATGCAGAACCCTAGCGTGCTGGAATTGACGAGTTGATCTGATCCCGTACGTTCTTATTCAATAATCCCAAACGTGTCCACACGCCGTGTGCGTTTTGGATTTGGATTTGGGCTATGTGTGGTGCAGTAAGTACGTGGTGGACCGATGATGATGTGGCGCAGACTTGAGTCGGCACAAAATGTGTCGGAAGTCTTTCTTTGATAAGATGAAGCTGAGTCATATATAGTTTGAGTTGGGCGATGTACTACATGTGACGAATTGAAAACTACTTATGTCAAAATAAGTCGTTCTAGTTTCATATGTCTCTGAAACATAAATAAGTCGCGGGACGGCGATATTCCTCCTCCGTCGCGGGACCGGCGGTAGAGTAGGACGGCGCGGGCGGCGGCGGCCAACGGCGGCGTGGCGGGGCGGCGGCGGCGGTGGTAGTAGTAGGCGGCGGCGGTAGAGTAGGGTAGAGGCACGAACTAATTTTTTTATTGCTTGCTTATCCCCAAGAGATTACATACCCTTGCTTATATAGCCTGGCTAGTGGGACTTGTAATCTAACCAATCTCCTATAAGGTTTCCTTATATGATTGGAATACCTTTTACAAGTAATATTTCTTTATTTCCTAATAAGGGCCTTCCTTATAGGATTGGAATATTCCCTTTTTATACTCACCAAAAAGCCTAAGATAATCCTAACTTGATGATGAAGTAGAGTCGAAGCGGGAAGGGGAGGCGGCGGCGGGGCGGGGGCGCCCCTGCCCCGCCAAGACGCGTGGCTCCCCTTGTGGGCGGCCGCAGATACTTTGGGCCCTCCTAGCCCGTCTAGGGCTGTCCCAATTCCGGTTCATGACATTGTTTCTAAGGATAATTCTTATTTCTTCTTTCATATTTTGCGGGCTGCTTGGCTGATAATTTTGCGCTTGATAAGACGGTTTATCTTTGTTTAGATTACGAGAGAAAACACTATGACTTATAAGATGGCTAGTATGTTAAAGCAAATAGGGATTTGTGGCTTCCTATCGAGGAGATTTACTTTCATGTCAAATGATACTATTACAATAATGGTAGGATCCATGTGTTTGTGCAGTCAAATGCACCAATCCTGTGTACGCCTAACTAAAAGGAAGGGGGTCTCCTTGTCCTCTCCTCTGGCCGGCTCGCTTCTTGTCCCTCTCGTGTTTCTCCATCGTGTGTGCGTGTTGGCTTGCTTGCCCGCCTCTCCGCCTCCGTTGCGTGCCACACCACTCCCTCTTCATGGCCAGCGGTGGCGCCCTCACCCATTCCAACATGCCTCCCCCGACATCCTCCCCCCACACTTTGTGCCTCCTTCCCCGACGCTAGCATCCTTCCCATCCCGACAGCTTCTTCTTGCACCCGACGTCCTCATCCCCAGCCCGATGGTGACCTTGCACCCCCCACTATCGTCCTCCACCACAAGAAGCTCCCCGACACCCCTCATATCCGAGCTCACTCCCCAATGATGCAATTGTATCTTTCGGTTGTTTTGGGCACGCTTCCGATAATTGAACCATATGGATGTTGTAAAAATAGATGAGGGATGTTTCCCATGTTTGCATATGTTGAAGTGTTTCAAATGCATGTTGCAAGCTTCAAAAAATGTTTCACATGTTTCTAGATGATGTTGAAATAGTTTTAAATCTGGATGTTTTATATGCTTCACAAAAATGTTGCA
Source organism: Hyparrhenia diplandra (assembly GCA_015847255.1). Taxonomy (NCBI): domain Eukaryota; kingdom Viridiplantae; phylum Streptophyta; class Magnoliopsida; order Poales; family Poaceae; genus Hyparrhenia; species Hyparrhenia diplandra. The sequence goes on from JADLZK010008929.1 coordinate 910,139, forward strand.
ATAATATTTTCCAAATGTTTCACTTGCTCCGGTCCTATGTTCCAACAATTGTTTCATGTTGTTACAGGTGTTTTATACCAGCGTTGTTTCATTAACTCAAATATTCCAATAATATGTCCAAAATAGCCTGTGTTGTGGCAAGTGTTATTTTGAACTTTCTCTATTGTTCAGCTAAGGGTGAGCCGGGCTGAGGGGGCGCACGATACTAACGCTACGTCGACATCTAGGTAACACACATTAAACAATCATCCAGAGAACTAATCAATAAGTGGCTAGCTTAGTTTTTTATTGTGATTAATAAAAAATGGAAGTGTACCAACATTTGAGTAAATCACCTCATTCTCATTAGCTAGAGTCAATGACAACTGCACGCAATTATAATAAAAATAAAAACTATGAATCACATGGCTTTAACGGAACACCGAGACAATTGAGAGTGAAAACATTCGAGGTCGAGATATCTTGGTTAACTTCACATTGTTGCTTGATTTTCAAAAAAAAAATGTCAGTAGGACAATAATAGACCAAAAAATCCATTCAAAGTGCAATCAGTCAATCACCAAATAACATTCTAATCCATGGCGGTATGGTGGTGAAGGATTGAAGGTCCACTATCTATATAGTCTGAATACAAACTTGTGGTTACCTCCTTGTGGGCCAAAGATTCAGTAAGAACTCAGAATGTAAAGCAACCCAAATCAATAAGAAACGATTTCTCCAAGCAACATCTCGCTACCTATTTCTTTCCCTTGTGAGAAAACTTACGCGGTGCCTCTCAACAACTCTGTAGCAAGTTGATCGATGCCGTTTAGGTGTGATGAAATCACAGTTCACAAATTAAACTGAGAAGACAAACACACCATGCAACATAATAATTGACTAAAATAAGTGGACATTGTAAGGAAGAAGGCATCAACTATTGTATCGAACTTGTTCTCGGACCTCAAACAGTTTCTGTTTGCACGCATTCCAAAGATCGGATGTGAGGCCTCCAAGGATTCCACATCCGAATCGATGAATTCTTGCACACTTATGAGATCAAGTTTAGAATAGTACCACAAGCAACTACTGGAGACACGAGTAAATTAAGAAACTGTTAATAAACACGGCATGCGGCATGATAATGGGCTAACTGCAGGCTTGCGGCGTCCGATGAATAACCTTATCACATAGTTGTTTTACAGGCAAGTCATTCCTTTGTTGAATCGGGTGCCTCCGTACTTTCGACATCTCGCATTTCGGAGGTTTGGGTTTTCAACTTCATTCCCCAACAAGATGATAAGGGGACAAACATGCACACGGATGATGGGGGTTAATAAAATTGTTGGGGAGAGCATCGAGGCTTGAAGCAAAGTTAATAATGTGCCGGGAATCAAGAAGCACGGAAGCGAGGTTCCCATGATCCCACGAACGAACTGCATGATTCAGGTTCCCATGCCCGCAACCGTATCGATGGATACGTAACGACGCACATACATAGGCGTGCCCGCGCGGCCGAAGCTAGCGAGAATTATGCGGTCGGATCCCGCCGATCGGGGGACGCTGCGCCGCGGGACAGCGGAATGGATACATACCGGGGGAGTATGCCCACGACGCGGTGGCGACGCCCATGCCTTGGTGCATCTTTGCACCGCGGCACCACCCCGCCGCCCGCAGCCGGCCCCCGTGCAGCGGCGGCCGCCCGCGCAGCCCCCCCGGCCCTGTTTCTCGGGAAACGCGGCGATCCCGTGGTGGCCGGGTGGTGTCATCGGCTGAAGCCCACATGATGACCGGACGATTCCTCTGGCGGCGCGGCGGTTCCTTTGTGCTTTGCAGGTCATGCGTTTCCTAGTGAGAGGGATGATTTTTTTTTGCGGTGACGGTGATTCGAACGCTGCTTTCGTGAGAGCCCTGGCACGACGCTGTGGCAGCGGAGAGCGGCTCCGGTGGGAGGCAAGGGTGTAAGATCTGTGTGACAAACTTTGAATCCTAGCCCTTGGTTGTGAGATCCAAAGGATGACGGTGTTTGTTTCAAAAATAGAAACAACTGTGCCATTATAGTATAGAATAAACACTACTACGTATTTGATTTTTGTATGGCGCTTTTTTTTCGATTTTGCATGGCGGTTTAAAAAACCGTCACCAATGGAAGGTCACGTGGCGGTTTTACGAGGAGAAATAACCGCCACCAAAAATCACAAAAAAAAAAAAAAACAAAAATCCAAATCCAGGCCCAACGGGCCCGGATCTGGGCTAGGGGTTTCATCCCGCCGCTGGATCCCACCGCCGCCGCTGGATCCCACCGCCGCCGCGGGATCCGGCCGCCGGTGCCGGATCGCCATCGCCGCCGCCGCACCCCGCTTTGAGGTCTTGGACCCGCCCTCGATCCCGCGACGGAGAGGGCGCGGCGTGACGAGGACGCCCGGCCCCGCTGACGGGAGGATGGCGCTGCGCGCGACGGAGGAGGACCCGGTCCCCGCGACGGAGAAGGGGGCGGGCGCGACGGGAGGAGGAAGATCGCCCGGCCCCGCGACGAGGAGGGCGAGCGGCTCGCGCTTTACCTCGAGCCGCCGCACGGATCCCACCCGCCGACGGAGCCCGTGTCGTCGGTGGTAGACATGGATGGGAGTGGAGGGGAGGGGAGGAGGGGGGCGCTAGTGGAAGGGGATCGGGAGAGAGTTCTGGGAGATGGAGGCGCCGGCAAACAGACCGGGAACGAAAGTGAGACCGAGCGGTAGTTAGGGTTTAGGGTCGTTTTTGCTTTTTATATGTCCAAGCCTATAGTGGGCCGATATGGACTTGTTGGGCCCGGTGTTTGCTTTATTTGCCGCGGGCGGTTTTTAAAAAAACGCCACGGTTAATCGATTTACCGCGGGGCCACGGTTAATTAAAAATAACCGCCACGGTTAATCATCACATTAACGTGGCGGTTTTCCAAATGTCCGCCACGGAAAATCATTTGGAAATATCATGCAAAATCATTTATATACTAGTGAAATTAATTTAGTATACTCTTCTGAAACATAGTTCAGTAAATTCCGCAATTAGTTTTTTGGTCAATACAAAAATGGCCTGTAATCATGTCGCTCGGTCCTCATCACATCCCAATCTATCTCAAGTATTTTGTTATAATTTTTAGAAATTAAGAAATATTTTTATGGTTTAAAATCCAAAAAAATATACAAAATTGTCTTGAAACTAAAGAGATAACTTGCACGGTTTAAATGAACTTGAATGGTTTCGAGAGTTCAACGGGTTAGATAAATATAAGGTCTTCGACATTTTAGGAGGAATTCGGGCCACGACAATGGCTTAGTAGTTGTCGGGAAAAAAAAAAGACATTAGTTTAGTTGCTTTTTTTAGCAGAAATAGTTTAGTAGTTACTTAAAATGGGCTTTCACCTAGCTGAAACATGCTGGGTGGGCCTCCGTGTCTGCCAGCCTTCAATCATGGGCTAGTTCAAAGGCTTCTGTGTCATGGCCAAGGTTGGGTTGAGAATACAACCCGCGGAGGATCAAGTTAGGCCTACGTGCACCTGGTACGAATCCATCTCAAAAAAATCATGGAATTATTTTGCTGGTGTAGTTAGGAGTAGTATCTCATAAATTAGAAATGAAAAATGATTTTCACCTCTGCAACCAAAAACAAAACAGAACAAAATTTCGAACGATAGTCACTTCCAATTAGAATCCTTCACAGGATGTACGGGATGTACCAAAGGCACCGCGGCGACGGAGCTGGTCTTCCATGTACTCGGTGGGGAGAGGAGGAGGAGCGGAGCGGCGGCTTGTTCGGCGGCGGCGAGGTATGGGAGCGGCAGTGGCGTCCTCCGCCCCCCGCCATAGCTGGTGGCGAGGATGATCCTCGCCCTACGGAGCACTGGAGCAAATCGGCGACGGGGACGAGCACTGGAGACACACCGGCGTGCGGTGGCTGGGGTCGTGGCAGCGTGCGGCGCGAGAAGGGGAGCGGTTGCGTGTGGCACGGGAGCTGCGTGACAGAAAGGGGATCAAAGGACTTTTTTTCGGAAGAAACCGGTGTCTAGATTGGCCGTCATGAAACGGTATGTAGCTGGTTGACGGCACCCTAGTACCCACACGCACCACCTATTAATAAAAGCGAGAAATTTGGTCCCCTCCTTCTTTTCGGTCCACCAAATTTTTGGTCCGTCTGTCCGCCTCCCACCCTATCTCATCCAAAAATCCCAGGTTCACGGGATTTGATGCAGAAAACGGCGTCAGGTTCGAGTCCTACTCGATGACGACGAAGGAAGGCAGCGATGCTGGCTGCTCTCGGGATGGCTTGCTGGGCCGGTGCCTGGCGACCCAAGGGCGATGGCGAGCAACAGGCCAAGAGGAGAAAATAGGCCTGCAAGTGAACCAGGCCGCTCGGCCAGAACAAATGAAATGCCCGCTGGGGCTGACTGAAAGGAATGGCCGCAAGAGCCAGATTATCTGACAGGCCAGAAAGCAAGAGCGAGGGAGGGAAATAAATAGAAATGCTTTTCTTTTATTTAAACCAAATTTCGAATAGCTTTTGCAAATAAATGTTCATGTTTCAACTAATTAATCTAAATAAATAAATATATCTTTACAAGTTCATAGCCTAACTAATCAAATCATGAAATGAACCTTAAATAGTATGTTGGCTAATTGAATTTCATTAAAATATGTTTGTACACCAACTGTGGTTTGGAAAATTGAGAGAAATCGCTCGTCATACTTATCAACAAGCGGACAGGCCAATTACTCTCATAACTAAAATTTATTAAAAGTAGGATTCCTATCATCGTTTTTTTGCCGTTTTAGTTAACGCGAAGGGAAATTTTGCAGTATATTATATATCAAGATTCAAGGCATGAAGCATGGAAACGTACACATGCAATATGCCAATATATGTGGCTTTGTATGCATGTAGTGCACACGTACGTACGTACCGTCGGAACCACAGCCGTTGGGAGGGCCGTACCAGGTGGCGCCGGCGTCCGCCCAGCCGCTGTCCACGGGCTCGACTCGACGGATGCGCCGCAGGGACGGAAGGCGAGAGCCGTGATGGCAATGAAGCAGGACAAAACGACAACCCCGATCTGCTGCTTGGAAGCCATGCCGGATCGAAGCTGTTGGGTAAGTGTCCAATCCGGCCCATTGGAAGGCCCACAACGCCCGTGTCCGGAAGACGGAAAACGGCTGGACGCGCGTCATTAACAGTTACCGATAAATATAAGGTCTTCGACATTTTTGGAGGAAAATTCGGTCCATGAGGAAAATAGCTTAGTAGTTGGGGGAAATAAAAGACAATAGTTTAGTACAGTAGTATTTTTTTAGCAGAATAGTTACTTAAAATGGGCTTTCACCTAACTGAAATACGCTGGGTTGGGCCTCCACGTCTGCCAGCCTTCATTCATGGGCCAAAGGCTTCTGTGTCATGGCCAAGGTTGGGCTGAGAATACAAAACCGCGGAGGATCAAGTTAGGCCTACGTGCACCTGGTACGAATATCAAAAAAAAAAAAAGTTAAAATCCATCCAAAAAAATCATGGAATTATTTTTGCTGGTGTAGTATAGAAGTAGTTAGTATATCACATAAATTAGAAATGAAAAATGATTTTCACCTCTGCAACAAAAAAAAAAAAAGAACAGAATTTCGAACGATAGTCACTTCCAATTAGAATCCTTCACGGGATGTACCAAAGGCACCGGAAATCCAAATGAAGCGCTGAGCTGCAAGCATTACACTGACACAGGTGAACCGTGACTCGCGGCAAGGTGACGCCAGCACGACGATGCCGGCCAGGCCGAGCCGTCGTGTGCCCAACAATGTGGGAGCAGGACCAACGGGGGTTGCACGAACGCTGCAGCACTGCAGCAGCAGAAGATGAGCGCCGGACTAAATTCAGAGACGTCACCACGCTGCAGCATGGAACTGAATCTGAGTTATAACTAGTGATACGAGAGAGCTTGTTTCAGTTGGCAAAGGTAAACAAAAGTTCATAGACAGAGTAATGACGCTAAAGGCATATTCAGCAATAAACACTCCAAAGTCTTAGTCGATTCAGAGCCGAGCGATGGGCAGACCTTGAAATCAAGAGCAGGAGCAACCCCAATCACAACCCCAAAATTCGTGAACCACTCTCACTGCCTTGTGCAAAAGAGTGAAATCAATCAAATAATCCAAAAGCTGCAGTCCAAATCCGGAACCCCTTGATGATTTCTCCACCGGGAGCCTTGCAACTCAGCTGCACAAATTAAGATGTACCTTTCTTGCAAAAAAAGAAAACCAATTTGCCAAACTCACCGCCATAATTTTATGAACCGGACCGGACCGCGGGCCCGACCACTAAAAGACCGAAAGAGCCTCGACTGATCCAATTTAGATAAAAGATCGATATGCAAGTGAACCGGTAAGAAACATGTGAACCAACGGATTTTTGTTAGAACCAGATGAAAACCAGGCAAAAACCGGATGGCCGGGGAAAATATGTGTGATAGAGAGAGCGAAACATGTGAATCGGAGGATTTTTGTTAGAACTAGATGAAAACCGGCCAAAAACCGGTGGGCAGGGCAAATGTGTGTGATAGGGCAGGAAATAGTACTCCAAGTCGGCTTACAGAGCTCTACAAATGACCTCGCACCGAATCACGGAGTCTTGGAGTATTTCGATCGATCATACAGAGCTCTACAAATGAGCTCTACAAATATGTATATGACCGATCGATCGATCATACTCCAAGTCGGCATACAGAGCTCTACAAATAGTACTCCAAGTCGGCTTACAGAGTCTTGGAGTATTTCGATCGATCGGTCATATACATATAGACATCAAATAGCTTCGATTTGCATTATCCGTAGGACACCTTATATGTATCAAAAATCGATATCAAAATCAAAAAGATATACAATCCAATTTCTCGATTCAATAGAAGCCCAAAGAGGTGCATATGGTACCCAAATAAGGATAGGATAGATATGTCAAAAGCAGGTCTGATTACACCTATTCCTAATCCTAAATAGAATGTAAGGACGTAGGGATTTCTATGTAAACAGAGTATCCTATTTCCATAGGCTCGAATGACCCCTTCTCATAATAAGAATGTGCACGATCTGGTCACTTCAAGGAGTAAGTATACGCTTCCTACCGATCGAAGCAATAAGGTCTGTTTCACTGTTGGACTCAAGTATCATGGGCTCTTTCCCTTCTAACATATGTGTGCTCGGGACAAACACTTGTTTTCATCGTTGATCTCCTAATCCCTACTGGGAACTCTTAGTAGGTGGTAGCTCATCTAATCCTTTTAGCTTCGCAGGCTTTTCGTTTTCTCTCTTACTTGCTTTTCGGTAAAACCTATTCAAATTATCGTAAATAGAATGTATTCGCCGATATCAAATCCAGGTTTTCCACTTAGGATCGCTGGGTGGGAGAAGAGGAATCAACGGAAAATCCAGGAAAGAGCTGCGAAAGAAAAGCGTGACGAGCAAAGTAAAGTCTGCCTTTCTATTTCTTCTTTATCCGCTTTGAGATATAGTTGCCTTCCTTGGCAAGGGATTTTTCACCCAGTCACTGTAGTTAGGAAAAAGAAGCTAGTGAACGTGGACCTGCCTCCTCTTTTCCAGGCGGGACAGAGAGAGTGGATTGGCTTTTTCCTCCCAAATAAAGAAGACTTTGAGGAAGGTTCACCTTGTATCAAAAGCAAGTGAGTCGCAGGCTGCCGCACGAGAGGGAAGTGGCCGCCGCGCATCAATCGACTTCTCACTATTTTTAGCAGGAGAGGGAAGTGGCCGGCCGGCGCGATAGGAAGTAGCGCTACCTCTCACTAATTTTAGCAGACACATGCAGTCCGCGCGGGGAGGGCCGTGCGATGCGGATGTGGCCGCCGCTGTTGAAGCTGAAGGAGACAGGGGAGGAGTATATACCAGATGTCTTTGGGCCAATTTTATGGGCTATATGGGCCACAATTACTTAGAGCATGGATAGTAAGCCAGCCGAGTGCTGGCGAAATACAACTGCCATATCACTTCCAGCCATCAGAGTAGTCAGCTCATATAATGGATCGGCTAAGATGTAAGTGTTAAATTCCTGCATGTACGTGCCCTCACAGCTGCATGCATACGCCCATGGAAAACGCCGGCTCTACGCTCACTCCTGGCTGGAAGCCGGCGCTTAGTTAGTTAGTTCCTCGATTTGTGTGGGCAGCCGGGCGTTTTGTTTACCGCCGGCTCTATTCTCTCTCTTATATTTTCACTCCTTCACCTCAGATTTTGTTGACGTGAAACTTGATTTAGCCTACTATCGACCGTACCATATAATACTTCCTCTTAGGCTAGTTAGTTATTTTGCGGGTATTTTTTACCCGCGGGTACGCGGGTATGGATAGTGTACACCCACACCCGTACCCGCCATATACCGATGGGGAGTGGATTTCCTCCAATAACGCCAGCGGGTAGAAAACTAATTTCACACCCGCCTCTTTAACGGGTAAAACCCGTCGGGTTCTCGAAGTTTCAGGTATCCGTTGCCATTTTAAGTCGCGATCGTGATCTTGTGCTCGCGCCGCCGCCGCCATCGGGCATCGGCCACCGTGGCCCTGGCACGGCGGTACTCCGGCAGGACGGCACCCGGCTGTAGTCTAAAGATCGTCCGGTCGTCTCTCGCAGTCAGCCAGTCAGGTTGGGTCCCTCGCTTCAATTCCCTGCTATCTCACCTTCGCTCGTATCGTACTAGGTCTTTCTTGTTGTTGCCGTCCGTCCGTGTGCGTCCATGTTTTTTTATCTTTCATAGATGCAAGCTGTTTTTGTCAGACTACATCCCTATACCTTGCGTCCCTGCTTTTTTTTTCATTCATTGATGCAAGCTGTTTTTGTTAGACTACATCGCTCTATATATATATGGGTGTGTGGTAGTAGTTCAACTGTTCAAGCATTTATTGTTGCAGCAGCTTGCAAACAACGCGGGAATCGGTCGAGATCGCCATCTTGAGTAATTGTGATCCACTGTCTCTTCCTGATTTCCTCAAGCGTGATTCGTGATCGCTAATTGCTAATTTTTTTGCAATCGTCTTGAATTATGAAGAGAAACGCAGACATTCGATGTAGTTTTACCGAATTATAATATGGTTTTATCGAATTGTTGGTTTATCGAATTCTATAAGAAAGTTTTTTGGGGCGACCACCCCGCGTGCTCAAAAGCTGGGTCCGCCCCGGTTTTCGCGAGAGTAAACCTTCATGAATGGATTTTGTAAGAGTTTGCTATTTTACGTGAGAGTTCACATTCACGAAAGTGGATGTTGCCATCATGTTAGCATCGGTGTTTTCATGAGTGTTTTTTATGGTTTTTCGTGAGAGTAAACCTTTACGAATGGATTTTATGAGAGTTTGCTATTTTCATGAGACTTCACCTTCACGAGTAGATGTTGGCCCCAGGTTTCCATCGCTGTTTTCATGGCTGTTTTTTATGGCATTTCATGAGTGTAAACCTTCACCAATGGAATTCGTGAGAGTTTGGTAGTTTCGTGAGAGTAAACCTTCACTTAAAAAAGAGGTGATTTTCATGATGTTATGCAAAGTACTCTCACGGAAAAAAAAGTTTTCATGGCGCGATTTATATCACTCTCATCAAAATATTAGCTTCATGAGAGTTTATTTTCCACTCTCATGAAAAATTGCTCCTCTCACCTAAATGTCCAATTTCGGGTAGTGTGCACTAAGAAAAACAACATATAATTGTTAAATGTACTAAAATTTCAGTACAAGTTGTCTCAATCTAACTCAAAAAAAAAAAAAAAAAAAACTATGACTATACTATTATAAATCAAAATAAGCACTCAAAAATGAACATTTGCATGCATTTGCTCCAAGAACACATAAATGAACTCAGTAAACCAAATGTATATATACATATGTTATAATGCATGCATACGTTTCCATCATCTATCCAAGCAAACTTGCAAAACTGGTGGCCACGGGAACTCACACGGATATGCTATCCTTGAACTTGTTGGGATATTAGGCAATTTCGGATTAATTCCACAATATAAATCATGACGAACCGATCAACTAGATTAAGCATGTTTAATAAACTAGCATGATCCAAACTCATATCACAGATCATAGCAACGGGTGTAAGCACAACTAGCACACCGGATAGCAACGGTGTAAACATGTTTAAATTACTAGCATGACAGATCAAGATATCGCATATACTAGCGTGACGGATCATGATATCACGTAGCATGAACATAATAACTAGTGTAAACCCAACTTGTACACTAGATATGTTTATACGGGCCGACGTTGAGGACAACGTAATGAAGAGGTTCGAAAAGCGGCGCCGAGGTCCTCAGTCGTGTATTCGTTGTCGTGCCGATCGGCTGGCGGCCGCCTGAAGAAATCGAAGAAGCTGGTCGATGAAGACGGCGGCTGGGACGGTCCTCCGCTTGTCCTTCCGGAAGACGAGCCGTGGCGAAGATCGGGAGCGGTCGCGCAAGAGCGCTTCCCAAAAAAACCTTATTCGCCTTCTCCCGCCGCGGGATCGCAAAGACGAGGGTTTCGGAGACTCGCTCACCCGGCCGCCGGTGCACGCAAGCAATCGGGCCGAGTAGCTACGGCGCAACAACAAGAAGAGGCGAAAACTCTATCTCAATTCTGCGGAGTTGAGAGATTGTCCATTCAAGGGACTCCTCTCTAAACCAAGATGAGATATCGATCTAATTTTAGCGTGGCGGTAGGTCGCTTATATATCCCGAACATCGCGGTCGCGATCACGATCGGTTTAGGACTCTCTACTCGAGTCGGTTCGGGACTCGCAACTTGAAGGCCAAGATTATCAAAAATAGAATGGGCCTTTGAGATTTCTCTAGGAATTTCGAATTTGTTATTGGGTCAAGCCCATCTAAATTCCAACAATCCCCACCGGATCTCAAATGCCCGTTTAGAGTTTTGCCAATTTTCGCTTTTTGTTTAATATACCGATATTTCGGCAGAGGCGTGAAGTTGAACTTCGCCTAGGTCCTTAAGCTACACTTATTCACAACTTGAACAATGGACTACGCCTTGAATTGCAAGTTTTGTGCGAACAAGCTTTACTTAAAGCCACACTAGTACTGGCCGCCACAAGATAGCCTTACCCCGTGGGTGGAGCATATACGTCATACTCCCCGGTCTCTTCATGAGCTTACTAGAGACCACCCAAGTCTCATAGATCTGCGGCGTTAATGATCAAACTCATATAGGTATGTTCTTTCAAGAATGCTCGTAGGATCGCATCTTCGCTTGTTAAAGCCAATAGAACATATTAAGGCATTAGCCAACGCCATACGATTGCCTCAACGCATTTGAGAGTTATTGCATCTTCACTTAGAGAGGGTTATAAATATACTCTCCTCGGTTTACCAATAGCTTGTTCTTCCCGGATCCTTAGTCACGGGATCTCCGATCAAAAAGGTTGGGTTACTACCATCAGTAAACTCATATGGGTCTCATACCCATCTCCCTCGATGCAATTTCTATCACATTTCGTGATAGCCCTTTTGTAAAGGGATCCGCGCAAAGTTTTTGTCCTGCGTATATAAGATACGGTTATTACTCAGGAGTTTCTCAACTTCACGGCGGTCTTCAAGCATCTTTTAACGTGTCTTGTTGACTTTGAATTATCCTTAGCACTATTCACTTTAGTGATCTTTGTTTGATTATCACAGTTCATAAGGATAGCGATGCAGGTTTTTCAACCACGGCAAGAAGTCGGACAAGACTCACGCACCACTCCGCCTCTGCGAGATCTTTGTTTCTAAAGCGAAGAAGTTCTGCTTCCATGGTTGACTTAGTCAAAATAGTCGTTTACAAGACCTCCATGACAACTGCGCCACCTCAAGAGTAAAGACATACCCAGTTGTGGCGTGGAGATTTGAGCAATATTAGATATCCGGTTAAGCATCACTATATCCCTCTAGCACAATTTGGGTGCCCGGAATAGTGTATGCCATAACTCATTGTACCTTTAAGATAGCACAAGACCCTCTCTAGTACATGCCAATGATCATCACCCGGGTTGGACATATACCTACTCAACTTGCTCACAAAGAAAAGAGATATCCGATCTAGTTGCATTTGCTAGATACATGAGTGAACCAACAATGCGAGAGTACTTCAACCGATCTTTAGTACTCTTCTTATTTTTTCATAATGTCACACTAGGATCATAAGGTGTTGGAGAAGGATTTCTATCCATAAAGCCAAAACGGCTCAAAAGCTTCTCAACATAGTGAGATTGCAACAATATAATCCCACTCTCTTCCTTAATTAGCTTGATGTTTAGAATTACATCAGCCTCTCCTAAATCTTTCATGTCAAAACTCTTAGACAAGAAAGACTTGACTTCATTGATCACATCAATGTTGGAACCAAAAATTAAGATATCATCAACATATATAAGCATAATATAACAGATTCGCCCCCACCATGTCGATAATACACACACCTATCGACTTCATTGATAACATAACCGGCACTAGTTAACGTAGTGTCAAACTTCTCATGCTATTGTTTAGGTGCTTGTTTCAAGCCATACAAAGATTTCAATAGCTTGCTCACCTTTTGCTCTTCACCTTTTTACTACAAATCCATCGGTGATCCATGTAAATCTCCTCATCCAACTCTCCATACGAGAAAAGTTTGTCTTTACATCCATTTGATGAATCATCGGACCATATGAGGCGACCAAGGATAGTAGTGTTCGAATAGTGGTCATTCTAGCAACGGGTGAGTAAGTATCAAAGAAATCCTCGCCCTCCTTTTTGAGTATAACCCTTTGCCACAAGCCGAGCCTTGTACTTGTCAATAGTACCATCAGGTCTATGCTTCTTCTTCGACACCCACTTATATCCAATTGGTTTATAACCGAATGGTAGATCAGATAGCTCCCAAGTTCCATTAGAAAGAATCGAGTCCATCTCACTACTGACGGCTTCTTTCCAATCATCTACATCCGGAGATGCATATGCCTCTCGAGATAGAGGTGGGAGTATCATCCACAAGGTACACAATGAAATCATCACCAAAAGATTTTGCAATCCTTTGTCTCTTGTTCCTCACAGAACTTCATTGTCATCCTTCTCAAGTGGTTGTTCAAATGACTCAACAGGGGTATTCGATAGGTATAGTATCATCGAGGAGCTAATTCAAGTAGAAAATCTAACATTGCTACGCATATCTTTCAAAGGAAATATATTCTCAAAAAATGTAGCATCACGAGATTCAAAGATAGTATCTACAAGCATATCGAAAACTTCGGATCTTACTACTAAAAATCGATAGGCAATCTTTGTTGTGAGCATATCCAAGAAAGATACAATCTAAAGTCTTTGGTCCAAGCTTACGCTTCTTATTAATTGGAATATTGACTTTTTCGTCAAGCATCCCCACGTCGCGCAAGTATGAAAGTGATGGTTTCCTACCAACCCACATCTCATATGGCGTTGTCTCTTTATTTCTGTTTGGAACTCTATTCAGGACATGACTCGTAGTCAATATAGCTTCCCCCCACCATGCCTTAGATAAACCCGGTGTCTAACATGGCGTTAACCAAGTCGGTCGGCGTGCGGTTTTTCCTCTCGGCAATTCCGTTGGATTGAGGCGAATAGGGAGGCGTCCTCTCGTGAATAATACCATATTCGCACAAAACTCATCAAATATTATAGGAAAATATTCACCACCACGATCGACCTTAGGCGTTTAATCTTTCTCTCTAGTTGATTTTCAACTTCAGCCTTAAAGATTTTAAAGTAGTCTAATGCCTCATCTTTAGTTTTCAAAGCAAGTAAATATAGCAATATCTAGAAGCATCATCAATTAATGTCATGAAATATCTCTTTCCACCTTTAGTCAACACACCATTCATCTCGCATAGATCGAGAAATGTATGAGCTCTAGAGGTGCCAAGTGTCTCTCCTCCATTTGCCTTGTGAGGCTTTCGAGGTTGCTTAGATTACACACAACTATGGCACTTAGAACCTTTGGCAATAGTGAAATCGGAATTAACTTCAAGCTAGATAAATGTGACATCAAACCAAAGTTCACATGACATAAGCGAGAATGCCAAACACTTGAACTATCATTTATTGTGCCACAAATATGATTCAGCGACTTATTACATAAATCGCCAAACTTAGGCGGAACAAGCCGCCCACAGTCATAACCCTTACCAATAAATTGTCCATGCTTAGACATAACTACTTTATTGGACTCCATCATTACCTTAAACCCATCTCTTAAAAGAAGGGAAACACTAACAAGGTTCTTGCGAATAGTAGGGACATGTTGCACGTTCTTCGGTTATGCGATTTTACGAAGTAAACTTCGGATCTACCGCGTGCCAACACCACGAATAGAAGCATGTGACCCATTCCCCATTAGGACAGAGGGAAGAACCTTGTAGCTCTTTATAAGAAGAAAACAAAGAGATGTCAGCACACACATGAATATTAGCTTTTTGTATCAACCCACCAACTTGGTGATTGAAATACCGATAGTGCAGTAGGAACATTCTTGTACTCTTCATCAACATTGCTAATAGTCACGAGGTTGACATTCTTATTATTCTCAGCGAAAAAGTGACCAAAGCTGTCCATAAGTGAAGCAAGGCACCTCATCATAATTTTTCTTCTTCTCGAAGGTAGTTGCTAACTTGGTATTGGAAGATTTATTCCCTTTGTTCTTGCCATGTGGGTTTTCTTGCACAATATTAGTGCTAGAATGGCTCTTGTTCCCCTTCTCAATAGTATTCTTCACCCGAACATCAAGAGATGCTATCGGGTTTACAACTGATATTTTTACGTCTCTTGTGTTTTAGAATTGTGCCGAAGCTCTTCCATGAAGAAGGCAACCTAGCAATAATGCATTCATCGAGTATGACATACTTAAGGAGTTCAAGTTCTCTTGCCATGTGTTGAACCTCATGCGCTTGCTTGACTATAGATCGGTTAGCAACCATCTTGTAGTCATGAAAGCTCTCCATAATGTACAACTTCGGATGTACCAATGGTTGCATTCAGTTGATCCCACAATGCTCTCGTCTTGGAAGTGCAAGTTTGCATCTTCTAGGCGACTAGCAAGACTTGTTTAGGATTGTTCTTCTAAAGATAGTGTTGTCTCCCTGGAATGTTCTCTTATCTCTAGAGATATTTATTTCCGAGGCGATCCAACGGTAACCCCGAACATCTTAGCCTCTAGCGAGGAGCATGGCCTTAACTTCGCCATCTCTTAAAATGTGCACGAGAAAAATTTTCTAGTCTCAAAGACGTCGGTGAAACCAGCCATAGTTAAATCAAGAAAAAGCCTATAATAAGGTTTTTGGAATGTTGGGATATTAGGCAATTTCAGATTAATTCCACAATATAAATCATGATGACCCGATCAACTAGATTAAGCATGTTTAATAAACTAGCATGATCCAAACTCATATCACGAGATCATAGCAATGGGTGTAAGCACAACTAGCACACCGGATAGCAGCGGGTGTAAACATGTTTAAATTACTAGCATGACGGTCGATTATATCGCATATACTAGCGGGACAGATCATGATATCACATAGCATGAACATAATAACTAGTGTAAACCCAACTTGTACACTAGATATGTTTATACGGGCTGACGTTGAGAACTAATTGCAGATGTAAATTGCAGATGTAAGATTCAAGTTAAACTTGTTTGATACAATTCCTCATAGCCTCTCCATACAGGACACGGGCACATATATAGCTAGCCACTAATCCCACTCTGGACCAGCAAGTCTCACATTGGGCTTCACTCGCGCTTGGGCGTGGCTTGTCCCTTGGGCCTGTCGATGACTCTGCTCTTCCTCCATGTCGGCAGTAGCGACAGGGAGTATTGCCGACATCCCCCAGGGTCTTGAGAACCGGCATGCCCCCATGCCGGAGCCCGAGGAAACTTGGCGCGCAGAGCTTCAAGATTCTCGGTGGCAAGATCAACGTCCATGTGGGACCTTTGGATGAGCCCCCTTTCGGACAGGACGATCACCGAGGGGGACCAACGGCGTGTAGAACTTGGATAGGCACCGAAACTCAACAAGTGATGAAGGTAGAGTAGCAAGAACAGCTTGAGCACCCAGGGGGACTTCTTGATGAATGAGACATGAAAGGCGAGGATGCGAAGCCGAAGGGGAAGAGCCGGGCGGTACGCGACATTGCCAATGCGTTCGAGAATCTTGAGCGGCCCGAAAAACTTGAAGGATAGCTTATGACAAGCACGGTTAGCTACCGAAGCTTGAACATAGGGCTGCAGCTTCAAGAAGACCATGTCACCAACAGCAAAGGAGCACTCGACCTGTGCTTGTCGGCTGCCGTTTCATGCGGTCCCGAGCCCGAAGGAGATGTTGGCGTATCAACTCATGCATAAGCTCACGCTGCGAGAGCCACTCGGCCAACTCAGGAACAGGTGCGGCCGAAGATATATCAAACCCAAGTGGCGAGGTGGCGGGCCGTAGAGAACCTCAAAAGGTGTACGCCCCAAAGGCGGTATGGTGAGAAGTATTGTACGAATTCGCGACCCAACAACCACGATGCCCAGCGGCGTGGGCGGGAATGGACGAAGCGGCGCAAATACGTCTCCATGCATTGGTTGACGCGCTCCGTTTGTCCGTCGGTTTACGGGTGATAATCGGAAGGCGGCGAAGGCGAACACAGCCCAAAGCAAACAACGACGCCCGAAGTTGCTTGTGAACACCGGATCCCGATCCGAGACAATAGTCAATGGCAGCCCATGGAGGCGATATACCTCATCAAAGAATAATCGAGCCACCGATGCTGCGGTATATGGATGGCGAAGCTTAACGAAGTGCGCAAACTTGGAGAATTTGTCCACGACAACCATGATGGCGTTGTAGGAGCCCGAGGGAGGAAGACCTTCAACAAAGTCCATAGTGATGACTTCCCAAGATGCGCGAGGAACCGGCAGACGGCTGTAGCGAGGCCGGGGTATTGAGCCCCCTGTCGGGTTTGGCTTGGCAACATATCGACAACGTTGGACATCTTGCAGAATGTCCCCACGCATACCAGCCCAATAGAAAAGCCGCTTGATCTTGTGGGCGGTAGCGAGAGCCCCCGGGTGACCACCAAGCGGGCTGTCGTGTAAAAGCGTAAATGACCCGGGCTTGCAAGGATGTATTAGAACCCAACCATATCTTGCCTTTGTAAAGAATGATCCCTTTACGAAGTGTAAAAGGGGGGCAAAAGTATTGGAGGAAACCGCCAATTTGGATAACGAGTGCTTGGGCCTCCGAATCTATAGCATACCATTGGGTTAACTCCTCGAGCGGACATGAGTTGGAGAGGCGATGGCGAGGACCTCTTTCTGGTGACCTCTGCGAGACAAAAAAGCACCTGGGTTGTCCTCACCCTTCTGTACAAAATTTTGTAACGGAGACCCGAGCAACTTAGTGAACACCTGCTGCCCACGGCGTATGAAGGCGTTGCTCATTCAAATGAATCAAGCTCTTCGATCGGTGTGAATGAAGAACTCATTCTGCGAACAAATAGTGTCACCAATGATCCACTTTGCCATCACAACCATGAGGTACTCCCTTTTCATAAAAGCTGAAAGCCCCATGTTGCGGGCGCCTAACGCCTTGCTCACGAAAGCCAAAGGGTGACCATTACGAGTCAGAACTGCGCCTACACTAGTACCAGACGCGTCGGTCTCAATATGGAAGGAAGATTGAAATCGGAATCGCTAGCCTTTGGGGTGAGCACATAGCGATTTTGAGAGAAGTGAAAGCTGCAGAATGGACAGCGATCCCATCGGAAAACAACATCCTTCTTGACAACTTCGATGGCGGCTTAGCCGGGATACCGAAATGGCGCACAAACTTGCGATAATACCCGGCCAATCCAAGGAATCCTCGTAACTCCTTCACGGATTTTTGGAATTGGCCAATCGACCACGGCGTTGACCTTGGTTGGATCCGTTGACGAGCCGTCTTCGACCGAGAATATGACCCAAATATGAGATAGACCTCTTAGCAAAAAGTGCACTTGGACCGCTTCAACTTCCGGGAATCAGCTTGGAGCCACTGAAAGACTAGGTAAGGTGGGCTACATGCTCCTCAAAGGACTTCTTTGTACACGGGATGTCGTCAAAGCAAGCGACAACGAACTTGTGCACCGGCGCCAATGTCACATTCATCGCGCCTTGGAATGTCCCGGGGGCACCAATCAATCGAACGCCATCACACGAATTCATACTGTCCCAGATGTGTTTGAAAAGCGGTCTTAAACTCTTCACCCGCCTCCAATACGATCTGATGAAAACCCGAGCGCAAGTCTAAGGTAGAAAACCAGGTTGCACCGGCCAATTCGTCCACCAGCTGATCAAAGATAGGGACAGGAAACTTGGATTTGGCTGTCATCGCATTCGGTTTGCGAGGAAATCCACGCAAAAACGATAGGAGTCATCCTTCTTACGCACCATCGAGAACCGGTGAGGAGAACGGACTGGCGCTGGGCTGAATGATGCCCTGTTGTAACATTTCACTCACTTGTTTCTCAATCTCGTCTTTCAGCCGTGGTGGATATCGATACGGTCGCATGAAAACAGGCTGGGCTCCTGAAAGCAACGGAATCCGATGGTTGCAGGCTCTAGACGGTGGCAGAGCTGTTGGAGGCTCGAACAATGAGGCATAGTCAAATAGCAAAAGGCTGAATCTCAATCGGCGAGCGCGAGCTATTGTCGGGGGCCAGATCGGCCCATAGCCGGGACTTGCACATAGAGCGGTGAACGAGCCAAATCTTGAGCACCCTGCAGCATGGCATAGCTGTCCTGATACGGCACAATAAGCCACTTCGAATGCCAATCAACCCACATCGGGCTGTGAACCTCCAGCCAATCCATACCAACAATGGCGTCATAAGCTTGAAGTGGCAAAATACGAAATCCGGTGGCGATATTGTCCCACAGACCAATTCAGTTGCCGAACTATCCCAGCACTAGGCAAGCGAGCCCCACCAGCAATCTGAACTTGTGTAACAGCATGGTCAACAGAAATACCAGCAAGTTTGGCCACCAGAGATTCACTCAAGAATGAAGAAGAGCTGCCCGAATCGATCAGGATGGTAACGATGTCCCAAAGCCTGAATGCACGCAACCGAATAGTTTTTGCGGACACCTTACCACCGTGCGGCAGCCCTTGGAGAGAGCGAAACACACGTTCAGTTGGCTCAGGCTCGGCCAACGGATCATCAGGACTGACATCAGCTTGGTCATTGGAGTAAGTATCCCAGAAATCCTGCACTGCCAACAACACTTCAAGAGGACACTTATGCTCACGAGTCCACTTCCCGGCGCACTTGTAACGAGAGGCCTTGGCGCGGCGCGGCCGCGGCGCCTTGACGGCAGCAAGTGTTGCCGCTTGGGAGGCGTGCGCTTGGCGAGGATGTAGCCTCGAGTTGTTGGAAGCGGGAAACGGCATCTTGTCGTTGCGAGGAGGAGGAAGAAGCGGCAATGCACCACCGGTACCCGCCATTGTCACGGAAGAAGACCATTCACCGGCCACGACGTGGGGGCTTGGCGCGCTCATCTCCTCCTGTATCAAGGCAAGCGACGCAGCAGAATCGAGTGTTTGGGGCTGATGCATACTAACAGCAATTTTGATATCATAGCGCAAGCCATCAATGAATCGCAGAGTAAACGAAAGCTCATCGTGGGTAGGAGAATAAACTTTGAGTTGGTCCTCAAGTTCAGAGAAACGGGCAAGGTATTCGGTCACAGTGGAAGTTTGGGATATATGAAACAGCCGACGGATTAAGGCTTCATGGCGATCTCGATCAAAACGGTCGTGCATAAGAGCACGTAACCGCTCCCAAGCGAAAGCTTAGGAAGGAGATGCTCAACGGACCGGAACGAGTGAAGCAGGACCATCAAAATGCATCTCAGAAATTTCAATCCACAGAATCTCCTCCACGGAATACATTTTGAAGTATTTCTCAGCGCGAGCTCGCCAACGGCGGGATTGTCTCCATCAAACCTAGGAAAGGGTACCTTAGGGAGGCGACCTTTAGGATTTGAGAATATGGGTCGGGTGGTCGATGAGCGAAAGGGTGGACGAGGAGCGATAGGTGGGTAAACGGGGTTAGGATAAGATTGGCGATAAGGTGGAGGCTCGGGACGGGTGGTAGTGGCGAATAGGAGCGGGGACGATATGGTGGGCGAGGTGGCGGCGGAGGCGGTGGCGGTGGCGGGTAGGGATAAACCGGGGCTGTAGGAGACGGAAACGAAAACGACGACGCACTAGAATCCAGCAACACCATGCAAGGGGGGAAGCAGAGGTAGCGAAATGATGCATACCATGGTGGGGCTCGGGGATCCAGGTCGTGACGACCCCTGATCCCCAACGCTGGTGCCCAACGACGGGCGGGTCGACGGGGAGCGCTGGCGCTGCACATCCATCTCGGTTGAAGCGTAGACCGTGCCGGAGTGTTGGGGCATTTCGTCGAGCGGCTTGGGGGCTGGTTCGACTCCGCAGCTTGAGCGGCGCGGCGGACGTCGTAGAGGAGATCGTCCCGCTTATGGGCTTCCACAGCTTTCGAAGTCGGCCGCCGTCTGCGCTGGAAGTAGTTCAGCTGCTCGGCGGCTCGTCGCCGGGGCGGCGAGAACCCGACGCCTCAGTTGGACGCGCGGTCGTGGAGGTTGGCGTGGCGGGTGTTGCAATCATCTTCAGAGTATCCAGGCGCTGGGATACGGCCGACGGTGGCGGACCTGCGGGAGCCGCCTCGGATGGGCGACCCGGCGGGTGAGCTCGACGACGGACGGCGCTGAAGTCTCGAGCAAGGTCATCCGTCGATCCGCGTCGGCGGCGCGCTCGATGATGCCTGCCTCGAGCAAATCGAAGCGCCCGGCTCTGCTCGTCGAAGCGGCCGTTGAGCTTGGCGATTTCGTTGAGCACGAGCTGGATGTTTGGATCCATGGCGCCCCTTGGAACGCTGCAAGCGGGTGAAGTGGTGGTGGTGGTGGGGATTGGAGTCCAGGATCGTAGAGCGAATCTGATACCAATTGTGAGGAACAATCGGGAGAGAAGAGGAAATACTTGGAAAAGGGGAAGAACTAATTGCAGATGTAAATTGCAGATGTAAGATTCAAGTTAAACTTGTTTGATACAATTCCTCATAGCCTCTCCATACAGGACACGGGCACATATATAGCTAGCCACTAATCCACTCTGGACCGGCAAGTCTCACATTGGGCTTCACTCCGCGCTTGGGCCGTGGCTTGTCCACTGGGCCTGTCGATGACTCCTGCTCTTCCTCCATGTCAGCAGTAGCGACAGGAGTATTGCTGACATCGCTCCACGTAGAGTCTGTATCGCCCCTGCCGACAGTGAACATGGCGGTATGTGCGACCTTATCTTTGGGGATGAGCATGCACAGGACCCTGAAGTTTGACATGCCAATGTGTCCTCCGGCTTCATCTTCATCGCCGTCGACGAGATAGGTGCCCTGATAAATGCTATCGACGACATTGAAATTGAAGTCCGGCGGTCGAGGGATGACCCTGTAGCGCCGAGTCATAGGCTCACAGACGACAAGGTCAGTGAAGGCGCTGTACATCGGGCTCATCGGGTTACGAATATACTGCATCAGGAGGAGGCTGCCACGGCTATCCCGGACTTCCCATGATTGATTCTTCTCCCAGCCCCTATACTCAAATATGCTCACGTCTATGACAAAGTCGAGGGAAAAGTGACGGGCATCAATGGATGACGACGGGACAAACAATGGGTCGCCCGTTGCATATTGTATGTGGGACCGATTGTAGAAGTGGCCGGCGACGGGTGGTCCGTGGAGAGAGCGCCAGCGGCGGAGGAAGCCGGCGTCGGAGATGACGCGGCGCCATCTTCTGCATGTGGACGCGGCGCGGATGAGGCTGATGAGCGAATCGATCCGCTCCAGGATCAGAACCAGGGTGTCGTCCACATCCATGACAGCTAGAATAGATCGGCGGCTATGCGCTGCGGCGCTTGCATGCAAATCCCTAACTATCTAACGTATTGGACTAGGATTTGGGCTCTCTGATGCATGGAGTGGTGGACTGATGAGGCCCATATAATAAGACCAGGATTCAGAACGAACTAGTTTTTTTTTTTTGGGAATTATGTTGTGACGAATTCAGAACTAACTATGCATATATATGAGTATTTTGTGTTTATTTAATTTTATTATTATCCCGTCTAGATCCTCGGCAAAGGAGGTAGTTCTAAATTGTAGGTACTTCTAGTTGTTATCATAAAAAATCAACTCATAGATTAATCAAATTTATAAGAAATACAATTGGTCAAAAAATTATAAGAAATCTATTGCAGATGTATTGCCAAATAAATGCACTATGAAAACCTATTTCATAGTGGATCTAGTGATGGTAACTATTCAAACATCTTTCCATAGACCTAGTCATAGTTTGACTTTAAAGTACAATTTTACATGAAAGTAAGACCCTATTTGGTTTAGGGACTTTTTTTGGTGGTGTTGAGACTAAAAAAGTCTCTTTTGGTCCCTACCAAACCAAACAGGGTGGAACTTTTTTACTACTTTTAGTTAAAAGTCCCTAGAAGACCCTCATGGAGAGTCTGTTTTAAAAAGTCCCAGGGACTAAAAAAAGTCCTAGTACTTCTAAACCAAACACCCCGTAAATCTCCTCTGCACTATGACTTAAAAATCAACTCATAGTTTGACCTAGCCAAATAAATGCACTATGAAAATTTATTTCATAGTTTGGCTCATTCAAGGTGAAAGACGGGTCACCAACCCATTTTTGGTTTGATACTTGGGTGGGAAACAAACCACTAAAGAATAGATTCCCAGCATTGTTCAATATTGTAAGAAGAAAACAAGACTTTGTGGCACAAGTACTTAATTCATTGATCCCCTATAAATATTTCTTTTCGACGAAATTAAGTGGGTGCAAACTTAAGAGATTGGAATAGAATTATAAACTCTTTACAGGATGTGAAGTTGCAGGAAGAAAGGGATGTTTTTAGTCTGGGAGCTACCTTCATCACGAAGCTTCTCTGTAAAATCCATGTATGTTGTGTTAATTAATAATGGGAAATAGAGTCTCACAAGATATTTGGCAAATTAAAGTTCCAACAAAAAAAAAAGTTTTTTTGTGGTATCTGAAAATAGGGTGTGATCTTAACCAAGGACAACCTTGTTAGGCTATAGTAGAACGGTGACATGAAGTGTGCCTTCTGTCATTTACCAAAAAAACATTCAACATCTTTTTCTGGATTGCTTTTATACCAAATTCTTGTGGCAGGAGCGGTTCATATGTTGTTTGGAATTCCACCCCTAAGTATAGATGACCTTTTTAATAGGTAGTCAAAGATGGCTAATAGAATACTAAATGAATTGTTATTGACAGCAGTAGCAGCACCTTGTTGACTGTGTGGATAATGAGAAACGAGGCGGTTTTTGATAAATGTAGGACAATATCTTTTTTGCAGGTACCAATTTGCGTGATGATCCACGGTATGAGCAAGTCTCATTTGGGCAGTACCTTGAGACAACAGCATTGCGTCTCATTTGGGCAATACCTTGAGACATCAGCATTGCACATTTCTTTAGTTGGAATGGATTGCTGGCAGCTAGATTTATTGGATCTACTTAGTTAGAACTTTACATTCGTTTTGTTTTTTTTTTTTGACCGAATATTCATTTTCTTTTTTCCATGTGGATTGTGTTAAGTTGGAACTTTCTTTTGTTTGTCGTTGACCTATGGGTAGAACTCTCTAATAATTGGCCTAATTATATCGGTTAGATGAAGCCGGTTATGAACTATCCTTTATCTAAAAAAAACAATCAGAACGCTTCCGGGATGTAACATAAGGCACTGGAAAATGGAAATGCAATGCGGTCCATGCAAACTTGCAAAGGAATCCAATCAAAAGGCTCCTCCTAGGTCGCGATAGCCGCACGCCGTCACGGCGTCAACTCTCCCCTAGCTTGTATTTCAAATTTAAACAAATTCTAACAAGGCAAACGTGCTCAATCAACCGTCGGTGCAACCGAGAGGGTTAGGATAAGGTCAGGGGTTAGTATCATATTTTATTTTTAAAATGTCTTTATTTTTATTGAATCTATTTATTCATCATTCATGTACAGATTGAGTAATATATATATATGGGCAAATGATGGCTTCTGAATGAACAACCGAGGGTAAAATTTCAAAAGTTGAAGAAAGCGGGGCTAAAATTAAAATTAGCCTTCAAAGTAGGGGCAAGAACACAAATCCCGTTGTTTCTATAGTTACTAGATTGGGCAGTAGCATTGGTTAATAATACGAGACTAGGTGGTTCTAATTTGAGTAGAAGTTGATTAAGCTAATTTGCTTCTGATTACTCAACTCTGCAACTAAAATAATAAAAAATGTTATAACTGTCAAATGTACTAAAATTTTAGTACAAGTTGTCTCGACATTGCTCAAAAAGCTACGACTATATTAATATATACCAAAATCAGCCCGGCCCAGGGGGGGCGGGCGAACGGGGCGGCCGCCCTGGGCCCCGGAGCCATCAAGGGCCCCTGCATGGTTCTATGTCTATAGCATGTACTCATTCACGCTTAGCCACAAAAATCTACCCATTGTGACATTTTTTTTCTATAAAAAAATTTGTGACTAACTGCATGCAAGCTCATACCCATGCCGCATAGACTTTTTGCAACTATATGCATGTCATCTATTTTTTGGATAACATCATTGTGCTTTTCATAGTTTTCACTTACTAAATGTATTTTAAAATACTAGCACACATCTTATATAAATGATGTGTTGTAGTAGTTAGACAATGAAAAAGAGCTAAACTGAGTGATCAGGTAGAGGACACATCGATATATATTTTTTAAAACAATATATATAAACACCATGAAAAAATAGATGAATCAATAATTATTACTCTAGAAGCAAACAAGAGTACTACTAATCCTGATAGCAAGGTCTTACCGTATATAAGAATTTGGACATCGAGAAGGATGATAACCATTATATGAAAATATATAATTTAAAAGATTTCGTCTATATATCGGTTGACAGAAAAATCTGCTCCCTATTTGTCTATAATTTCAAACTATTGGATATGCTCTAAAAATATATGCACATCTGTTCTAAGGGGGGCCTCGGTCTTTAGTATTGCCCCGGGCCCCAAAATCTCAGGGCCGGCCCTGCCAAAATAAGCACTAAAAATAAACATTTGCATGCCTTTGCTTCAAGAACACAAAAATGAACTCAGTAAAAAAAACATATGTATATATATGTTATAATGCATGCATACATTTTCCATCATCAATCCAGGCAAACTTGCAAAACTAGTGGCCACGGGAACTCACACGGATATGCCAGCCTGTCCCTACTATCCATTTTGCTTGCAGGCGCCACCTCCATGGTCTTGAGATCAATGGAGAAGGGCGACTGCTGATTTAGCTCCCATGGTGATATGACAACGAACCCCACCCCTCTCCTCATGATGGTCAGAGGTTTGTAGAACAAGGATGGCCGGTAGCCAGGAAGGCCGCGAGTAACATTGGACAACAGGACCTTCTTCTCCAATCCCCAATGTCCATCCACCCTCACAAACACCTCCAAGGCGTGGTTCGTCACGGTGACTATGCGCGGCTCACCATCCCCACCATCGACGACGCAGGAGTTCTGTGTCATGTTGTGGCCATCCCAGAACTCTTTTATGTCCAGTCTCCAGTGACAACGCCGACGACGAGAACTTGCCTGTACTGCCATCACGTGTTATCAATGTCTCGTCTTGCTTGATGTAATTGTAAGATGAGCCGAACGCCCTACCCAAGTAGCACGATATGACGTTAGGATCTTTTAGCCTTAAAACAATGTGGTCTATGGCTTTCTTGCTCCACGTCGAGTTTGTATCGCCACTGCCAACAGTGAACATGGTGGTATGTCCGACCAGCTCATCTTCATGACTGAGCAGCACGCACTGGACCCTGAAGTTTGACATGCCAATGTGCCCTCCGGTTTCATCATCTTCATCGCCGTCGACGAGGTAGGTGCCCCGATAAAAGCAATTGTCGAATTTCAAGTCCGGCGGTCGAGGGATGATCTTGTAGCGCCGAGTTAGAGGCTCACAGACGACTAGGTCAGGGGAAGGGGCCGGGGAGGAACGGCTCAGGGATACGCGTCATCAGGAGGAGGCTGCCACGGCTATCATGGACCTCCCAAGTTGGATTGATGTCCCCCTTCCAGACCGAAGACTCAAATATGGTCGCGTCCACGACGAAGTCGAGGGAGAAGTGGCGGGCATCAATGGATGACGAGGGGACAAACGATGGGCTGCGCGTTGCATCATCATCGTGTTTGCGGTACCGATTGAAGTAGCCGCCGGCGACGGGTGGTCCGTGGAGAGAGCGCCAGCGGCGGAGGAAGCCGGCGGCGGCGATGACGCGGCGCCATCTTCTGCATGTGGACGCGGCGCAGATGAGGCTGATGAGTGAATCGATCCGCTCCAGTATCAGAACCAGGGTGTCGTCCACGTCCATGGCTGCTAGCATAGCTCCGCGGCTGTGCGGCGGCGCTAATTGCATGCGAAACCCTAGCATGATGACTTGTGTGTTGGGATTGATTGATACCGTACGTTCTTTTCTTCCTTTGATTTGATGAATATATATATTCCTAGCATGATGACTTGGATTTGGGCTCTCTCATGCGTGGTGGAAGGTGGACCGACGAGGCCCAGACTGCAATCGATCTGAACCTCAGTCGTCAGATGAGAAATTTGACTATTTGAGAACTATTTGGGGCGACGTAGCTTGTGACGAATTCAGAACTTTTCTGTGAAACCAATTCATGTATATTTGATTTTGTTATTATCCACTCCCTACATGCATTTCACATTTTTTTTTCTTAAGCCGGTCTACTTTATTGTAAGTTTATATCTAACGTTCTAAGTTGGAGCATCGTTTTACATGAAAATAAATGATCTCTTCAGTAAGCTGCAAACTAAAAACTGGGAAGGAAAGTTCATGACAAAATACAAAGTTATAAAACGTTTGGAGCGTCTCAAAATACCCATAAATAAATAAAAAAATCACAAATTGAGTTTTTTTTGGCGAAGATTGTTAAACCAGACCTTAAATAACTCCTTGTCACGGTTCCTAATTTGTTAAACTTGAGACACTTTGACTCTTCAAAAATGCTGGAATCACTTCTAATCTGGCACGAAAGAAATATACACCAACAAAAACAAAAGAAAACCTTACTTCTGTTGAACATACCCATAAATAATAAAATGATCACTTACACTACCACACGGACGGCCTCCACCGGCGCCAGATAGTGTACCGAGCGGCCTACGATAAGCGCTCGGTACATTTCAGATGTACCGAGAGCCTCGCTCGGTGGACTACAACCCTCGGTGGTGCTACCTCCACCGAGCGCCCACCGCTCGGTGACCACAGGCTCTCGGTACCTACCACGTTCACCGAGCGGCCATCCCTCGGAAACCACAGACGCTCGGTAGAACACAACGTCACCGAGAGCCAGCCCTCCGCAAACTTATGCCCTCGGTGTTGTTGACGCCCCGGCGTCCGGCAGGAGCCTCACGCAGCCTATGCCATCAACTCTACCGAGAGCGGCGTTAGGCCCTCGGTAGAGGTTGGTAGTTTCACCGAGGGCCATAATGCGGGGCCCTCTATAAAATCATTGTACCGGCGCCAGAGTCGGCCGCCGCTGTGAAATTATCTTTTTTTAATTTTGGATCCAAATTTTTGTGTGTGGTTTGTACAATGTCTCATAGCTCATTTGAAATTTGAGAATTTTTCAAAACTATTTAGTATATATTTTGATTTTATTCCTTTTAATTGAATTTTCTTGTATAAGTCAAATTTAAACTGGAAGCCATTCGAATAGAGGGCAGGCATGAACCAAAAAATGAGATTCATAATCGTGAGTGCAATGTGAGGCCTCATCTAGGGATAGACCCAAAACTTTTGAACATGTCGTTCACGGAACATGACCATTCACTTGCAGGTGATTAGTTTTTTAATCATAAAAATACAAACGAAGTTTAAAAATCTTGAAACTTGTTGAGTTGTCGTGGTATCGTATGCGTAGACATGAGAAAAAAATTTGGTAAGGTTTCATCGACGTTGGCTCAAATTATGGTTGAAACCCGGGACATATGTCACATGTGATAGTATCACCGAAGAGGACGAGGAGGAGGACCGAGAGGAGTACGATGACTTTGGAGGGACCCCTACTTCCGGTGTCTACTGCGAGGTCCGTGAGCCTCCCTCGAGGTTCCCGCGAGGACCACCGTCCAACGATTTGCCCCCGACGGGCAAGTGTAAGTACCTCTTGATGTTATCTCCAATCATCTATTAATTTGAACTGTTTAGGGAAACTAATCTTTTGTCCTACTCTCTTGCATAGGAATTGGATAATTTGGTCGGGTACGTCCTCACGCTCCCCTAACGGCATCCTTGGTCTCCTCGTCAGGAAGCACTTCCCTGGCATCGTCAGATATACAAAGGCAGGGACGAACCGGCATACACGTATGACCACTACGAGAAAGCCGAAGACGCTACTTATGGCAACGTGGCGGAGCACGTGAAGGCAGACTTTTGGGTAAGTCTTCGTCGCACAAACTTTTTGTCTATACATCGCATTCATTAGACTAATCCGAACGTGTGACTAAGGATGATTCACATTTGTATGCAGACTTTCTTCAGACTAGCTCAGGGATATGAAGAGCAGGCGGAAGTGGTGTTGACCAAATCCATGAAAAAGCGCATCGTTGACATGCATCACGAGGTGAAGCACCAGTGCGTGATCAACTACTACGGGTCCAAGCTTGGGACAAAGGTCAAGATACCGGACGCCAGAAAGATGGAGCTGACCCGAGACCAGTACATTGAGGTACATGAAAAAAGCTAAAAATTTATTCGTTTTGAGCTTATAATTTTGTTTCATCTAACCTTCTGATATGTCATGTAGATGGTCCCTACTTGGTGCATGAACGATCTCCCATGCTGGAACATGATCGTGGACAGGTGGTTCACACCGGAGTTTCAGCAGAGGCACGCCCAGTTGCGGGAGGCTCGTTTGGTGATGGGAGGTCCTGCACACCATCAAGGCAGTCGCAACCTCACCGTATACAAAGAAAGATGGGTACGTGGATTCTTTTATCGTATGTAACGCTCAATTTTGCCTAGTTTCTAGTTATCTCATCTTTCTCGCAGATGAAGGCACACCCAGGGCAGGAGTGCAACGACTTTGGGGCATTCTGCATGTCCCACAAGGGCAAGGCGTCGTCTGACGTAACCTTCAGCCTGAACGACCCGCCCGAGTCGTACACCAACCCCAACATGCATGAAAAGGTCCACGCCTACACGGACGCGGGCAAGGAGCGCTATGGGCCAGACTTTGATCCGTTCATTCAGGAGATTGATGCAGAGATCGTGATGACGGTGGGAGGAGGTAAGAAGCACGGACAGTTGTGGATTGTCGACGGCTGCATCGACAGCTCCAACCTTAGTCTCTCACGCATCCGATCAGAGAGCACGAGCAGTAGCCTGCCTATACGCCCGCTTCCTAGTGCTGCACAGTCGCGTCTCCAGGAACTCCAGGTTATTTCTTTATCAAACAGATTTCTTTACGCACCTTAATTATGTTTGCATCACCTCTCATGGATTGAAATACTGTAGGCGTGGCTAGAAGAGTCAGAGCGACAATTGCAGGCTGCGGAGGCTGCGTTTCGGGCCCAACAGGAAACCCAAGAGAAGCAGCTAGCAGAGCTCATGAACTACCTCCAGACCTCGGGGGCTCCCCTGCCAGATACGCTGCTAGCGGCGTTTGCTCCGCCTCAACCTACTCCTGTGAGTATGCCTATCTTTGTCAATAATTCTTTGCTTGTGGATGTCCTGGGTTCACGTCTAACACATGCAACATATTCTACTTTGAGCAGCCGGCTTCGATGGGATCGAACCACGCGCCGCCTCCTGCCCATGATGATCACGGGTCTCCTTCGCCGACTCCTTCGCCGGGCGTGCAACAACAGCCCCCTCCCCCTCTTCCATGAGCTTATCGTGGACTTGTGGTACTTTGTTTGGAACTTGTGGTACTTTTGGATAAGCTTGTGTGGAACTTGTTGAACTATGAGTTGTGGTACTTGTGGATTTGTGGACTTGTGTGGACTATGAGTCGTAGAACTAAACTTGATGACTTGTGATGAATATTGGAGCTACATGTGATATATATGTGATGAATGAGTTGTATCAGTGCATGGATGGCAAATATATGAGATATGTGATCTATATGTTTCATTTGTAAAGGTGGAAAAGAAAAACAGAAATAAAAAAACAAATATATGGTGACTTTATTGAGCGGGACACTCGGTAGAGGACCCTATACCGAGGGTAGCACTCGGTGAATCTGGGAGAGGGGGAGCCTGGGAACCCCATATTCCCAGGTACACCAATGGTAGCGCTTGGTGAAACCAGCGCTCGATGTAATATGGTCGATTCACCGAGCGTGTCCATGGCCCTCGGTGAAACGACCATCGTTACACCGAGTCGTGGATGAGTCGGCCCTCGGTAGAGCTGGTGTCCAGGGTTTTTTAAACTTTAAATCTACCGAGCACCCTTCTGACAAGGCGCTCAGTAGATAATGTTTTTAAAGTTTTTAAAAATTAAAATGCACCGAGGGGGTGTTGAGGTGGCCCTCGGTGAAGTTGACGTCGACGGTGGCAAACGCCGTCGGCGTGAAGCCGGGATTTTGCGAGAGGGGGCGAGCCCCGGTGCGGTTTGATACTGGTTTCACCGAGGGGCCCTTTGTGAGCTTCGGTACACTCTTTTTCCCGTTTAAAGTTTCACCGAGGGGCTAGTACCGGAAGCGCCCTCGGTAGCGCCTCCACCGCGCTATTAGGCCTATCTTGGCGCTTTTAGCGCTCGGTAGAGGCGGCGCCTCAGTAGTGTTACACTCCTATGTTGAAATATGCACACAATTCTATCATCTATCCAAGCAAAGCTTGCAAAACCGGTGGCCATGAAACATCACACGGATTTGCCCTATATTTTTCCCAGTAGCACTACCATGGAATATTTCAAATGGGCACTAAAGGCCCTTTTTTGTCTCAGTTAAAAACACCAATAGGGACTAAAAACCATCCTTTGGTCTTGGTTGGGTACGGTGACCTTTTAGTCTCAGTTGGCACCAATGGGGACTAAAAAGGTCCTCCATGGATCACCAGCAGGGACTGAAAGTTCCCCACGGACAAATTTAAAAGGAGAACCCATAAGAATTTAACATATGTGTTGTGCAATTGAATTGGTAAAGAAGCTATGTGTGAGACAAGAGGTCGTGGATTTGAACCTCACCCAGCCTAAGAGAGTCCCTAGGATTTAAATTATTTTATAGTCCACGTTGCTCGACTAACAACTAATGACCGGGACCGGTGGCCATGGGAACTCACACCTATACGCCATCAGTTCCATACGACAATACGTCACAGGTGCCACCTCCATGGTCTTGACGTCAATGGAAAAGTACCAGCATTGTTGTTGATCCCACCAAGATATGACCACGAACCCCACATGTGTCTTCACGAGGGTCGGATATTCGTTGGAGAAGGACAATGGGTAGCCAGGAAGGTCGCAGGTAACCTTTGACAACAGGATCTTGTTCTGCAATTAAGCCTGGACAAAATACCCGATACCCATTACCCGAACCCGAAATACCCGGACCCGAATTACCCGATCCCAAATTCGGATAGTGATTTTAATTACCCGAAACTAGTTTGGGTAATTCGGATAATACACTCTGGTACCCAAACTACCCGAACTACCCAAAGTTTTACCTTCATATTTATATTTATCACTTATTGTTAGTTGAACACTTGAAATTATCACTTTATCAAAATAAAATTATCTTGGTTTGAACAGTGACTATAATGTATTATTCTCCAAAATTGTTGTTGAAATTCTACACAAATCGCTAGTCAAATTATGTTTAAATTGCTAATAAAATTTTGTGTAGTTTGTTTTTTTTTTTTGTAAATTCGGGTAGATTGGGTATACCCGAACCAATTATCGGGTAGTGTTTTTTCGAGCTAATATCGGGTAGCAATTTCCATTACCCGAATTTTCAATTACCGAATTACCCGACCGAAAAATCGGGTAACCCGAATGCCCAGGCTTATCTGCAATGTCCACTCCATCCACCCTCCCAAACACCTCCATGGTATGGTCCACCGTGGCAATGATGTGTGGCTCACCATCCCCACCATCGACGACGCCATAGAAGTCACATAATGTCCAGATGTGTCAACAACCATCCTTTAGTCTTGGTTGGGTACGGTGACCTTTTGGTCTCAGTTGGCACCAACGGGGACTAAAAGGTTTTCCATGGATCACCAACAGGGACTGAAGGTTCCCCATGGACAAATTTAAAAGGAGAGCCCATAAGAATTTGTCACATGTGTTGTGCAATTGAGTCAGTAAGGACGCTATGTGTGTGGCAAGAGGTCCTGGATTTGAACCTCACGCAGCCTAAGAGAGTCCCTAGGATTTAAATTGTTTTATAGTCCACGTTGCTCGACTAACAACTAATGGCCGGGACCTTTAGTCCTGGATCCATATATAGAGCCCCATTCACAATCAGGATTAAAGCCCATTTGCCTACCACTATAAAAGCAACATTAGAGTTTCAGCATGTAAGATGAAAGGCAAAATTCTTGATTTATTATAATCATGTCAGATAGGATAGAACAAGAGCTGACATACTTAAAGGCTAAAGCTAAGGTTTTCCATCAAAACACATATATATTCAACACATGTAGATGTGACGCCAATTTGAAAAAAATAAGAATGGGAATGAAATAACATTAGTACTAGCATCTAGAGTTTATTTATCAAAAACATGTAAAAATTATAGAATACCTCTATGTGTGTAACTGTGTTTTTGCATTAGGAAATTATCAACAAAACAAATGTATTTAAAAATGCTTACAATTCCATATCACCTATCCAAGCAAGCTTGCAAAACCGGTGGCCATGGGAACTCACACCTGTATGCCATCATTTCCTTACCACAATACGTCGCAGGTGCCACCTCCATGGTCTTGAGGTCAATGGAAAAGTACCAGCGTTGTAGTTGATCCCACCAAGATATGACCACAAACCCCACACGTGTCTTCGCGAGGGTCAGAGATCCGTTAGAGAAGGATAATGGGTAGCCAGGAAGGTCGCAGGTAGCCTTGGACAACAGGATCTTCTTCTCCAATGTCCACTCTCCATCCACCCTCCCAAACACCTCCATGGTATGGTCCAACACGGCGATGATGCGTGGCTCACCATCCCCACCATCGACGACGCCGAAGTCACATTCTGCCCAGATGTGGTGATCCAATAAACTTTTGATGGCCTGCGACAACACTGACGACGAGAACTTGCCGGTGCTGCCATTAAAGGTGATCAGCATCCCATCTCCTTGGACGTAAAAGTAACAAGAGCCTAGCGCGTGACCATAGCATCGCGTTCTGTGCGTAGAACGTAGCCGTGAAGCAATGTGGTCGATGGCCATCTCACTCCATGTCGAGTCCACAGCACGGGCAGTGAACACAGTGGTATGTGCGACACCATCGGCACGACTGAGGAACACACACAAAACCCTGAAGTTTGACATGCCAATGCACCCTCCGGCCGCATCTTCATCGCCATAGACGAGGAACGGACCGCGGTAGCGGTATACTGAATAGTTGGCGCCGTCGAAGCCCGGTGGTCGAGGGAGGATCTTGTAGCGCTGCGTCAGAGGCTCACAAATGACTAAGTCACGGAACCGCCATGGAAAGGCATGTTATGAATACACTCCAGCAGGAGGAGGATGCCACGTATCCCGAACATGCCATGACGGGTCGAATTTCTGAGAAGGAAATATGTCCATGTCTACTACAAAGTCGAGGGAGAAGTGGCGGGCATCAACGGATGACGAGGGCACAAACCATGCAAGACGTGAGGTGTCGCCGTCATCGCAGTAGTCGCCGGCGACGAGAGGCCCGTGGAGAGAGCGGAAGCGGCGGAGGAAGCCGGCGTCGGCGATGACGCGGCGCCATCTTCTGCACGTGGACGCGGCACGAATGAGACTGACGGCCGAATCGATCCGCTCAAGGATGAGAACCAGGGTGTCGTCCACATCCATGGCTGCGCTCTGTGTGACTGCGCGCTTGCATGCAGAACCCTAGCGTGCTGGAATTGATGAGTTGATCCCGTACGTTCTTATTGAATAATTCCAAACGTGTCCACACGCGGTGTGCGTATTGGATTTGGATTTGGGCTCATATGTTGTGTGGTGCAGTACGTACGTGGTGGACCGATGATGATGTGGCGCAGATCGACTTGAGTCGGCACAAAATGTGTCGGAAGTCTTTCTTTGATAAGATGAAGCTCAATCATATACGGCATGTGACGAATTCAAAACTACTTATGTCATCGGGCCCGTTTGGTAGAGCTCCAGCTCCACTTCAAATGGCTTCAGTTGTGGCTTCGGTTGTGGAACAAATTCACTTGTAAAGCTGAAGCCGTTTTTTGGACCATTTGATAAAACAGCTTCTCTATGTTGTCGAAAAGGAGCAAATGTCCATAATAACTTTTTTTTTTTTTTTTTTTTCTTTTTCTATTCTCACCCCAACCTTATCTCGATGGAGGGATAAGGTGATGGACCTGATGGTCACATCGAAGAAAACCACGAGAATCTTTGGGTTTGGCAGCCGCTAGTGCCGCTCCGCCGCCGGACGCCATTGTGGTGCTCGATGGAGGGAGGTCGCCGGGGATTTCCTTCCCTCCCCTCCCCCGGCCTCCTCCCCGCGCCTCCCCATGCCTGGCCTCTTCCAGCGCCGCCCCTCGCTATCTCCGGCGCTGCTCCATCCCACTGCAGCGCATGGGCACTGATCCCTCTGCAGCACGCGGCAAGACGACCCATGCAGCGGCGGGGCAAAGAAGACCAAGGCCACATGCTGGGCCCACGGGGACGAGTAGGAGCTAGGCGAAGCTCGTTTTTTCGGCTCCAGGTGCGCGCTCTTGCTCCAATCAGCAGATTTCACGGGGCTCTTCCTACAGAGTCGTAGCCCACGACCATGTTTGGTACCAGGAGCCAAAAAAAACGGCTCCAGGAGCTGCGGTAGAATCCCTACCAAACAGGGCCTAAGTCATTCCCGTTTCTTATGTCTCTGAAACATATTACATAGCTATTTAATTTGTGAAGGCATCTAGGCCCCCATTGGATTTCAGTGATTAATGGCAACATAAGATTATTGTGACTAACGCGTGTTTTGCAGAAACTATTTGAGTTAGGTCACAATAATGGTTTGCATGCCCTCTGTCGATGGAAATCGTTTTAGATTTCAAAGGATGGATGACAAGGTTAAGAATGGTTAGTTCTAATTGTCAAAGGTGTTGGGTGACATCGGATTAGTTGTTAGGACATTGTTTTTCCTTTGACCGTACTATTAAGGGGAGTGCGAACGGGTAGCTTGACCTAGGTGAGTTTAATGGTATAGTGTGGTGCACACTTGTCAAACTTAGCACTAGGTAGCTACAAAATGATCATGAAATTGGTTGCAGCTGAAGCCGTTCACAAAGTGGTTTGAAATGGAAGTGAAACGCACTTCAATTCATGTGTCGGACGTTGGTCTAGAGAGCACCAAATGCTGATATCAGCGTCCAGCCCGTGGTGGCTCGTGCAGCACGGACAGGGAGCATCGGACGCCGGGTCAGTCTGCGACTGACGCATCCGGCGCCGACTGGCACGTCCAGCACTGCCTCGGACGCTCTCTAGAGCCCTACAGTTGGCCAAATCGTCAGATGCATCCGGTGTGATGGCCTCGGACGCGTCCGGCGGTACTCATCTGGCGCGTCCGACGCCTTCGACAGAGCTGATTTTTTGAGCAACGGTTGTCTTATTGGCTTGGGTCTATAAATACAACCCTACCTCCTTCATGTTAAGTCTCTTGCCCTTTTGTTCAGCTGAAGCAAGACATTGGAGAGTAAGGGAGAGCAAGAGCCTAGTGAGGTGTTTGAGATTTGATAATCCAAGGCTAAGGACCTCATTAGTGCTACAGAGTAACAAGTGTGCATCCACTCTTTTCATTAGGCTTGGTTGGGTCAAGTGAGAGTTTGTGCTTGTTTCTCTTGGTAATCCCCATAACCTAGACGACTTGATAGTGATTCGGTGCTTGAAGATCATCTGATGATGCTTGAGGATAACTCAAGCCATGGTGTGAGCGGTTGTGGGCGATTCACCGCGACGGGGTGTTAAAGAATCAGCCCGTAGAGAGCACTTGATCCTTGCACGGATCAAGGGGAGCAATACCCTTGTGAGGGTGCTCCAATGAGGACTAGTGGGGAGTGGAGACTCTCCGATACCTCGGGAAAACATCGCTGCGCTCTTCTTCCTCACTTTACTTTGAGCATTTACTTTCAAGCAATTCAATTCATGTCTTTACATTCCTAGAATTGCCATGCTAGAGTAGTAATTGGAACCAAGGGTGCAAAACTTTGTGCGATAGTTGATAGAAACACTTCTAGGCACAAGTGGGTGAATATGGGCTAGTAGGTTTATTATTTGCAAGAAAATTTTAGATTAGCCCAATTCACCACCCCCTCTTGGGCATCTTGATATTTTCAATTTTGTTATTATCCACTTCCTACATTCCAAATCTATCCTAAATTGTTCTAGTTTTATGGTAAATCAACATATATACCTAGATTTTGAGCAAATTTTATTTTTGTTATTATCCACTTCCTACGTTCCAAATCTATCATAAGTTGTTCTAGTTTGGCAAAATAGCTAAAACCGTCCATGAACTATGGGGCTTGGCTCGATTTGGCTCTGAACTATGAAAACATCCAATTCAGTCCCTCAACTGTCCTTACCGGTCCACATTCATCCTTGAATCCAACTCATGTCACCGCCCAGTCAACTTGGGGTGTGAAGTACCTTTTTTACCCTCCATCCATAGTGCAGGTTTAACATAGGTACCTTCCGCACGCATCGAGCTACACTGCTCCCTCCCTTGACACCTCGCCGGCCCTCATAGCCAGCTTTGCTCGCCACCCCCTACTTGCCAGCGAGGCCACCGCAGCTAGAGACCACCCCTAACCACCCTCCTCCCAGCAGATCGCAGTGATGCGAGCTAGAAGCTGCCTGTGTTAAACCTTCTCTATGGATGAATAGTAAAAGGGTATTTTAGACCCCAAAGCTAACTGGGCGGTGCCTAGAGGAGCATATGTGGTGTGCCATGTCAGTTCATGGACTAATTTGGTTGGTTAGGATAGTTCGAGAAATAAATTGGATGTTTTCATTGTTCGGGGACCAAATTGAGCCGAGCAGCCTAGTTTAGGGACGACTTTGACTATTTTGCCTTCTAGTTATCGTAAATCAAGATATATATCTAGCTTTTGATCAAATTTATAAGAAATATATTATAGCATATATATGGCTAAATAAAAGCATTATTCAAACATATTTAATGATTGTAAATATTCCAATATATTTTTACAAACTCAGTCATAGCTAGAAAAGTTAAAGTTATTAATTAAGAAGTATAGGCTAATCTAGCACTCAGATGTTCGGCGCAACATATACATCTCGATGCCCGCTCAAAGTGCCCAACCCATTGCGTCAACTTCAGCCTCACCCCACAAGCACGCCCCTAGCGTGCCCCTCAACCAAGTCTGTACACCCACAGTGTGCACCCACGGTCCAGTCCACACGCACCTAGCTCGCCTCAGAGCCTACACGCCCTCAGCTCACCTCGCAACCCGCTAAGATAGCCCCACACGTGCGATGAGCACACACCAGTGCCCCCCAGCCACAGCACTCCCTTCCGCTGGCCTCGGCACCTCCATCCACTAGGCCACCTGTAGGGTCGAGATGAGGACTAGAGGGGGTGAATAGTCGTTTCTAAAACTAATTGCGCCGGCTAAACAAATATAATGCGGAATTGAAACTATTTGTTTAGCCAAGACTTCACCCCTCTAGCTATGACTCTAGCTAAAACTATTGCTTGTGTACGCCGTGGTAAAAATTTGAAACGATTTCATGCAAGTTTGGATCCCGGACTGCAGAAACCTAGACATCTCAACATGAGTTTCACGCACTCATTATTATCACCTATTGGATTATCAACCTCCTCCACATCAATCTCCATATTTGCCTCAGAACTAGCAGCACCCTTTCCAATCATGGTAGAGTTATGTGACTTTGGATCGCTTGTACCAGAGCTATTGGATTTTACCCCGGTTCTGTACATCCGCCATCTCGTTTTTCTTAGGTGCCTCCTTTCCATTCTCACCATTACCACTGTTAACTTTATCGTAAGTTTATATCTAACGTTCTAATTTGGAGCATAGTTTTACATGAAAATAGATGATCTCCTGTTCAGCAAGC
The DNA here is from genome assembly GCA_015847255.1 of Hyparrhenia diplandra. Classification (NCBI taxonomy): domain Eukaryota; kingdom Viridiplantae; phylum Streptophyta; class Magnoliopsida; order Poales; family Poaceae; genus Hyparrhenia; species Hyparrhenia diplandra. The sequence goes on from JADLZK010008929.1 coordinate 948,574, forward strand.
TGCAAACTAAAAACTGGAAGGAAAGTTCTTGACAAAATACAAAGTTATAAAACGTTTGGAGCATCTCAATATACCCATAAATCAATTTCAATAATTGAGTTTTTAATTTTTGGTGAAGATCTTTAAGCCAGACCTTCAATAACTCCTTGTCGCTGGTTCCTAATTGGTTAAACTTGAGACACTTTGACTCTTCAAAAAAATGTTGGAATCACTTATAATTTGGCGCGAAGAAAATATACACCAACATAAACAAAAAAAAAAAAAAAAAGAACCTTACTTTTGATGAACAAACCCATAAATAAATAATAAAATCACTTACACTCCTATGTAACAATGCACACAACAATTCTATCCTCTATCCCGGTGGCCATGAAAACTCACACAAATATGCCCTATATTTTTTTCCTCGTAGTACTATCCATGTGATCGATGGCATCATCGGCGCTCCCGTCGCGTCCATATTGCCACTGGCAGTGAACACGGCAGTACGTGCGACACTATCATCACCACCGACGAGCACACACAAGACCCCAAAGTTTGACATGCTGATGCGTCCTCCAGCCTCATCTTCATCACCATTGATGAGGAAAGCACCCCGAACCTTCCAATTGCCGCCGTCAAACTCCAGCGGTCGAGGGATGATTCTGTTGCTCTGTGTCAGAGGCTCACATATGAGTAAGGCAGGGAAGACACCAGGGATGTGTGTCTCATGAATACAGTCCATCAGGTGGGCGACGCATCGCTACTAGCTTGGTGGGACCATTGGCATAGTCGATGGCACGGCGACAAGGGGAAAGGGGCTGACACACTGTTCGTCTTAGTGGCATCGGAAATTTGGAAAGAAAGGAACGCGCGATGCTTCCGCAGCGCCCCATCCACCACTAACTAGCACTTCGGCACCATCAAGCACAACGCCGACCAATGGATCGAAGCTGAGGGCGTGCAAGCTTAGTTGTCTAATTCGCGAGTAATCGACATGGAAGCCCTCTTTGTGGGAGGCTACCCCTAATGTAAAAAGTCTTCCCTCCCAATGTGTGTTGTTGTGTGATGTAAAAAAACTCTGCTACTTAAATACAAATATGTGCAAGTCTTTTGCGTATTCGAGAAAAAAAAAACACTCCATCGAGAGGAGGCTGCCGGCGACTGTACGTGATGAATTCCGGAACTATTTTTTGAAACCACTCCCTTTAAAAACGTAAGTTGCTTTAGTTTAAGGTAGGTATATAAACTTTGAAAAGTTATGGAATGTCAAATTCAAGTGAAATATAGCTTAGCCTAATCCATTGTGTAGATTCCAATCCTGCCAAAATGAAAGGATCCAAACAGGCCCCAAGAGAGTGCAATCTAGGCCATAGCATCAAGATTCTTAAATCGTAATAAAATGTGAGCAGTAGTCCTGGGTCTAAATTTCACCGGCATTGAAGGTCCTTTTGTCTCAGTTAGAAACACCAATGGGGACTAAAAACCATCCTTTTAGTCTTGGTTGGGTACGGTGACCTTTTTAGTCTAAGTTGGCACCAATGAGGACTAAAGGTTCTCCATAGATCACCAGCATGGACTGAAGGTTCCCCATGGATAAATTCAAAAGGAGTGCCCATAGGAATTTGTCACATGTGTTGTGCAATTGAGTTGGTAAGGAAGCTATGTGCTAGTTAAGAGGTTGTGCATTTGAATCTCACGCACCCCAAGAGAGTCCCTAGGAATTAAATTATTTTTTTTAGTTAACCATGCTTGACTAATAACGACTAACTTTTTTTTTTTTGAGCAAAGACTAATAACGACTAATGATCGGGACCTCTAGTCCTGGATCCATAGAGCCCCATTCACAATCAAGGATTAAAGCCAATTTACCTACCACTATACAAGCAACATTAGAGTCTCATCATTTTTTTTAGATAATGGATGAGAACATCCAACCTCTACGTCCGTGGACGTACAAAGCCTATTATTACAGAGATTGCATAAAGCATAAAAAGATAAAAAGAGCAGAACCAGTCTCTAAGATAGACAAAAGAACTAAAGCAAATGAAATATATGCTTCCACCCTCCATTTGATCGTTGTATTGCTCATCAAGAAGAGTGTGCTCTTGGCTTGCTCAAACACTGCAGTTGTTCCCGTGAGGATAGCTGGCGAGACACAGCAACGAGCTGACTCCATACAGGTAGAAGGTGGCAAGGAAGTGCTCCAGCGATGCCTCCAGGAAGAAAATTGACATCCGCAGACGCCATCACCGCTGGAAGAAGCACAAAAGGTCTTTCGACCAAGACCGGCCCTGACGAATAGGAACTTCGACGATGCGCCGACTGCGCCAATACCGTCGGCCCAGAAAACCAGGCTAGGTTTTCACCCAGTTGTTGAACATCAATCGACTAGGCTCCGGGAGGACCCATGCTAGTTGCAGAGGATGCCGACCCGGGAGGAGACGCGCTGAGGATTGGCGCCCATGGACTCCAGGCTGCAGCTGTACCTGATCCGCACCTACTAGTAGCCCAGCCCTTAGGATCAGAGAGGGGCACGGGGATCCCATTGTGATTGCCTTAGATAGCAATCGCACAGATCCGGTATGGTAGAATAGGCCACACATCCTTGCGAAGCCCAGCCGGAGGGGAGAGGCCGTCGACGTAGATCATACGCCGGAATCGGCCGGCCGGCCGGCCGACTCTATGGAGGAGCTCGGACAGGCAGTGTGGAGGGGGTGGGACGGAGAGGGTGGCGCGCGGCACCAAGCCAAGCCGCCGGCGCCTTGATCCGTCGGGACTCGGCGACGCCGGTCCGCCCACGCAGAAGGACGCGGCCGTCGTGGTCCGCGCCGTCGTCGCCACCTCGCCCGCCTTCCACCCCACCCTTTGCGGCGCCCGGGCCGCCTAGATCTGGGCTGTGCGCTCGCCACCGGCAAGGGTGCTGAAGCCCATGGAGGATCTTGGGGAGGGATAGGGAAGAGACGGTGGCGGTGGACGGCGGCCCGGCCACCATCATCACGGCAGTCTCATGACTTGTTGGCTAGAGGGCTGCCCCGGCGGCGGCAGGTCGACGGCAAGCGGTGGGGAGGCTGGGGGCGGCTGCTGCGGGTGCAGGTTCCACCCGTCGCCTCTGGGAGAGGCGCGGGCGCCCCTGACCGTACAAATCAGATATCAGCTTGGGTGACATACTCTACAGTTTCAGCATGTAAGATGAAAGGCAAAATTCTTGATTTATTATAATCATGTCAGATAGGATAGAACAAGAGCTGGCATACTTAAAGCTATGGTTTTCCATCAAAACACATATATATTCAACACTTGTAGATGTCACGCCAATATGAATAAAATAAGGGCGATGGGAATGAAAAAGCATTAGTATTAGTAACTAGAGTTTATTTATCAAAAAAAAAGTTATAGATCGAATACCTCTATGTGTGTAACAGTGTATTTGCATTAGGAAATTATCAACAAAACAAATGTATTTAAAAATGCGTACAATTCCATATATCACCTATCCAAGCAAGCTTGCAAAACCGGTGGCCATGGGAACTCACACCTGTATGCCATCATTTCCTTCCAACAATACGTCGCAGGTGCCACCTCCATGGTCTTGAGGTCAATGGAAAAGCACCAGCGTTGTAGTTTATACCACCAAGATATGACCACGAACGCCACACGTGTCTTCACGAGGGTTGGAGATCCGCTGGAGAAGGACAATGGGTAGCCAGGAAGGTTGCAGGTAACCTTGGACAACAGGATCTTCTTCTCCAATGTCCACTCTCCATCCACCCTCCCAAACATCTCCATGGTATGGTCCAACACGGCGATGATGCGTGGCTCACCATCCCCACCATCGACGACGCCGAAGTCACATTCTGCCCAGATGTGGTGATCCAATAAACTTTTGATGGCCTGCGACAACACTGACGACGAGAACTTGCCGGTGCTGCCATTAAAGGTGATCAGCATCCCATCTCCTTGGACGTAGAAGTAACAAGAGCCTAGCGCGTGACCATAGCATCGAGTTCTGTGCGTAGAACGTAGCCGTGAAGCAATGTGGTCGATGGCCATCTCACTCCATGTCGAGTCCATACCACGGGCAGTGAACACAGTGGTATGTGCGACACCATCGGCACGACTGAAGAACACACACAAAACCCTGAAGTTTGACATGCCAATGCACCCTCCGGCCGCATCTTCATCCCCGTCGACGAGGAACGGACCGCCGTAGCGGTATACTGAATAGTTGGCGCAGTCGAAGTCCGGTGGTCGAGGGAGGATCTTGTAGCGCTGCGTCAGAGGCTCACAGACGACTAAGTCACGGAAGCTGCCATGGAGGGGCATGTTATGAATACACTCCACCAGGAGGAGGCTGCCACGGCTATCCCGAACATGCCATGACGGGTCGAATTTCTGAGAAGGAAATATGTCCATGTCTACTACGAAGTCGAGGGAGAAGTGGCGGGCATCAACGGATGACGAGGGCACAAACCATGCAAGACGGGTGTTGTTAGTCTTTGCAGTAGTCGCCGGCGACGAGGGGCCCGTGGAGAGAGCGGAAGCGGCGGAGGAAGCCGGCGTCGGCGATGACGCGGCGCCATCTTCTGCATGTGGATGCGGCACGGATGAGACTGACGGCCGAATCGATCCGCTCAAGGATGAGAAGCAGGGTGTCGTCCACATCCATGGCTGCGCTCTGTGCGACTGCATGCAGAACCCTAGCGTGCTGGAATTGACGAGTTGATCTGATCCCGTACGTTCTTATTCAATAATCCCAAACGTGTCCACACGCCGTGTGCGTTTTGGATTTGGATTTGGGCTATGTGTGGTGCAGTAAGTACGTGGTGGACCGATGATGATGTGGCGCAGACTTGAGTCGGCACAAAATGTGTCGGAAGTCTTTCTTTGATAAGATGAAGCTGAGTCATATATAGTTTGGGTTGGGCGATGTACTACATGTGACGAATTGAAAACTACTTATGTCAAAATAAGTCGTTCTAGTTTCATATGTCTCTGAAACATAAATAAGTCGCGGGACCGGGCGATATTCCTCCTCCGTCGCGGGACCGGCGATCTTCCTCCTCCGTCGCGGGACCGGGCGGTAGAGTAGGACGGCGCGGCGGCGGCGGCGCCAACGGCGGCGTATGCGCGGCGGCAAAGGGCGGTGGTAGTAGTAGGCGGCGGCGGTAGAGTAGGGTAGAGGCACGAACTAATTTTTTTATTGCTTGCTTATCCCCAAGAGATTACATACCCTTGCTTATATAGCCTGGCTAGTGGAACTTGTAATCTAACCAATCTCCTATAAGGTTTCTTTATATGATTGGAATACTTTTTACAAGCAATATTTCTTTATTTCCTAATAAGGGCCTTCCTTATAGGATTGGAATATTCCCTTTTATACTCACCAAAAAGCCTAAGATAATCCTAACTTGATGATGAAGTAGAGTCGGAAGCGGGAAGGGGAGGCGGCGGCGGGCAGGGGGCGCGGCCCCTGCCCGCACAAGACGCCGTGGCTCCCCTTGTGGGCCGGCCGCAGATACTTTGGGCCCTCCTAGCCCGTCTAGAGCTGTCCCAATTCCGGTTCATGACATTGTTTCTAAGGATAATTCTTATTTCTTCTTTCATATTTTGCGGGCTGCTTGGCTGATAATTTTGCAGTTGATAAGACGGTTTATACTGTTTCGATTTACGAGAGAAAACACTATGACTTATAAGATGGCTAGTATGTTAAAGCAAATAGGGATTTGTGGCTTCCTATCGAGGAGATTTACTTTCATGTCAAATGATACTATTACAATAATGGTAGGATCCATGTGTTTGTGCAGTCAAATGCACCAATCCTGTGTACGCCTAACTAAAAAGGAAGGGGGTCTCCTTGTCCTCTCCTCTGGCCGGCTCGCTTCTTGTCCCTCTCGTGTTTCTCCATCGTGTGTGCGTGTTGGCTTGCTTGCCCGCCTCTCCGCCTCCGTTGCGCGTGCCACACCACTCCCTCTTCATGGCCAGCGGTGGCGCCCTCACCCATTCCAACATGCGCCCCCCCCCCCACACACACACCGTGCCTCCTTCCCCGACGCTAGCATCCTTCCCATCCCGACAGCTTCTTCTTGCACCCGACGTCCTCATCCCCAGCCCGATGGTGACCTTGCACCCCCCACTATCGCCCTCCACCACAAGAAGCTCCCGACACCCTCATATCCGAGCTCACTCCCCAATGATGCAATTGTATCTTTCAGTTGTTTCAGACGCTTCAGAATTGAACCATATGGATGTTGTAAAAATAGATGAGGGGATGTTTCCCATGTTTGCATATGTTGAAGTGTTTCAAATGCATGTTGCAAGCTTCAAAATGTTTCACATGTTTCTAGATGATGTTGAAATAGTTTTAAATCTGGATGTTTTATATGCTTCACAAAAAATGTTGCAATAATATTTTCCAAATGTTTCACTTGCTCGGTCCTATGTTCCAACAATTGTTTCATGTTGTTACAGGTGTGTTTTTATACCAGCGTTGTTTCATTAACTCAAATATTCCAATAATATGTCCAAAATAGCCTGTGTTGTGGCAAGTGTTATTTTGAACTTTCTCTATTGTTCAGCTAAGGGTGAGCCGGGCTGAGGGGGCGCACGTACTAACGCGCTACGTCGACATCTAGGTAACACACATTAAACAATCATCCGGAGAACTAATCAATAAGTGGCTAGCTTAGTTTTTTATTGTGATTAATAAAAAATGGAAGTGTACCAACATTTGAGTAAATCACCTCATTCTCATTAGCTAGAGTCAATGACAACTGCCTGCAATTATAATAAAAATAAAAACTATGAATCACATGGCTTTAACGGAACACCGGACAATTCAGAGTGAAAACATTCAGGGTCGAGATATCTTGGTTAACTTCACATTGTTGCTTGATTTTCAAAAAAATGTCAGTAGGACAATAATAGACCAAAAAATCCATTCAAAGTGCAATCAGTCAATCACCAAATAACATTCTAATCCATGGCCGGTATGGTCAGTGAAGGATTGAAGGTCCACTATCTATATAGTCTGAATACAAACTTGTGGTTACCTCCTTGTGGGCCAAAGATTCAAGAGAACTCAGAATGTAAAGCAACCCAAATCAATAAGAAACGATTTCTCCAAGCAACATCTCGCTACCTATTTTTTCCCCTTGTGAGAAAACTTCGCGGTGCCTCTCAACAACTCGTAGCAAGTTGATCGATGCCGTTTCATTGTGATGAAATCACAGTTCACAAATTAAACTGAGAAGACAAACACATCATGCAACATAATAATTGACTAAAATAAGTGGACATTGTAAGGAAGAGAAGGCATCAACTTACTGTACCGAACTTGTTCTCGGACCTCAAACAGTTCTGTTTTGCACGCATTCCAAAGATCAGATGTGAGGCCTCCAAGGATTCCACATCCGAATCGATGAATTCTTGCACACTTATGAGATCAAGTTTAGAATAGTACCACAAGCAACTGGCGGAGACACAGAGTAAATTAAGAAACTGTTAATAAACACGGCATGCAAAGCATGATAATGGGCTAACCGCAGGCTTGCGCGGCCGATGAATAACCTTATCACATAGTTGTTTTACAGTGCAAGTCATTCCTTTGTTGAATCAGGTGCCTCCGTACTCGACATCTGCATTTCATTTCGAGGTTTGGGTTTTCAACTTCATTCCCCAACAAGATGATAAGGGGACAAACATGCACACACGGATGATGGGGGTTAATAAAATTGTTGGGGAGAGCACCGAGGCTTGAAGCAAAGTTAATAATGTGCCAGAATCAAGAAGCACAGGGGAAGCAGGTTCCCATGATCCCACGAACGAATCGCATGATTCAGGTTCCCATGCCCGCAACCAGATCGATGGATACGTAACGGCGGCACATAGATCGTATTTCGCCGCGCGGAAGCTAGCGAGAATTATGCGATTCGGATCCCGCCGATCCCGGGGGACGCCGCCGCATCAGCGGAATGGATACATACCGTGGGGAGTGTGCCCACAACGCAGTGGCGACGCCCATGCCTTGGTGCATGCCGCCCGCGGCACCTCCGGCCGCCGCGGCCCGCTCGCTTGCCGGCGCCGCCCGCGCAGCCTCCCCGCTGCCCTCGTTTCTCGGAAACGCCGCGATCCCGTGGTGGCCGGGTGGTGTCATCGGCTGAAGCCCACATGATGACGGACGATTCCCGGGCGGCGGCGGCGGTTCCCTTGTGCTTGGGTCGCGGCGTTTCCTAGTGAGAGAGGGATTTTTTTTTTTTTGCGGTGACGGTGATTCGAACGCCGCCGTGAGAAGCCCAGACCGACGCTGCAAGTGAGACGGCTCAGGTGGGAGGCAAGGGTCTAACATCAGTGTGACAAACTTTGAATCCTAGAGATCCAAAGGATGACGATGTTTGTTTCAAAATAGAAACAATCGTGCCATTATAGTATAGAATAAACACTACTACGTATTTGATTTTGCATGGCGGTTTTTTTTCGATTTTGCATGGCAGTTTTAAAACCGCCACCAATGGAAGGTCACGTGGCGTTTTCTCGAGAGGAGAAATAACCGCCACCGAAAAATCACAAAAAAAAAAAAAACAAAAATCCGTGATCCAGCCCAACGGGCCCGATCCGACTAGGGTTTCGCCCCGCCGCCGATCCCACCGCCGCCGCCTGGATCCGGCCGCCACCGCTGGATCCGCCGCCGGTGCCGGGATCCGCCCTATCGCCGCCGCACCCGCTGGAGGTGCCGGACCCCGCCTCGATCCCGCGACGAGGAGGGGCGCGGCGTGACGGAGGACGACCGCCGGTCCCGCTGACGGAGGATGGCGCGGGCGCGACGGAGGAGGACGGCGCGCGGCGCGACGGAGGAGGAAGATCGCCGGTCCCGCTGACGGAGGAGGGCGCCCACCGCCGCGCTTTACTCGAAGCCGCCCGCCAGATCCCGAAGCATACGGATCCCACCGCTGCCGGAGCCCGTGTCGCCGGTGGTAGACATGGATGGGAGGGAGGGGGGGGGGGAGGGGGCGCTAGTGGAAGGGGATCGGGGAGAGAGTTCGGGAGATGGAGGCGTAGGGCAAAACAGACGGGAACGAGTGAGACCGAGCGGTAGTTAGGTTTAGGGTCGTTTTGCTTTTATATGTCCAAGCCTATAGTGGGCTGATATGGACTTGTTGGGCCCGGTGTTTGGGCTTTATTTGCCGTGGCGGTTTTTATAAAAAAAACGCCACGGTTAATCGATTTACCGTGGCCACGGTTAATTAAAAATAACCGCCACGGTTAATCATCACATTAATCGTGGCGGTTTTCCAAATGTCCGCCACGGAAAATCATTTGGAAATATCATGCAAAATCATTTATATACTAGTGAAATTAATTTAGTATACTCTTTCCGAAACATAGTTCAGTAAATTCGCAATTAGTTTTTTGGTCAATACAAAAATGGCCTGTAATCATGTCGCTCGGTCCTCATCACATCCCAATCTATCTCAAGTATTTTGTTATAATTTTTAGAAATTAAGAAATATTTTTTATGGTTTAAAATCCTAAAAAAAATATACAAAATTGTCTTGAAACTAAAGAGATAACTTGCACGGTTTAAATGAACTTGAATGGTTTCGAGAGTTCAACGGGTTAGATAAATATAAGGTCTTCGACATTTTAGGAGGAATTCGGGCCACGACAATGGCTTAGTAGTTGTCGGGAAAAAAAAAAAAGACATTAGTTTAGTTGCTTTTTTAGCAGAAATAGTTTAGTAGTTACTTAAAATGGGCTTTCACCTAGCTGAAACATGCTGGGTGGGCCTCCGTGTCTGCCAGCCTTCAATCATGGGCTAGTTCAAAGGCTTCTGTGTCATGGCCAAGGTTGGGTTGAGAATACAACCCGCGGAGGATCAAGTTAGGCCTACGTGCACCTGGTACGAATCCATCTCAAAAAAATCATGGAATTATTTTGCTGGTGTAGTTAGGAGTAGTATCTCATAAATTAGAAATGAAAAATGATTTTCACCTCTGCAACCAAAAACAAAAACAGAACAAAATTTCGAACGATAGTCACTTCCAATTAGAATCCTTCACAGGATGTACGGGATGTACCAAAGGCACCGCGGCGACGGAGCTGGTCTTCCATGTACTCGGTGGGGAGAGAGGAGGAGCGGAGCAGCGGCTTGTTCGGCGGCGGCGAGGTATGGGAGCGGCAGTGGCGTCCTCCGCCCCGCCATAGCTGGTGGCAGAGGATGATCCTCGCCCCACGGAGCACTGGAGCAAATCGAAGCGGAGGGGGACGAGCACTGGAGACACACCGGCGTGCGGCGCTGGGGTCGTGGCAGCGTGCGGCGCGAGAAGGGGAGCGGTTGCGTGTGGCACCGGGAGCTGCGTGACAGAAAGGGGATCAAAGGACTTTTTTTCGGAAGAAACCGGTGTCTAGATTGGCCGTCATGAAACGGTATGTAGCTGGTTGACGGCACCCTAGTACCCACACGCACCACCTATTAATAAAGCGAGGAAATTTCAGTCCTTGTTTTCGGTCCACCAAATTTTTGGTCCGTCTGTCCGCCTCCCACCCTATCTCATCCAAAAATCCCAGGTTCACGGGATTTGATGCAGAGAGCGGCGTCAGGTTTGAGTCCTACTCGATGACGACGAAGGAAGGCAGCGATGCTGGCTGCTCTCGGGATGGCTTGCTGGGCCGGTGCCTGGCGACCCAAGGGCGATGGCGAGCAACAGGCCAAGAGGAGAAAAATAGGCCTGCAAGTGAACCAGGCCGCTCGGCCAGAACAAATGAAATGCCCGCTGGGGGGCTGACTGAAAGGAATGGCCGCACGGGCCAGATTAATTATCTGACAGTGACAGGCCAGAAAGCAAGAGTGAGGGAGGGAAATAAATAGAAATGCTTTTCTTTTATTTGAACCAAATTTCGAATAGCTTTTGCAAATAAATGTCTATGTTTCAACTAATTAATCTAAATAAATAAATATATCTTTACAAGTTCATAGCCTATAACTAATCAAATCATGAAATGAACCTTAAATAGTATGTTGGCTAATTGAATTTAATTAAAATATGTTTGTACACCAATTGTGGTTTAGAAAATTGAGAGAAATCGCTCGTCATACTTATCAACAAGCGGACAGACCAATTCTATATTCTCATAACTAAAATTTATTAAAAGTAGGATTCCTATCGTCGTTTGCCCGTTGTTGAAAAGCACAGGCAAATTTGCGAAGTATATTATATAATCAAGAATCAAGGCATGCAGCATGGAAACGTGTACACATGCAATATATGTGGCTTTGTATGCATGTAGTGCACATGTACGTACGTTCCGTCGGAACCACAGCCGTTGGGAGGGCCGTACCAGGTGGCGCCCGCGTCCGACCAGCCGCTGTCCACGGGCTCGAAGCCGGATTACGTTACACGACGAGCGCGCTAGCATGCCGGATTGAAAGGCCCACGACGCCCGTGTCCGGAAGACGGAAAACGGCTGGACGCCCGTCATTAATAGTTACCGATAAATATAAGGTCTTCAACATTTTTGGAAGAAAATTCGGTCCACGACAATAGCTTAGTAGTTGTTGAAAAAAATAAAAGACAATACACCCTCCGTCTACAAATAACTCATTATGTTCTTCATGTTTGACCGCCGTCTTATTTAAATTCTTTTATTCAAGTTATAAAATAAATAAATTATTATTAAAATATCTCTATTGATAACATAAGTTATATTAAAACGGATGATGTTTATGTAAAAATTTTGAATAAGACAAGGGGTCAAACATTAAAGTCAACACGATGGGTTATTTATGAATGGACAGAGTAGTTTAGTAGTTTTTTTAGCAGAATAGTTACTTAAAATGGGCTTTCACATAACTGAAACATGCTGGGTGAGCCTCCGAGTCTGCCAGCCTTCATTCATGGGCCAGTTCAAAGGCTTCTGTGTCATGGCCAAGGTTGGGTTGGGAATACAACCCACGGAGGATCAAAGTTAGGCCTACGGGCACCTAGTACGAATATCAAACAAAAAATATAATCCATCTCAAAAAAAATCATGGAATTATTTTGCTGGTGTAGTATAGAAGTAGTATATCACATAAATTAGAAATGAAAAATGATTTTCACCTCTGCAACCAAAAAAAAAAAATAGAACAGAATTTCTAACGATAGTCAACTTCCAATTAGAATCCTTCACGGGATGTACCAAAGGCACCGGAAATCCAAATTAAGCACTGCAAGCATTACACTGACACAGGTGAACCGTGACTCGCGGCAAGGTGACGCCAGCACGACGATTGACGGTGATGCCGGCCAGGCCGAGTCGTCGTGTGTCTAACAATGTGGGAACAGGACCAACGGGGTTGCACGAACGCTGCAGCAGCAGATGGTGAGCGCCGGACCGAATTCAGAGACGTCACCGCGCTGCAGCTAGCATGGGACTGCATCTGAGTTATAACTTTTGATATGAGAGAGGCCGCAGAATTTGGTTTAGAGTAAAAAAAAAAAGAGGAGAAATTAGATTAGGGGCTCAACAATATTGTCAGTGTCCTTTTTTAAAAAATATTGTCAGTGTCAATTATCCTTATTGTCTTGCAAAGATTGATTGGTGTGAGGTGTATCCAATTATCCCTATTCCAGGTTACCATGAAATGTGATCAAAGTAAAAAATAGGAACTATCCATGTGATGGCATCTGATTTCGGAGATCAAAGCCATACCATCTGAATTTCTTCTGGCATAAGAATACATGTTAGTACACGCTTGAAGGCGTACAACCCTAATCCACCTCATGGTAACCTGGAATAAAGGCACAGCTGCTCTTGAACGTATGAAGAATCGAAAAAAGACTAAACATCTCATTGTTACATCTACACATGGTAAAAAAAGCATATTCTATAGAGAGCTTGTTTCAGTTGGTAAAGGTAAACAAAAGTTCATAGATAGGGTGACGACGCTAAAGGCATATTCAGCAATAAACACTCCAAAGTCTTCGTCGATTCAGTGCCGAACGATGGGCAGACCTTGAAATCAAGAGCAGGAGCAACCCCAATCACGACCCCAAAATTTGTGAACCACTCTCACAGCCCTGTGCAAAAGAGTGAAATCAATCAAATAACCCAAAAACTAGAGTCCAGATCCAGAACCACTTGATGATTTCTCCACCGGGAGCCTTGCAACTCACTGCACAAATTAAGATGTCCCTTTCTTGCAAAAAATAAAACCAATTTGCCAAACTTAGCACCATAGGACCAAACCAGAGCCTCGGCCGATCCAATTTAGATAAAAGATCAATATGCAAGTGAACTGGTAAGAAACATGTGAACCAATGGATTTTTGTTAGAACCGGATGAAAACCGGGAAAAAAAAAAACGGATGGTTGGGAAAAAATATGTGCGATAGGGAGAGCGTAAAACATGTGAATCAGTGGATTTTTGTTAGAACTAGATGAAAACTGGCCGAAAAACGGTGGGCAGGGCAAATGTGTGTGACAGGGTAGGAAATACTCCTCCAAGTCGGCTTACGAGCTCTATAGATGACCTCGCACCGAATCCCGGGATGCAAGAGGATGCGGAAGACTTGGGCACCGCTCCGAAAGTGAATATCTTCCTTTGGCAAGCGATCTGAGCCACCATTGAACCGCCGACCGGAGAAGGTATTATGAACTTGAGGCGAATGACAAGCGCTTCCTTTGCGACCAAGAACACGAGACCATTGACCACATCATTGCTTCATGCTCGTTCTCTAGGCGGGTATGGTGGACAATTCTCACAATCCTTGGTTTCGATTCCTCCCAGTAGGGTGATGCCGAGCTGCTCGATTGGTGAGATCAATGGTGGCAAAGATGGCACCTTGTTTGCACTGGTGTCCTGGCGATTTGGAAAGAAAAGAATGTGAGGTGGCCTAGCAGATTACTAGTGGCAAAGATGACAAGCTTAGTTCGAAGTCGAGCTCACAAGCTTAGTTGTCTCATTTGCGAGTAATCGGCTTAGAGTCTCATTGATTGGTCTCCTTGTGCAAATCTTTTGCGTATTCGAAAAAAAAAAATGTGTGCGATAGGGAGAGCAGTGGGTGTGTGGTGGGAGGGATTCAAAATGCGAAGAAACACACCACTAGGAACACATCACACCGCCACATCTTGGTTTCTGTTTTAGTTAAAAACCTCAACATATTTGAACGTATTAAGCCAGCGGTTGGACTAATTGAGCCTTCAGAAACTATGCACACCGCCACACCGGGCGCTGCAAGCCCGAGACTGACAGAAGGGTCCCGTGCCTCTCAACGAGGTGATGCCAGCATGACGCACAAGTGACGCCCAGGACCAGGCCCAACAATGTGGGAACGGGACCAAGACCAACGGGGTCGCACGCACACGTTGCAGCAGCGGCCGGTGAGCGCCTGCAGCCGACCACACCTGCGCCGCCTCGGCGGGCTGCATGACCTGCATCACACGAGGCTTGTCCTCTTCCCCCGGCAGCACCACCAGCTGGAAAGAAAAAGCGAGAGCTCAGCAGCTGTGGCCTCTGGGCATGAGGCCAACGCAGCGCGGTCCATGGAAAACCTTCCAAACGCTTGAGCTCGCGGCAGCCGCACGCCGTCACGGCATCACTTCTCCTCTCCTCCTTGTTTTGTTGTGTACAGACACAGACAGACACTGGTGAAAAGTGACAAATGATGACGACGATAATGCGGAGTTGACGAACGGAGATGCTCATGCATGCCCAGCCCAGGCAAAACACAAAGTCAGAAACCACCTCTTCCTCTTGCCTCTTGTGAACAGAACAGGCAACAGGCTCATGTGTGGCAGGTGAACCTGCAGCAGCCAGCAGGCCATGATAATGCTTACTTACTGGCAGCAAAAGGTTAGTATACTTAAGAGAGGTTACAGAGGGCACAGTGCTGATGATGCATCATTATGCATCTAATGATGGTGGAAACCTCATCCTGCTGCATTGTCAGGGATGATCATGAGTAAAAAAAATCAAAAGGCCACGATGGGATACCCTAAACAAGATCTTTTTCCTCGAGCAACTCCAACCATGGACCTTAAATCCGCCCCCTATTTATCAATTTAGAGCTAACCTATAAAATTTGAGGGTCACAATTAGAGTCCAACTCGGTGGAATGGACCGCCCGCCCCTATTTCGTGGGACCCACCGGGTGGTCAAAAAAAAAAGACAAAACAGGCTTCAACGCCCCCGCTTGCCGCCGCCGAGCCGCCAGCGAAGATGGAGGCGCCGCGCGCCGCCGCCTTCCGATGCGTCGCGTGAGGTGGAGCCGCCGCGGGGAGCCGCCGCCGGCCACCATCGTCGGAGAGAGCAGAGGACGGGGGACGGGGACGGGAGGCCGGATGCCGGCCGGCCTCGATGCCGCCTACTTCACCGCCGCACGGCGTGGAGTAGGAAGTCGGGGAGGGCCTCGGCGCGCGCGCAAAGAAGGGGGCGAGAAGGGGATGGCGGGCGGCGGGCGGCGGAGGAGCCGCCCGGCCGCCTCGCCGCTCGCGGAGCAGCCGCGGCCGGGCGGCGGTCTTGCCTCACGCGGAAAGCCGCACGCGCGCTTCCTCTCCGGCCCGGCCGACGCCGCCGCAGCTAGCCGCCGGCGGCGACCCGCCGCGCGCCGCGCGGGTCGAGCCTCGCCGCCGACGCCGTGGATGCGTGAGGGAGCGCCGCTGAACGCCGGCAGCCGCACGGGTCGCAAGAACGGGGTGGCGGCGACGGCGTCCGGTTCGCCGGGCGGGCGATACGAGGCCGCCAGTTGGACGGCCGACTTCCTCAACTCCTTCTTGGCCGCTGCCGCCGACGACGGCCCGCCGCCGGGCGGCGCGCGACATGCCGCCGGCGGGAACGCCGCGAACGCCGCACCGTGAAGACCTTCTTCCTCGGCCGTCACCATCGCCGCGGACTCGCCGCTAGGGCGCAACATCCTGGCGCCACCGTCGCGGAGAGCTCCAACCGCGCCGCCGGATAGGGTCGGAAACCGCCGCCGCCGCGTCGACCTCGCGGCCGGGACCGGAAGCCGCCGCCGGCTCCCTTGTGGTCCTTCGCGTGCATCGGGCCGACGCGACTCGGTGTTGCGAGTGGCGGGCGGAGTCCCCGGCAGGCCGGTGTTCGCCGGAAAGGTGATGGGAGGCGCCGAAGCTCGCCGGAGAGGTGCCGCCCGACGGGCGCCGCCGAGGGGGAAGAGCCGACCGACCGCCTCGGTCGGGACGCCGTTGGTCGACGGAGGCGGCGGGGCGGGGCTGAAGGCGACGGCGCCGGGCGAGGGCGCGGGGTGGAGGCTCGCCGACCGGGCGCACCGGGCGGGGAGCCGCGCAAGGGGCAACGGGACCGACGGCGACGGGCAGCAGGCCGTGCGTAGAGAGGAGGGGAAGGGGAAAATTTGATGGGGCCCACTTGATAGGCCTACTAGATGGGGGGGGATTAAAATTTGGGATGACATTAAAAATAGGGGCTTAACTAGGGGCTCCACGGAAGGTTCGTTTTTTGTGAACACCCTACAATTTAGGGTAGGGGCTCAAACAGGGGCTCCACTGGAGTTGCTCTCAGTTAGTGTTTCCTCTGTTCTGCACATTGTCGACACTTGTCGGCTGCAGCTACATCTGCTGAAACATTCTTCATCCAATCCAACTGGCGACGGCATTTTGTTGCAGGCGCAGAGCTGAGCTGTCGCTTCCTAGAACCAAACTGTAAAGAACATCCATCAGCAATCAGAGTATGGAGTATTCAGTATTCGGCTTGTGTTTATTTAGCTGTCAGTGAGAATTGTAAAGGACATCAGTATTCTTCATCCATTTTGTTGTTTATTTAGGTTTCAGTGAGAGGTAGAATCTTGAAAAGGGATAAGATATGAGCATTAGGAATAAGTACAGTTACCATAGTTTATTAATGCAGTGTGCAGGCACCATCAGAAAAAGGGCAATAGTTTAACATGCACAGGAAGGGTATTAGTCCGGCAGCAATAGTTTATTAGCAGGAAGGGGGGATTAGTCCAACCTGATTAAATAATACTGCTCAGGTAGCGACACTAGCTTTTGGCCTCATCTTTCGTACAATCTGACAATGGCTGGTAGGAGAAGAAAAAAGAGCCACATCCATCCAACTGCCGCACTGAAGCGGCAACAGCTCCCTGAGATTTGGATGAAATGAAAAAAACACAAACACTGTCATCTTCTTCATTATTAGTGCCTTGGAAATATCATGCAGGTCCTCTGACTGAAAAAGTTGCATCTTCTTTCTCTTCTCAAGTATTGGAACACCAATTTATTCAGTGTGAAAGAAAGCTACATATATAGTTAATCCCATTGCTATCCTTCAGATATTCTCTCTACATCCCAGAAATATAGCTCTCCTTCTTGCACACAACTCAAGTCAATCAATTCATCATCATGCGTCTGAAACAATCTGCTACCACGCACAGACATGTTACCAGATTAACACTCAACTGAATTGTATGCATTCCAACGATGATTGCCGCATTTGTTTCTAGTTTGCACGCCGCATGATACCAAGAACAAAATCCAAAACTGAAGTTTCTGGAATGACACTGGCCATTGGCCACATCTTCTTAGAATTGCCAACGAATGGCACATATGAGAAGTGAATCACACGATTGTTGCAACAGAAGTTACTCGAGAATCAGAAATGGTCCATGCCACCTACTGTGCAAATTGCACGAGCATGGCATTTGGGTAAAGCATAAACCAAGATACTGCAATTTCACTAAATAATACAGAAAACGAAATGATACGCTATCTCCATGATCAGGACCTTTTCAATACCTTCAAAATATCTTGCCACTTGTTTCTCCTTTTCTCCATCAAGAAGGTTGAGGCTTCTATTCTGAAATAGATATTCTATACCATCCAGACCCAATTTATTTTTTAATATAAAAGACGCATCCAGTTGGTCCTATTCATCAGATATTCACTTTGCAACTCATAATAAATATATTGATACATCACACAAGTCAATCAATTCATAATGCTGATGAGCAATCCACAATATATATACCACTCATAGAAATATTGCAAGATCGAGACACGCAACCAAATCATGCATTACATGAGCCCATTTAGAATACTGAAAAATTTGGCTTTTCTCACAAATTGATCACCAAGACTTTGTAGCTGTTATTGTGTCACAAATCGATCAATACATATTGCGACAATTATATATTGTCACATTTTTTGGACAATGATGTTGATTGAATAAAGCATCCAGAATAACCAATCGAAATAGCAGAACAAGTTAATCCAAACATAAGAACCAAGAAATGTGCAGAGTTAAACTACATATATTTTTTTTTCCCTGGTTGTTAGCATTGCCAATGAAAGTCACATTTCAAAACCGACACAAGTTGCTTGAGAATTAGCTGCACAGAGACGTGACACTATAAAAACACGACGATATACACCAAATGCAGCATCAAAACATGGGAATAAGGAATAATCATCTTTACCTAAAGATGACACCTTCCCTTTCCCTTTCCTGTAATCCTTTACAGAAGGATACACATTTTATACTTACCACTAGCTGATCACAAGGAGCGAAAAAAGAAAGAACAGGATAGCTACCTAGCACCGCCAAATTGCGAGATCAAAGGCCAGCAAGATGATGATCTTTGACAGAGCTCAATCGGCATTGAGCATCGGCGAATCGAGGCCCTCCATTCGGCTGCGCACGATGCGGTGGAAGACCTCCCGGACCTGTCTCTCCAGCGGGTCCAGCCCGTCCTTCATGGCGGCGCACACAGCAGCAAGCTCCGCCGCCGCCTCCCGCACCTCAGCTTCCCGCTCACCAGTGAGTGGGACAGGCGCGGCGTCGATGGCCTCCGCGAGCCTCTGCGCGCACTTCTCCAGCGCGTGGATCTCCCTGAGCAGGCCACACGAGTTGCGCCGGTCCTTGCGCTTCCCTTCCTCAGCCAGACGCTCCTGGAGCGCGAGGAGCGGCGGCGCCCACGGGAACGCGCCACGCGGCGGCGGGGACGGGAGGTGGTGGTTCGCCTGGAGCGCGGCGGCACGGTCCGGACATGGCACCGCGGCGACGAGCGCCCAGGCCGCAAGATGGAGCAGGCATCCCATAGCGTAGGCCGGCGCCGCGACACCCCAACCCGCTGCGGCCTCGTTAGCGCGCGGCGCCGCCAAGCCAGCACCGATTGCCTGCAGCTGCCTCGCCGCGGACCAGGTCCGCGACACGCTCCACGAGAGCGAGCGGAAGTGCACGGACGGCGACGACGACGAGGACGAGGACGACGAAGAGGACGCCGACGCCAGCGACGCGGCGCGGGACGGGGACGCCCGCGCGCGCCCAAACGAGCGGTTACGGTGCGACGCGAGGAACGAGGCGAGCCCGCCACCGACGCCCACCGCTGCGGCGGCCGCGTCGTCGATGAGGAGCACCGAGAGGTCCGACAGCGCCTTCCGCGCGCGCCGAAGCTGTCCCTCATGGATCGGGCTGCTGCCCCTCCTCAGCGCCTGCGCCGGAGGGCGGTAGAAGCGCGGAGGCCGCGATGCCGGCGAGTCGTTTCCCACCGTCGCGCCTGGTCGACGCCATCCCTCGCCGCGTTACAGACGTCGAGGGCCTTGACGGCGCGCTCGCCGAACTCCGTGAGTACCTTCTCTGCCGCGGGTGGAGTGACGACTACCCCACCACCGCCACGGCGGCGGCGCGACTCGGCGAGCGCGACACGGAACTCTTCCTGGCAGAGGAGGAAGGCCTCGAGGAGGCGCCGGATCCACGGGACGGACATGAACTCGTCGTCGGACGACCTCAGGTCGTCGAGGTGCGCGGCGACGTGGGCGTGGAACTCCTCGAGGTCCGGGTCGACGACGCCGCCGCCGGGGTACATCGCGGATGATGGCACGGACGCGGAGGCGGAGGCGGGGAGGTGTCGCGGCGGAGGGAGAGGAGCGTGCGGCCGAAGGAGGAGAACGGGGAGGAGTGGGCGTGCGTGGATGGGGCGGAGGAGCCTTGGAGGTCCGTGGCCGGCATGGTATCGGCGTCGGCGTCGGCGTCGGTGGGGTAGTACGAATCAAAGCAAGCCCGCGCGGATCTTGGAGAGGGAAGGGAACGGCCGGAGCGCGGATCGGGGGTTTGGGTCAGCGGGTGTGCGGGGGCATGGCGGCTCAGCTGGACTGGACTGGACACGAGCAGGCGTTTTTCCGGTGAGGGGAGATGGCGTGCGCCGACGGCCGCGGTGGTGGTGGTGGATGAGTGAATGAATGGTGATGGGTGGCGTGGTATATATGTGTGGGGAGATTAGGGAGAGGAGAGGGGGATTAGTTTATTTGGTTTCGGAAGGTTTAGGAAGAAAGGGTCTCTTCGTCTGGGCTAATATTCCTCTCACTGTGGTTTGGGAATGTTTCTGGTTTTTGTTTACGATTAATTATTTTGGGGTGGGGTGGTTTTGGTATGAGAGCCCTTGTGTGGTTTTGTAATTGTTCAGCACTCCTTGGCGACGTAGTGTAGTGTGGTGTTGATGGATGTTGTGTCAGGGCGTCGAGTAATATTCACGGTATTACATAGTATAGTTTATTTTTTATTTACCATAGAAGGACTAAAGTTTATGAAGAAGTAATCTATCCATTAACCTTATTTCTATATACCATTTACTGATCCCACAGAAGGCCACGTCACTGATTCCTCCTGCCCATTCGATGCACCATCCACGGTCCAGCACAACAGCCCCAGCCCCACGCTCCTACACCCCTCACGGTGATGACAATTAAAAAAAAAAAAGAGAGAACCTATCGTCAATCTTCCGCAACGCTCGCGTCCTGCTGCCCTCCGCCGCCCTCTCCCAAAACGCGCGCCCCCGGGCCCCGGGCCGCAGTTGCTGCCGCATTGGCGCTGCCACTGCCGTCGCCGCCGGGGTCAACCTCAGCCATGCGCCTCGCCTTCTCGCCGCTGCCACCGTCTGGCGCCGTCGCCCCGCCACAGTACAGCCCCGCCTCCGGCCATCTCCCTCGCCGCGCTCCTGCAGCAGCGACGGCCGCACCTGCCGCCCACCGATGCGTGGAGGCCGCGCTTCGGCCTCGCCGTCCTCCTGCACCAGCGACGCCCGCACCTGCCGCCCGCCGACGCAGCAAGCGGCCTCCGCCATAGCACACGGACATGGGGCCAGCAGGTATGTTCTCCTTTTTTTCCTCCCTCTTTTTATTTCTTCATTTTTTTCCTCTTCTTATTCCTTCATTCAATTGTCCCATATGGTATATTGAAATTTATTTCAATACCTGCATGCCTGCTGCTTTGAAATTTTTTAGAAGGCAGCAGCAGCAGCAAGAGATCAGCGCTGCCCAATTTTCTGATGCAATCCGCGAGACTATAAAACAGCGGCAGCAGCAGGAAGAGATCACAGCAGCAAGAGACTACTATTTCCATCAAAATTCATCGTCACATATATTACTCAAATTATTCCTATCCTTCAGGATGCATGTACGTCACATACTCACATACATAGAGTACGATGTGTGTATGCGTCCGTAAATTGCCTTTGAATGTTTGATACACAAATTATTCCTATCCTATGATTGCTATTGCTCTCTTCATTCATGTGGTTTACATCTTCCTAGCCCGCGCAACTGCGCGGGGTTTCGGCTAGTTTTTCATGTTTGGAGTGAATGAAGGATGAAGCACCACCGTAGGTCGCATTTTCGGTGGTGCTCCACTGAGACGTGGAGAGGTCGGTACGTTGTACACGTCAGAGGTAATGAGGCTAGCAGGTGGTAGGCGTGAACCCATTTTTTTTTTATTTGAGAAGATAGGCGTGAACTTGAGG
The DNA here is from genome assembly GCA_015847255.1 of Hyparrhenia diplandra. NCBI lineage: Eukaryota > Viridiplantae > Streptophyta > Magnoliopsida > Poales > Poaceae > Hyparrhenia > Hyparrhenia diplandra. The sequence continues at coordinate 970,298 of JADLZK010008929.1, forward strand.
AGATAGATGGACAGATAGTAAGTAGTACTAGACGGAGACGGACGGTGGAGTAATTAATAAGCTCGGCGACGGATTAAGTAAATAAATACTCGTGGTAGCACTAGTAATTGGGTGAGCAGGCATAAGCGCATGTGCCTTCCGTGCCAACCCATTTTTAACCACAATCGCGAGGCGATCGAGGATGGATGGGGCCGCCGGCATACCGCCGCGACGGCGACGCACAATGAATTGGGCGCCGCAGCCGCTGCCTCCACGTACCCATCCGTGGCAGCAGCAGGGCGCGATCTATGGCGTCGTGATCGTGCGGTGCGGTGCGGTGCATCGAGCAAGGAACGCAAATCCGGCGATCTTTAGGGACGGATCGGCAAAAGTACGGACGCGCAGCTCGTGCGTGCGACGGGACACGGCCACACGGGAGTTGGAGGAGGAGGCGCGGCCATTCGGCCATTGTTTACTGTTGTACTGGTTCGATCTGTTTTTTTTTATTAGAGAACAAATAATGCTACAGAAGAGAAATAAAGTGGTCGCTTAGTTTAATCAAATCACACGGACGGGATCGGTACCCACGGATGGATGGATGGTGGAGACCGACCGGTCCAAACCGCCAGTGTTGGCCCAGTCAGTGAGAGCAGGCATGAAGGCCACTAGTCGATCGGTGGTCAGCTCAGGCTCGAGCAATCTGCAAGACTGGACGACGAGGAAGGAGAAGAAGGAGCAGGATGATTTGGTTACGATGATTTCTTGATTAGTAAAAAGAAACCGAGTTGTTTCTGTACCGTGTACTACCTTCTCTAATGTAATCCACAGCTCCGATCCGCAGCCGCGGGCAGCAAGCTGCAGTACGGTGGGTGACCTTGGCGGACGCGGGCGGGCCAGGTCCGCGTGGGTGGCCGAGTAGCCGAGCACACGGACGCGCACGCGACGCGGAGGCGGAGGCGTTGGTTCCCACCGCCACGGCGCGCGCCCGTGAGTAAGGCCGGCGTGAGGTTTACGGCGCTGCCCTTGGCCTGGTGCCTGCGCGTCGGCGACCGACCCGGGGTAGTTTCGGGAGCCGCCGGGCGAGAGCGCGGTGGGCGCAGCCGCGGTGCGGGAGACCCGGGCGGTGGGAGGAGTGGTCGCTACTCGTTGTTGACCCGGTGGGGCCGGGCTTTCGTGAACCACTGGGCCCCCGACGCGAGGCAGTGGGTAGGTTTGGGACTCGGAGGAGTCGGCGGTTGGGTTGGGTGGCACGTGCCGTCCGTGCGTCGCCGCTCACTCGTGCGGAGCGGACCGGACCGAGCTAGCCCGGCCGTTCCGTTAAGCTAGCTGAGGTGTGTGTGTCACGGCCGTACAAGCGCTAGCTTGCTTCATGTTGCTTGCTTGCGTTCGTTCGACTTCGAGCTCCACAGGATCTCTGATTGGAATGTCAAGCACCGAAGCACGTACCGGCCGTCGTACCGTCGTACGTACGTGGAAGCACCTAAGACACACACACACGTCGATCGCAAAATCGACACGATCCGTTGCCTCTGCCGTACGTGCAGTGCAGTGCAGTTGCTAGCACAATGAAGGAACATGAGTACATAGTTACGTACAGTGCAGTACGTGCTTTGTATATGAAGATCAGGCGGTGGTTGGGCTCAGGTTTCCTTGTTGTCTGTGGTACGTGCTTTGTATGATCGATCTACTCCGACTCGTATATATCTGTCATCGTACCATGAGCATGAGAAAGGGATCACGTACGTAGTAAACCAGACAGCAAAGAGGTTTCTTCGGGTCACAAAGATCAATGCAGGTTCTCTCTCTCTTTTCAAAGAAGTTCATTCAATCGCAAAGGCCGAGCGGCAATTTGCCCAACAACAAAAATGCACAAGGGGCCCATGTTATATTCGGATAAGCTAAATATAATAAACTAATTATTCGCCCCTTTTTTTCCTTTAAATTATTTTCCATAATTATAAAAAAAAAGAGAGTTGAGACAAGAAAGAAAGAGTTGGGGGAGGCCAGCCGGTCATGAGTTCCTCTCGAACGAAATGATCGCCATCCACTTGTTGCTCGTCAGCTTTTCGTTTTCTACTGTATGTATGCATTGTGGGCGGTGACGTGCGGAAGCCTCCTGCTTTTGCCTCGGACTTGCTCAGAGCTACCATCATTACAAACACAACATTTTGTTCAAGTCGGTTTCAGGGACGCGACTCATGTGCCAGGTGAATAAGTAAATTGGGCCTTGTTCTATCACAAATTTTTTTTAGTTTAAATAATGACTTATGAGAATATGAACAGACATATGAGAGGCATCGAAAAAAAAAAAAAAAAACTAAGGGTGGCCACGTCAGCTAGCAGCGTGGGCGAATGGGAAAAAGGCACGGAAAAAGGGGATCACGTATACGTAGACAGCAAGAGGGCATCGTTTATATATATTCGGTATTGTAAACTAAAAATAAACTAATAAAAAAATTAATTTCCTTTTTATGACACTTTAAATTACTTTCCATAATTAAAAAAAAAGAAAAGAGTTTAGATTTTTCGTGATACTAGTGGGAAGGTAGCGGAGCCGTTGCTATCCGAATCCGAACAATGGGGAAAGGATCGCCTGATCCACTTGTTGCTCGTCAGCTTTTCGTTATCTACTGTATACTCCGTATGCCACTGTGGGCGGTGACGTGGACGGCTCCTGCTTTGCCTCGGACCTGCCTGACACAGCTACCATCAGCAGCAAACACAACACATGAGCTTCAAGTCGGTCTCAGACGTACTACGACTCGATCATGTGCCAGGTGAATAAGTAAATTGGGCCTTTGTTCTATCACCATTTTTTGAGTTTAGATAATGACTTACTGCGGCCTTCGTAAGTTCTTTTCTAGTAATAATAAAACTAATTTCATATTAATAATAAAAACATCTTATATACTAGTATAGAAATGGAGGGTTACTGTCCCCGTCGACAAACTTTGAACCCTCGTACCATCGTGACTGACGCGTGTACGTGGTGGGTTAATTAGTTCCAGCACAGCCGTACGTGTCACTGTGTAGTACTTCTACTACACTGTTACGTGTAGCATACGTCCAGCTGGTCGAATCAATCCGATAGATTAATTTCTGGCTGGTTCTACTATACAGCGACGATCAGGAGAGCATGGCGCCAGCCACTGTTTGTTCGTGAGTACTACCTCCGTTCCACAAAACTTACAATTTCACGCCCCGTGAAGTAAAAAGTCTTTATTCAACTTTTATGAGACAAAATAAGTATCTTTTTAGATTTGTTATGAAATATGTTTTCATAACAAATTTGTTTCAAAACATAAATATAAGTAGTTTTTCTAGAAACTTTGTCCAACGTGAAATAGTTTTAGCAAGACGCTTCCCACACCTTCGGGAGCTGCAGAATCTCTGTCTTGTCACCTGTATGTGGATCAGCAGAACCCACGGCGTACAGCATGTGCACAACAGGTACATCTGCAGCCTGCAGGGTGCAAACATCTATCGCAGGCAACAACAGCAAAATTCATTCATTCATTCAGGCCTTTTAATTTCTTCACCTTTGCTCACCATTCAGGCCCTGATCGATCCATCCGATGACATGAGCCACTAGTACTAAAGACGTGCTTCGCAAGATGGATCTCATACCCTGACACTGACGGCCACCATGGATTGGGACTGGGATTGGTATGGCCGGACTATTTGATTTGCTTGGGAATCAAGGCGCCCTCCCTGGAACCACGGCAGCCTCGAGTTGAGTCCGTCCCCAGACGCTTTTTTTTCTCTTCTTGCACAACAAAGTGGACGGACGCCTCACTCTCTCTCCTTCCCTCGCTCTCGATCGGCATCATCGGGACGAGATGACACCCTGACGGAGACGTCTGCCGGCCTGTACCATCAGGTCGCAACTGGCTCCAAATGCTCCAATGGCATCTCGATCGATCGATCGTTTCTTGCGCAGCAGGGAAAGTGGATCCGTACATGTATTGGGTCATGATTCAAGCCAACCTGACTGACTTACTGATGGCCGCTGACGTTTGATTCTCAACACTGACTCATCTCGCGCGTTCACAAGTCAGAACGCATGGGTTTGACGTACAAAAACCACTGAAAAAAAAAGTCCCTGCATCAATGGAGGGCGCTCTGCATCAATCAGCCAGTCCAGTCCCTGCATCACAAGTCAAACATGGGCATCCATCCATGCATCTGTATTCGTCCATAGGCCATTGTTGGGGTCAGAATCAGATCGTCGTCCATACGTATGAATATGATCCACCCATGCATATGTTTGCTTATTCTATTCCTCCTGTTAAGTTGCCTTCTCCGCACGCCACAAGAACAAGAAGAACAAGGGGAGGGAGTAGCAACTAGCGTGCGTCTGTATTTGCACGCCGTCTCTGTCATCCCACCAAACACTAGACACGGACGTCTAGAATATGATCGAGCGAGGTCCCTTTCGGATCTTCATCCTCTTTCCCTAGAGACTTGCATGCGCCCCAAGATAATCGCAGCTGCAGCCGCAATTATCTGTATAATAACTAGTTTATTTAGGCCTCGATTCGAAGCAAATCAACACCTCGCAAATGAACACCTCATCAGTCACCTCCCCTGATGACGCTGCTAAAGGCGACAGCAGTGGCCTGGCCACCACAATAGAAACACAGCATACTTATACTCCTGCTGCTGTCCACTGGGCAAAAAAAAGTGACAGCAGCCATCGTTCACTCGCTCTGCAGAATGAAGGTGATGAGAGTTGACAGCATCCATCACCCTTTTTCGAATGGCAACCGAACACAAAATTATCCAGAACCTGAATTCATTACAGTTGTAACCATCTCTGCTGTTAATACATGCATGTCATCTCCGGTAAACAATCCCCATGGAGAAGGCTAAAAAAAACATCCAGACACAGGTAGAGAAGTAATGTTGTTACAGGGGAACGAAGAAGCTACAGAAACGGAAAGAAATGAAGCATAGTAGGATACAACTACTACAGCAAAGCAGCAGCTACAGATTTATCACAAGGAAGCTGCTGAAACAGATTCAGATTCAGATTCCCCCATGGATTTCAGGGGGCTGTTTCAGAGTTAACAAGGCACCAAGCAGCAAATGGTGCGGATTTGGCGTCCCGGCTAAACTTGAGGACAGAGTCAGCTTCAGCTTCTTGGACGAACACACTGACAATCAGTAGTGTCTTCGATTATTTGATAAGCGCTAGAGTTGTCGAATTTATTCGCAGGCCAGCTTGGTGTCGAAGCTGCTGAGGCAGATGGCGAAGGCCTGGAAGGCGGACAGTGGGTAGCAGTAGTCCATGGTGAAGATGTCCTTGCCGACCTTCCCGAACTGCAGTAAGACCTTCTCCTGGTCCGGGAGGTGGGCCTGGAGCTGGCGGTGGCAGTGGTGGTGGCGGGGGGCTGCCTGCAATGGGGTAGGGGCTCCAGCGGCAGGCTGTGTGTCGTCGTCTCGGCCACTAGCTGGAAGTTCTTGACCGAGGCGGCGGTCACCCGGCCCCCGGAAGTTGAGGCACCAGCACTGCAGCTGCTCGTGCCATCTCGGAGCCTTGTTGCGGAGGACCAGAGGCATGTCCTTGCACTCTTCGTCGTCAGCGTCACTCAATGCCTGGCCTCCTATGCTAACAATGCCGTCCGCTGTTATGGCGTCAGAGAACCGGGAACTGGTGAAGTGCATGGAGTGGTCCATAGTAGATGACTTTGACAAGGAGGAAGTGGTGAATGATCCGCTGACAGAGTGGGCACCGATGCTGTCCGGCTGGCAAGGGACACTGCCACCAGCTTCAAGGGATGAAGCTGGGATGGAGTGCATTACACAGTTCATCCGCCTTGGGCCTCGCGTTCCCAGGACATTCAGCTCATATGAGATTTGTGCTATGCTGTACCGGCTGCAAGAAACCTTGGTTGACCCCTTCTTGGAGTAGAATTTCTGGCTTGTTTTCCCTGCCACTGTAGGACTAGTTGCATTGTATGGTGGCTGAGTATCGTATATTATAAATTTTGTACCAAGGAAATTTGACCTGAAATCCAAAAGGGAACAACATGTCCGTCAGATTTAAAAAGCAATAAAAGGGCAGATTAAATTACTGTCAATTCTGAAAATAAGATAAAGTTTACTGAAGCTAGTGCAGCAGTACCTTAATTTCCCAATGTATGTGTTGTTACTGGCAGACCTAGATATATCACCAGAATTTATTGATATTATGTATTCTGTATATGTTGGACGGCAGTTCCTTTTTGCTGATAGAAGGAATTTGCCATTTTCGACAGGCACAGCTGTAGAGACAAACAATCATGTCAAAAGGCAATACTGGTAATAAAAAATTAAACAAGTACACGAGCAACAGAGCAACAAAAACATGTATTTCCATCTCCCTTTTTCTATGGAATGCTGAGCCTGATACTGTGACAGCTACAAAGCATGGTGAATACATACAGAGACCATTCGGTAACAGCAAAGCAATTGATTAGTTTATAACAATCTGGAACAATCATACAAAGTCATTCTTCCAGATGAGTTGAGAGAACAAAAATGCTTGCTCCTATAATCAACTAACAAGAACAGTTAGTGACTCTGCATACTAATGCTTTGATCATTACAAGTTGAGAACATATGGTTTTCAGAGAAACTAAAAATAACGTTATACTGGAATACTGGACAACGGTTCTCAACTTTGTGATGTATGGGGGGTTCCAAGGAGGCTGAGGCAAAGAAAACTGAAAATGAATTATCAAGGTTTCTGAACGAAAATGTGGTTCTCAAGACAAAGCTTGTCTGTGCATGACTACAAAGGTAAGTAACACAAAAACCATTGTATCAAGAAAATCTCATGTTTCATGATCGCTGATATGCTCAATGCCTGGAAAGGTTTTCAAGTTCTGAATACACCTAAATACAGATACCAGACTTCTATAGAAAATTCCAACAGCCCAAGGAGCAAAAAACTTACCAGAGCTAAAACTAAGGTACAGGCTGTATATTTGGGTAGATTTATCCCTCTTAATGAAACACTGCATGGTCCCATCTCGAGGCCCAGGCTGTCGACAGAAGAGGAACAGCGAAAGCTTATTAGTTTACCCAAATATGGTTAGTATATCAATACTGAACATGGAATATTGACAATGCTGACGAATCAGGATAGATGCAAATAATATAACTGAATGATTACCTGCTTCAGGGAAACAGGAAAAGTGATTTTTCCAGAAAACTCTGGGCTCTTGACAATCTCTGTACACATCTCTCTCCATGTTCTGCAGACAGCTGCACAAGCAACTACGTGCTTCCTAGACGGCCATGTATCCTCACTGGCCTCCAACCTCTCAATCACATCTCGAAGTAATTCAGGAGGCAAGCTAGCCCAGCAACTGCTCTGTACCACAGGGACTGGGTCGTGCAGCTCATGGACAGCACCATGAGATCTCCCTCTGCGGTTACTCAGAAACCTGACCTCGAATCCCCTCCTAGACAAGCTCCCGAAACCATCCCTTACATCACGCACAATGCTACGGAATGACATCTACTCCGAAAGGCCAGAACACTGCTCAAGTACCAAAAAGGGCCTCCTAGATAAAGGCAAGCATCTCCCTTAAACTCAAGACAAGACCTGGAAGATAATAAAGTTAGTTGCTCAGTAACAATTCCAAAATGCCCCTTGTAACACACCCAAAAAAAAAAAACCTTGTAACAAGAAAATATTTAGTTAGCTATATCCATTTCCCAGTACATCTACTAACCCACCTTGAGGAAAAAATGAAATACAAAAAGTAGCTCATATAGATAATATTTGGACAATACGCCACACAAAGCAACCACAATATCAAATCCAACCCATCACATCAGCATAGCTCAAAAAGACACCCCTAAAACGCTACCCGGCACAAGACAGCAACTGTTTTCTACTATTAGCAATTCAGCATCCATTTTAATCACCATGATTACACCATCATACATCCCACTAATTCTCTGACAACCTATCATCAAGGGAAAAGCCCTCACGTTCAATCCAAAGTCAGCATCACCATCAATAAAGAACAAACATGTACCTTCCCCTAGTATAGCCAGCACCAACCCACCACCACCAACCTCAAGTTACTAACCGTTACCCTCAGGCTGACAGCAATGACATTTCAGTACAGTTAGTTGGGTTGGTTGGTTGGTTGGATGGACACTAGATTTAGTCAGTCAGGATCCCACTACTACAGCGGGGGGAAGCAGTGCGCTAGCTTCCACGAGTAACCACCACTACTACAGAAAAAAAGAAGAAAGCCAAGACAGTACAATAATAGCACAAGCATACTTATGCATCACATGTAAATTTACTAACCAATAAAGCTCATATCAATCAGACAAACCGTAAGTGCTAAAGACACTGACTGCATTAAGAGAAGCAGGTCAGACACAACTTAGGAGGCACACGAAAATGACCACGGGCACAATTAGTTAGTTAGTTAATTGACCCGGGCAGGGGTAGTAGAACAACGTCTCTTATTGTGTTTCACTACATTCGAACTACATCTTCGAGGAAGGCTGCCCAAAAAATTAAGTAGAAAATACCTTCAATAAAAAAATAAGTAGAAAATGTTTCTCTAGCAACCCCGCATCCGAAACGTAACCAAGTGAATGAACAAGTGTAACAAGTCAAAGGCGCCTCCTTTTTCACACAAATCGCGCCAAATTCACCTAAACTGAGCTAGTATATATCCACCACCCACCAGCAGCATCCCACCGAATCAGCGGGAGGGAAGAGGTTAAAACCTCTGTTTTTTTAGAACCGCGCGACGACGAAAGTCCACCTACAATCGGCGGTGGCGGGGCACGGATCTGTGTGGCAGGCACGCACCTGGAGCTGGAGCTGGACGCGGCGGGGCGCGGCGCTGCGGGGCCGGAGCCCGAGGCCCGAGCTACGCTAGCTCGCCGGGCAGGCGGGGTTTCGAAGGCAAGGCACCATCCGGATCGGAGCGAGGAAGGGATGGTGCGGGAGCCGAGGACGGATGGGAGGAATGGAGACGAGAGTGGTGGGACTGGGGAGGCGGAGGGAGGCCAGAGGGAGGGAGGAAAGGAAGGTAAGCGGTGGTGGTGGCGTGCGTGGCTCAGTGCCTGCAGCAGCAGCAGCAGCATCAGCCAGCGCCAGCGCCCAGCGGTGGTGGTGTACGGGTGGGCGGTGGTGGTGGTGGGCGCAGAGACACAGCCGCAGCCGCCGCACAACACAAGGCTCGTGTGCGCGTAGCGGATGCGGATGCGGATGCGCCCCCTGCAGGCCGTGTCATTTTCTGTAGATGTCGTCGAGGACAACGGAACGGGGCGAGCTGGCAGTGGCACATCACGGAGGACTACTACTAGGGGAGTAGACTTGGAGATAGCCGTTGGGCGTTGTTGGCTCTTGTCAAAATTTTTTTTATGAGCCGGCTGGCCGGTCAAATTTTTGGACTGACTGCAATCATATAGCAGCAACCAAAACCAAAAAACCAAAGTTTGAGTTCCACGCCAGGCTCAAACTTTGTTTCGCTTGACTTTGACCGGCAGATCTACTACTAGAAATGAATTAATAAATGAACAAAGAGGAGGTTAAACTGAAAAACATACTAACTGATGTGGATACAAAATTGTTGGTGCTAATGAACTTTTTGCAAGTGATAGTGACCTGTTTAGTTGGACATTGTTTAGTTGGACATCTTTCATTTCAAAATAATATTCTAATGAGATTTAGGATTGTAAAACATATAGATATAGTTATAGATATAAAATATATAGATAGAAATATAGATAGAGATAGATATAGATATAGATATAAATGTTTAGATATACATAATAAAGGTTGAATATCTAGAAAAGGCAAAATGAATTATAAATTAAAATGGATGCAGTAATAAAAAATATAAATAATGATATCACATTAAATTACCGAAAGCATAAAGAACATCAAGGATAGAAAAAATTATTAAATAAAGAGCATTCGATAATCAGAAGATGGTTGGGGAGGAGAGCGTCAGGGTGCAAAAGGATGTTTGTTATTGTCTCTGGTTAAATTTGGCTAACGAAGTTGAAAAAGATGGAGCATAGTGGTTGGTTGCAAACCTGGCCTATGTAAAAAAAGGTTAAACACCAGGTTTAGTTTGTGTATTTCTCTCTGGTACGAAATATTGACGCACTTTCGCAATAAAAAGATAACCAAACACAAGCGTTGCATGTGTTCCATATCTAGCAGGGATATGAACTCGATCTTTTACAAAGGACAGGTTTCTCAAAACATACTGAACTTTTTTCGCTCTTTTTTTCTTTGCTACCAAATTGTTATACTGAACTTTTTCTCTGGTTTAGCTTGCGCTATCACTAACTAGTTTTACACCTTTAAAATGGAAGCGTTGATCAACCACAGGTCATGCATGATTCCCTGGCTTTTTTTTTTAGCTTAAGCACCACTAGTCTCTAGCTCCTATGTCTCAAGTTCGAAGCGTCCATTCTCCGATGCCATTCTGATTCTATCACCCGGGATTCGCTTCCACTTGAGACGTTGCTTTCTGGAGTTCTCATTTACGTCGCTTCAATCCCCTGAAAGCGACGTTTCTGAATCTGAATCTCTAGTGCTTGTGAAGCCAAGTCCTGTTGCAAAAACAATAAAGCCAAGTTGGTTCCATCCGGGAGAGCCTTGTTGATGTCCACTTGTGATGCCATGGGGATCAGTAGAGCTCTGACTACCTTCATGAGAGCTTCAGAGGTGGCCAAAGCCACATCACATCACCTTGATATACATGCTGAAGAAGAAAAGAAAATGAAACACTTGGCAAGTTGGAAGTCGCAGTCTTATAGATCAAATCAAGCCAAATACTACTGCCGCAAAGCTGGTGCTACAAGCAGGAATCCCAACAAGTACATCTCACGAGACAATAACACAGAAAAAAAGGTCATACGCACATGAATGGTTGTCATTAGTCTACTCTAATCTACCATCTCTATCCTCCAGAAGCTCAACCGCGACCTGAAACAACAGGAACAGAATGAGTGTTAGTACTCACAATCAAAGCACAGGACAACCAGCAGCATGTAGTTAAAGTAAGCAATAAGCAACAAATCACCAAGCCTTCAATAATAAGATTGGACTAAATTAATCCCTAACCATGTAAATTGGATTGTTTGGGCTTCAGTACTAGAACAAGCATAAGCAACCTAGGGTTTTCGAGCTCTAAACTATGGAACTTCTTGCAAAGCTAATGAACAAAGATCCTGTTGCTAGTTATGAAGAATGCTTAACCCATTATTCGTTCAAACAGAAGGAAGAAGCACTCATTCGTTCCACATACATATTGGACAGTAATATGTACAACTGGTAGAGGAACCAACACAAGAAAAAGAGCAGGAAATCCTAGCTACATGATTCCCAAACGACTCACACAAAAAGATTAAACACATTATATCTCACATCTACAAGTGTTCCAGCATCGCAGGGGACCATAGAGTTTCCAATTTAAATGTAAATGCTAGTGGATGTTGCCATATCAGACTGGATGTTGCAAAAAACGGCAAGGATGTCTGATAATCCCCAATAACCAGCAAGTACATCATGCACAAGCATTGTGAAGTCAGTGTAGCATCAGGATGAATATCACAATTCAGCCACATTTAAATGTAAATAGTCTGTTATTCCTAGAGCCGTTATATGACTGCAATTAGGATACAGGAAATGTAGCCAATCACAAGTTGATGATTAAAGCAATGCTTTTTTAATATGCAAATCCAAAATGAGCAGAAACATTAGGAATCACCTAGCTTAAAACTCATGACATGTTTTTGGTTCCCTCCAAAGACAAACATTGATGCACTTTTAAATATACAGATAAAAAAATGTCTATACTAACAGAAAACATAAACAAGAATGAGTTCCATATCGAGAAAATTAAAAACAGAAAAGGTTTGAATAAGAAAATGGCTGCTCAAGATGATGAATATAAAGCCTTTCCTTACTAAAGATAGTTCAAAAGCCCACTTACTTGTTTACTATCTTACATATTGTAGAGTTGATCAAGCAAAAGTTATGGATGGTTCCCCTGGCCTTTCAGCTTAAGATCTAGCTCTAACTCCTTATGTCTCAGCTCAAGTTCCAAGCGTTTGTTCTCAATCATCATTTGTTCATTTTCCAATGCCATCTTTTCTATCTCCCTGTCCTTCTTCTTCCTGAACCGCTCCCACTTGAGACGTTGCTTTGCAAGTTCCAGTTCCTTTACTTCAATCTGCAAGCGGCGTTTCTGAATCTCTATGGCTTGTGAAGCCAAGTCCTGTTGCAACAAAACCATGTTGGTTGCATCTGTGAAAGCCTTGTTGATGTCCACTGTGACACCATGGGGATCAGACCTCTCGCTGCCTTCATGAGAGCTTGATGTGACCAAAGCCACATCACTGTGGCGCTTCCTTTTGTGTTTTGAGGGCTCCCTCATGTTTGTATGCACAGGATGTTTCTCTTCAACATTCTCCTCATAATCAGAATCCACACTTTGATCGTCTTCATCAGCATCTCCACTTGGATCCCTCCTAGGATCATGCTCATCTTTACATCTAAGGGCAAGCAGTAGTGAATGCTGAAGTGCATGATCTTCAGGCAAATTTATACGGTTGTTGTTGTGGTACGAACACATCTCCTCATAAAATAGGTGTTTTGAGCTAAGTATCTTTTTTGCATCTTCTTTCATCTTATCAGAAAGATGATTCATGCTATCAAGAAGTGCTGGATTAGCCACAACATTGCAAGCAGTGCCCCTACCAAGGATGTCTGTCAGCCTTTTGTATCTCTTGTTAAGGTCATTGAACTTGTCCTCGCACTGCTGCGGTGACACATGGCAGCCTCTCTCTCCCATAACCTTCGATATCGCCTTCCATTTGCCCTTCTTCTGCATTATTGTAAAGTTCCTCCTGCCACCACCAGAATCAGCACCATGATCATCTCCAGTGTAAGACACTGCTGTAATCAAAAGTTTTACCATTGAATCTGTCCACTTCATCCGATGCCATGCAGAGCCCTTTTTGCCTTTGCTACTTGGGGTATCAGTAGCATCTTCTGCCACATCATGTTCCTCATCATCGCTCATGCAGTTCTTTGGGTGATGACTATGGTGTTGGTGGTGGTGGTCATCACTCTTTCCATGTTCTTTAAACTGAAACCCAGGAAAATCATCAGGCTCTGTAGCCCTGGTCATAGGCATTGTGAAAGTCCCCGGCATCTGGGAGCTGCTGAAGATCTGTTTTCCTGAGTTTGGAGCATGCTTTTGCATAGAGCTGCCATGTAAGTCTAGACTATCATAGGGAACCCCTTGCAACATGTTTCCAGGGGGTAGTTCGATTTGCCTTCCATTTGCTCAAGTGGATCACCCAGACAATTAAAATTCTTATTAATACCATATAAGGGATGCAGGAAGTGCCACAAAACTTCACATCAATATCAGTGTCACCTGGAAAAGCAATTTGGGATGAAATTTTAAAATCCATTTCATGCATATTTAACTTTTTTATAAGTGTGAAAGCACACAGCACAGCCAGAGTTCAATTTTTTTAGCAGGATCACCTAAGATCAAAAAAGAAAACATGGAATTTGATGACACAATTAAGTACCATATTTCTCTAGAGATAATTTGCACAGCGGTACACAAATGAGACCATTCAGCAGAACAAATCTTCCTGATGGCATTGATGATATTATAAATTTTTAACCAAATGAATGCAACAGCATGAAAAGGAAACATTACAGGGACTGTATCGAGCAAAGTAATCAGAGCTGTAATCGAAGTTGCAGGGAGCCAATTTTTTTCCTAGGTCATTGATTTTTTTTTCCTAAATTAGTGGTGCAGCAGCTTTTTTTTTTTTTTCTCGAACATACAGGAAGGCTGCATATTGTTTCATTAATAGCTAGACAAAACAGTCTGTATGTATGCAGACTTGGTGATACACTGGGCAGCTAGCAAGTTCTGCTGCTTTGTCATGCTTCAGTAGTAGGTTTACTGGTAGCAAACTGGAACCCACTGCTAAACTGGGAAATTGTCTAAAGAAGAATATGCATGGGTCCTGCTCTGCACCTCACCCTAAGGCACAAAGCATCAGATTTACACACAGCAAATTCAGCCAGGGCAAACTAGGCAACAAAGGCGTAACAAGACCTCCCCAAGGAGAGCTGGGTCCAGCCAAGCACCTAGGCTACGCCTTTGAAACAGAGGCCTGGATTGGGATAAGACCCTAAGAGATCACTTATGTGTACAATACACACGGGCAAACACGACTCCACGCCAAATCAGCTGTATTGACATATATAAGAGAACCATTTGTTCACCTAGTCATCAAAGACACCATTTTGATACAACACTGATCCCCCCTTAGATAAGTGAGTAAGTGACTGCCTTCACTATCTGAAAAATTCTATAAAATTTGTGTGGCGGTACCTGGTAGCAGTCTTTTCGTGCTTCAGCAATGGGTTTGTTGACAACAAACTGGCCATTCTAAGTTGGTAACCATCTAAATGTGAATGAACATACAAGGGAACAGGGAGCTGCGGCTCTTCCCCTCACCCAAGACACGGATTCTTTCCTAAAAAGAGCTATCTGTATCCAAATCCAATAATGATTTTAGGATAAAAAACACTGATGCAGGAAGCACCGAATTCACACTGGGGCAAGAGGATATGTCCATCCACTACAATAAACAGCAGGGCAAAATTGTAGAGTCATCAATAGCTGAGACTTCGCGGAGCTTGAATCAAACGGGAACAACGAACTCCACCTATCCATTACCCCTGCCCTGACCCCCTACTATCAATCAATCAATCAACCAGAACCATGCCTGACCAGAACGAATCTGCGCCGACGCCGGCAGAGTCCTACAATCAAGCAGTTTATCACACACTACCGCCTATTCCATCCACGATCTCCCCCTACCAGTACCATGACCAGCACATTGGCCTTCACCCACCACAAGTCCGCAACGACAGCCGGGGGAAAACAAAAAAGGACGCCAACCACACACACACACAACTGTACATACAACACATCATGTCCCTCCCAATAATAAGGAAGCTGGAGGGGGCAAGCTAGCTCACCGTCGGGGCACGGCCCCGGGCCTTCCGCTGCCGGCGAGGAGAAGAGTCGCCCCTCCCGCGGCGGCGCCCCGGTTGTCTGCCACTCGCACGCCACCAGCCGCGCGGACCACCTCCCTTCCCCTTCGGTCCTTCCTTCCCTAGGCAGGCACTCTCTCTCTCTCTCTCTCTCTCTGTGTTTCTTGGGGTTGGCAGCCAGCCAGAAGAGCAGCCAGCCGAGGAGGACAGACGAGACGACTGAAAAAAAAAATATTAAACTGGACGGAAAAGGCTGGAGCACGAACTGAAAACGACAACGCGGCGCCGGCGTGTCCGGGGGTTCGTCCAGCCGCTCTCACTGACAAGTGGGGGCGAGGAACGTGGGGCCCGCGGTGTCAGCCACAGCGGTGGGCCGGAACTGTGGGCGGGTATGCCACGCTGTGCGTGCGCGTGTGGCGCGTGGGTTTTTTTATTTAAGGTGGGCCCCACTCCTGGCCCACCTAAAGTCACCCACCAACCCGCCTCCCACAGTCTCGGGGGGCTCTCTTGGCGGTTGGTTGTTGTGGGAGTTGGCCCGTCGTGATTTGGCCCAGAATGAAATTGTAGGCCCGTTACAGCCCACGTCAGTGTCGCCTTCATGATAGTGTCGCACCAATGCAGGATCGATCATTCAGAATCTTTGGCTCCAGGGCAGCTGGAAATGCCCATAATATATGTGATTGGAATCAAAAACCACAGTTGATTAATTAAAAGGTGTCATTTAAAGCATAAATAATGATCACTCCGTGGGTACTGAAAGTCTGAAAGAAAGAAAGCTGGATCCATCCAGGAGCAAATGATCTGGTCCCTCCTGTCAAAGCAGGCGCAGACATTCAGAAAGAGTAGGGCACAACACAGGAGAGGGGCAACCGGCAACCCATGTTCCTGAATTCATAGCACTCGGCTACGGTACCTTTTTAAAGGTAACATGGGAACGAACAACTTCAGCAGGCACAAGCACATGAGATTCAGATTCAGCAATCAGAAATCCACATATCTGGGAACTCAGCTCACAAGCAGCTAGCCCAAAAGGTAATTCCCAGGGATGGCCAAGAAATCATTCATTCATTCACACAAGCAGCAAGGCAAACCAATCAAACGAGTTTGCATGTCTCATCAGAGATAAAAATGTACAGAGAGAACCAATAATAATAATAATCTTACTCAGCACAAGTACAGTTACAATATGATCCTAGGTACCTTAATATAATAATTTCCAACCTCTTTTTTTTTTTTTGGTGGTTGATGTTTTTCACCACTAGCAACAAACTTGGCATGGAAAGGAGCTGGTGGGGGCAATGCATGCATTGTAGTGAGCCACAAAATATAAATCCAACAACATTGCCTCCTCAAAAGGCCGGCAATCTCAAACATAGTAGCTTACATGAAAAGCACTCGAGGAAAGGAATACATAAAATGGAGCCAAAGGGGGGGGCCTCCTTGAGCCTAGAAGCACTTCCGGTGAACAATCGCGGGTCCTGACTCATCGTACTCAGCCTTTGAGATCCACATCTGTAGCATAAATATCATAGCATGTTTTTAGTACCAAAAAACATACTGGAACTACTGAAAGGTTGCAATATGTGCCATAGAAACTGGAAATATAATAATAAAAAAAGTGTTGAGTTTTTTAACCTGTTGGAAGGTGCTGAGGGAGGCGAGGATGGATCCTCCTATCCAGACACTGTATTTCCT
Source organism: Hyparrhenia diplandra (assembly GCA_015847255.1). Classification (NCBI taxonomy): domain Eukaryota; kingdom Viridiplantae; phylum Streptophyta; class Magnoliopsida; order Poales; family Poaceae; genus Hyparrhenia; species Hyparrhenia diplandra. The sequence goes on from JADLZK010008929.1 coordinate 987,048, forward strand.
CTCAGGTGGTGCCACCACCTTTATTTTCATGCTGCTTGGGGCAAGGGCAGTGATCTCCTTGTTCATGCGGTCCGCGATACCAGGGAACATGGTCGTGCCACCACTGAGCACAATGTTACCATACAAGTCCTTCCTGATATCCACGTCGCACTTCATGATGGAGTTGTAGGTGGTCTCATGGATGCCAGGAGCCTCCATGCCGATGAAGGAAGGCTGGAAGAGGACCTCAGGGCATCTGAACCTCTCTGCCCCAATGGTGATCACCTGACCATCAGGCAGCTCGTAGCTCTTCTCCACGGATGAGCTGCTCTTGGCGTTCTCCAGCTCCTGCTCGTAGTCAAGAGCCACATACGCGAGCTTCTCCTTGATGTCTCTTACAATTTCCCGTTCGGCGGTGGTGGTGAAGGAGTAGCCTCTCTCAGTGAGGATCTTCATCAGGCTGTCAGTCAGGTCACGCCCAGCAAGGTCGAGACGCAGGATGGCATGAGGAAGGGCATAGCCTTCATAGATTGGCACAGTGTGGCTGACACCATCACCAGAGTCCAATACAATACCTGAATGAACAACGGCAATCCATAATTAATAAGATGGAAAAATTTGGGAAGTCCAAATGAACTTTGGTCATCATGTGAACGAATCATACCAGTTGTACGTCCACTGGCGTACAGGGAAAGCACAGCCTGGATGGCGACATACATGGCAGGAACATTGAAGGTCTCAAACATGATCTGGGTCATCTTCTCCCTGTTAGCCTTGGGGTTGAGTGGGGCTTCAGTCAGCAGCACAGGGTGCTCCTCAGGGGCAACACGGAGTTCATTGTAGAAGGTGTGATGCCAGATCTTCTCCATATCATCCCAGTTGCTAACAATACCATGTTCGATCGGGTACTTCAAAGTCAGGATACCCCTCTTGGACTGGGCCTCATCACCAACATACGCATCCTTCTGACCCATGCCAACCATCACACCGGTGTGACGGGGACGTCCAACAATGCTTGGGAAAACAGCCCTTGGCGCATCGTCACCGGCAAAACCAGCCTGTCAATAGTTTGTAAGAAAGCGCGTGATTAAATCAGCCAGCAGAACAAGGTTGCCTGAATATGAAGTAGAGCAGCATGAACAAGAAGTACCAACCTTGACCATGCCAGTTCCATTGTCACAAACAAGGGGCTGGATGTCCTCGCCGTCAGCCATTTGCTACAGATTCTGGAACAAATATACAAGGGGAAACAAAGGGTAAAATCAGTAACAGAATATCTATCTCAACTGGAAACAGCAGAAAGATGGGTATTAACTGCATTTTCAGGCTTTCAGGACAGAAACAGGACACGAGTGTCCACCCAGTGAGACTGAGATCCACAGGACCTTGGATCATCTCTATTTTCTAATTTAACAAAAAGGATTCAGGTGTATCTCGTCTGTCTTGACACTGTGATTCATCTAAATCTACAGAACCTGCACACGATTCCTGCAACTACCAGCTCCTTACGCAAGCAGGGACCAGTTAATGACACCCCATTCATTATCCAGGAATGGAACAACAATAACTATCTTTATTCAGAAATCAAGCCAAGAAACAGAAACGCATTAAGGGGCGTTTGTTTATCCTGGCGAGGCAAGATGGCCAAACTGTTTCATCTTCTTTCTTGCCACCGCGCAAGCAAGAACAGCTTGGGCGCGGTTTATTCAGGTAACTAACTAATCGGCAACAGAGCCCAGCAATCGGAATGCCGCCGCAGGAACAAATCGGATCTGATCTACTGTGGAATGAGATGAACTACGCGCTCGCTTCAGACTAAACTCGACGCCACGAAAACCGCAATGGAGAAAGATTCCGAACTAGTTCCTCAACCCCTTCGCTTTTCTTTCAACACTTACCCGGAGATCTAGGAGAAGCTGCCGTCGCCGCCGCTGTCGCCGGCCGCGAGTCCTCCTCCTCGCTCCCACGCACGAGAGGAAACAGGGGAGAAGTGGTTGCGGTGGACACAAGTGAGGAGGAGAGCCAAGGGTTTCACCGGTTTTTATACGCGCATCCCTCCCGGGTGCCAGAAAATCATTAAAAAAAGAGAGAAAAATAAAAAAAGAATAGTTTCTGCCCAGTTCTGAATTCTGATTGGAAAATGAGATTCAAAAAAAATTTTTGATTCCAAAATGGTTAGTTGTAAAATGGCACAGTTTCTTTTTTATTATTTGTGTGCACTTTTTTTTATTTTTCTTATAAACGGACTTCTTGTGTGTTCTTGTTTATGTTAGACGAAAATCTAGGATTAAAATTTATCTGTGAAATTACCACAAACTGGCTCCTTGAGAAACTTTTTGTGTGCATATATTATTTTTGGTGCCATTTGTTTTATTTACTACATAAGAGCGGTGATTGGTGCCTATCCGGCTATGCTCTAGATCTCCATATTCAAATAATTGTACCAACAAGTAAGAAAACGAATCATCTAAATGCCCTCGTTGTACCTTGATTCTAAATGCAACTTTTCTTGAACGTACAAATACCAAACTTTTTGGTGCTCCACCAAACAATGCCTTTACTTATTTATAAGATAATAAGATCGGTATCGTTCATTAAATAGATGCCAGGAATTAAGTACATATTTCTGCGACAAGTTATTATATCGAGAGTCCAAAAAAGAGTTATATTGAGACAAAACAAAAAAGAGATTAAAATAATTTGTTGCTCTACTACACGTGCCTAGCGCCAACCGAAAAGCTCTCTAAGCAAAAGAGGTGTAATAGGGCAAACTTATTTTTACACAATATACATGATAAAATGACTCAGATTCTAGAAAATATTCTTTGTACCAAAGAGTTGATTTTTCTCTCTTCCGAAAAAAATGAATCAGAAGCCGACGAAACCAGGAGACATTATAGACTGAGGCCCTGTCTGATTAAGTAGTCCTTAGACATTTTGTTAAGCCCAAAGACTCTTAAGGAGGAGCTTCTAGGGACTTAAGACTAATAAAAAGTCTCTCCTATATGGTTTGCTATGGATTAAAAGACTTCTTTAGCCCTACCTCTAAGAAAAATCTCTTTAACTAAACATGGTGTAAAATGTGCAACGTGAAACAACTCATACATAACACACATGGATCGAGCTGCATGCACAACTAGCTGGAGTTGATGATGCCTTCAACTAAAGCAACCCAGTGGTCCATCCATCCAAGTTTATTTTGGGAGAAACAATCAAGCAAAGCGTGGGTCACGAATCATCCATCCATCAGTCCTTTGCGATCCATCGATCAATCGCCCAAGATTCCCAAGAACGTAGGAGTACTACACAAATTGGGCGAGCAGGGGTAATTCGGGAAGAGAAAAAGGCAAGGGCTAGCATGGGCCTTTCGATGGGCCACGTGGAGCAAGCTGCCCCGTCCGATCGATCGAGATGGCGGCGGGCCCATTTGACTGGCTGGACTAGCGTGGAGGAGCACCCATCAGTGCAACCCATTTTTCCTCGCTGGATGATGCTCCTTTTTGCTACTGGGCCGGCTTCCAGATCCTTAATTTCCTATTTCTCAAAAAAAAACAATCCCTAAAAAAAGTTTTTTAAAACTCCTTTGATATTAAAGGGAAACAACTTGCAATGCAAGTATTGCAGTTGCAACAATTTTAATGTGATCTCAGTTTTAAAAAAAAAACAATTTTAATGTGATCGATTTGGGCGCAGGCCGGATCATATGACCTGGAACTAAACTATAAACTATAGTATACAGGTGAGCACATCACAATCATCCACTAGTGGCACACGCGTGCTGATACGGATTTAGTGGGATTTTAGTGAGCCCACCATAGTACATACGTACCAGCTTTATTATTGAAAGTATACTTTATTATGTTTAATGCTATATTGGGGATCAAATGGTGTACGGAACGACACTGTTAGCGCGGCTATAATCAAGTAGTCACCAGGACCTGCAGCTGCAGGGCGACCATGATCGCGCACGGCAGCAGGGCCAGCGAAGAACAGCTTGCCTGCCTGGCCATCTTTTTGCGAGAACGCACGCAATGCATTTGGGGATCGGAAAGGCGGGCCGTGTTGTTTCCTCCTCTGACGAAGTGACGAGGATGGATGGATGGCTTGCTTTATTGTTTATTGTTCATGATCATGATCATGGAGATGGAGATGGAGATGGATGGATCGGATCTCGTCGTCCTCAGCTCCCCAACCGTGACAATGATGATCGGCCATGTGATGGATGTGAGCAAACCTGAAAAAGGGATTATTGGCGCGGCGCAGATGGAATCACAGATCGATCGATCGATCACACCCTGCTCTTCATTAATTAGATTACTAGATGCAGATGAATCATGATCACGAAAAAGAAGAAGAGATGCAGATGAGATGAACCAGGCATCAAGCAGCAGCAGGTGATGATGATAATACATGTACGAGTACATGATGAGCAAACGGGTAATTGATTTCTTTTATATCTTTCTTTTGGTAAAAAAAAAAAAACTTTATAGAGTATACTTTGTAGTACACTGGATGGACTCCCTTATTCTTGTTCTGAATGACCTGGTATATATAGACTATTATTACGCCTCCAAAACTTTCGAAATTTTCCACACTTTATGAAAATCAAATCATCACAAAAGGAAGAAGAATTTTTTTTTTTTTTTTTTTGAAATGGCAGTGGGCTCCCAATATACTGGGAGGCCGGCCAGCCAGTCCTGAACAGGCCCATGTACTACTAAATTCGGCCCGCTTCAACGAACGAACACTGTGACCGAGCGAGACCCAAGTCAACGGCCGGCCCACCATCCATCCAGCCCAAAACTGAACCAGTTGGCGTCGTCAACCTCGTGCCGTGCCGTCCCACGCTCGGTCCCAGCAGCAACCCCACCCAAATCTGGCACTCCCAATCCCAATCCCAACCCTAGCAGCAGCTGCAGAGCACCCTCCCTCTCGGATCTGATCCTCCATTCCTCCTCCACCTCGTCCGTCCACGTCTCTCTCTCTCCGTCGGTCGCCATGTGAGTCATCCTTCCTTCCTTCCTCCCGCCCGCGACCTCCTGAGTCTTCTCGGTCTGTTCGTCATTAGTACCTTGTGAATGAAATCTCGCTCCCCTGCTGCTCCCCGCGACTTAGCGGGACCCCAGCGCGCGCGCGTGCGCGCGTGTCTGGTGTATGTATGAGTAGCTAGATGTTCTCTTTTGGTTGGAACTGGGTTGAGCTACTAGCTAGCTATGATGCAGCAGGCCCGCGCGCCTCGCGGGCTGCCTGGCTGTGTGAGTGCGGCTGATTGGTCGCGGCTTCAGCCATGACAGGGCAACAATAGCCTTTGCTCTGATGGATTAGAGTAAGGTTGATGCGTAGTTTAGCTTACTGTGGGCGGGCTGTGTCAACTTACTTGATTATAGTTTCGGCTTTGTGAGCTGGGCTGTCAACTTGATAATAGTTTCGGCTTTGTGATCTGGGGTTGTGCTTGTGGGATGATGTTTACTTGGCCAATGTAGGTCACCTTGTTACACTGTCTCGTCTTACAATTCACAAGCAGTCTCAATAGTAGTGCATTGCAGTACCTAACCCATATTTTCGTTCGTGCAAATCCATGTTGGAAGAAGGTCCTGTTCCATCATAGTTAGTGGGATTGCTGCAAAGCTTAACTTCCCACCTTATGTTGGGGGGGTGGGGCTGGGGTGGGGTGGGGGTTTACTTTTCTTCTATTAAATTATGATGCGAGCTATATTGTTGTTGGCTTTTTGATGCTTGGAGGCTGTGTGTTCTTTCATGGTTACACCTAAGGGGTTTATAGTTTCCTGAGGACAAGCAGGGTGAATGAATCGGTGCACCGCCTGAATCCAAAATGTTACTATATCACATCCCATGCCTTGTTCTATTTCAGCATGATCTTGCTACTAAGTTAAGAGCTAGAAATGAGATTTATTTCGGCAAAGCTTCGTTTAGAAGATAACTATAGGCATGTTGTTCGATGACAGGATTATTCTGCACATATCCTGCATTTCACTTCACAATGTTAATGAGCTTATTACTTAGTGAATTCCCACATTGCAAGCGCTGAAGTGTTATTGAAAGTACAAGGGCCAGCCATTAGTAGAATGTCTTGAATCACTCCCCGTTTTTTTTTCTTTTCCCTCAAGTTCAATGCTTAATGTTGCTCTATCTCAGGGAGGACGAGGAACTTGTTGATCAGAAGAAATATCTTGAGGAACGATGCAAGCCACAGTGTGTAAAATCACTTTATGAGTATGAGGTCTGCCCTCTCTTTCTTCTTGGAAGCTCAGAATTTAGCACATAGTTGGCCAATGATATAACTACAGTTGATACAAATGTTTCTATTTTATACTATTTATTTTCTTCATGAAAGTTCAAATAGCAGCTGATTAAGGTTAGTCAAATGGAAGAATAATTTCTCATAAAGCTTTTCATCGACACACGAAACACACTTTGGATCCCTGACCAAATTAGGTGGGCACATGTTAACTGGTATTAGTCATGCTCCCTCTTTTTTCTTTTCTTTTTTTTGTCTGTGTGATCGACTGATCATGTGCAACCTATTTGCTCTATTCATCCATCTGTACATATGAACTTAGCCAATGATATGGTTCCACTTTATCAGAGATGTGCGAGCCGTATTGCAGTAACACTGCTTTGCCTTATATTTGCCTTATTCTTAGTGGCAAATACCAGGAACTAATATTGTCAAGTGATATTGGTCACTCTTATATTCACAGTCCCTGTTGCCCTGGTCATGCCATTCCAAGAGTTGTGTGCAGAATCCTTTAGCTGCAGTCATGCATGCATGCTAGTGATTTACTGACCAAGTCAAAAGTGATGAAGCAATGAAATGCTCTGAATGTCAACTTTTAACTACCTGTTCAACCAATGTAATCTTTGCTTGGTTAGTCTGTATACTGATTGAAACATTATAGGTTCCTATGCGGCCCTGTTTTTGACATGCATAGCATTATTGGGGTGCTTGCCAAACTCCTTTAGGCTTCTCATAACCTGGAGGTTTGGAGTTACATAAATCCTCATTGCAATTTCCTGTATATGATGTTGTAGACCCTTACTGAATTTTAATATTAGCCTTCTTATAGTTTTATTTTACCCTAGGATGATAATAGTATTTCATTTTTTTTTTAATATGTGCGCCTGGTACATCAGTATTTTTGTTCAATCTTTCACAGTGGCTGTCTGTTTTTCAGAAATGTGTCAAGAGAGTCGAGAGTGATGACACTGGTCACAAACACTGCACCGGGCAATATTTTGATTACTGGTCATGCATCGACAAATGTGTAAGTACTTTATTCTAGCTTGCATTTTACCATTTTAAAAATTAGTTGTAGAAAGGCATTGTCAAGCCAGAGATAACCAATTTTCTATGAAACATGCAACTGCAGGTAGCACCAAAGCTCTTTAAGAAGCTCAAATGATGTATGCGATGCTACTTTTGAATTGTTCCAAATGATGATGCTAAGCGACTTCTGACAAAGTGAATCGAATTTGCAGACAGTTGACACCTTTGGAATTTGTCTGAGCTCGTAGGTCTTGGAATAAAACAGCAAATTTCCTTTCTTTGCAGACAGTTGACACCTCTGGAATTTGTGTTTCGTTGGACTGTGCATGGATATGTTGATGAGTGAATCTGGTGTCAATCTTGCTCTTTTTATGTGCTGTTTTGTGAGAAAACATATTATCAGTTAGTTTTTCTGTGAGGAAAACTATCTTATGATGAGTGAACTGTAAAGAGAACAAACCTGAGCCTATTCAGTTTGGCTTCACAGTCCTCCCGATCCGGCATGTCGTCAAAATTTGACTACAAAATTTTAGATGACGACAAGAAGAACTTGACATATGTTGTCTTTAACTACGACTAGCATCACGCCCGTGCGTTCTTCTGGGATAACTAAATTTTATATAAAAACACATGGATCGCGTGATAAAATACTTGATCTTATGAAATTAAACAATGATATTAAAGTGAGATTTAATCCTAACACACAAGTTTTAACCGAATCAAGATAAAATAGTTTAACTGTGTGCTATACTATGAATACGCTTGTTTGTGGTGAATAAATATACAGGAGTACTCTATATACAATGAAAAATACATCTCTGCTACTTACTGAAGGTTCCCAAGAAGAGATTCTTGTTCTCTGCAACTCGTCCAATCCGTGCTTGCAATCTTCCATATTGGTGATTCCTATAATTACAGAGTGTTCAAGCAAAACACCTAGATCGGCACATTGAAAATGCAGAATCAATCTTCGCACTGTATTTCAAAGGCGTAGAGTCAAAAGCTGACGACTTATTAATGGATTAACTTTCTGAAAGTGCTACAATGAGTGAGAGCTCGCTGGCCGCACACCCATTGATACTTGATTCCTACTGAATTCCATTCATTTTGATCATGATTAAAATTACATGCAAAGCTCACTGTAGTAAACAAACCATTATCATGTAGAGATGAAAGAGTTGTACTTTACCATCCAACTCTTATCAAGCTGTATGTCCAGATCAGAAGTGATGTGCTTTACCACTTTCTTCGCTATCAAGTTGCCTGAATCCATCGCAGAGATGCAGACTTATATCGAAAACTCTTCAGCCTTACAACCTAATAGCTCATCGCTGCATAGAATAGCAGGCGTCGGTTAGATACCTTGAGATTAGGCTAAGCCACAATCTTACAGCAAACATGGCGAAAATATTTTTTATATAAGAATAATATATGGTGCTGATTTGGTTGGTTTCTGATGACAGCCAACAGTTCGTACCAAAAGGAGATTATTATCTAATCATCAAGATGAAATGAAATTACATCTATTCAGTCTACATTTAGCATTCGGTGCTCTTTTGCTATATCCTTTAGAACTTTCAGATTAATTTGCCCAGAAGGTTCCTTAACTGATAGCTTCTCAAACAGCTTAAAAAGGGGGATCAAAGTCGTTAAGTTTGCTGGAAAAAACCTTGAATTCATCAGGGGATGTGGGTTATTGTTTAGATGTCTACGTAGCAAATTAGACTATTTTAATTAGCAAATGTTCCCATCTCTCCATCACAAAAAGAAATGCTTGATCTGAGTCTCTGACACATGGGCGTGATCCAAACTGAAATAACCATGATAGCATAACCATACAAGATTGCTGCTGACATAACAAATGCATTTTAAGCAAAATTCACAGAAAAACAACCGGTCTGGTGGAAAAGAAGAGAAATACCATGTATCTATCTCATATCTCCCGGTTCGATCTCCGTGATATTTTTTCACCTTTGTGAATTCTTCATGTTCCCACAAGCTGGCTGCATCAAGCTCATCATGTCCTTGCTACCAAAACGATAGTTCAAATGAGCAAAAAATTTTTTTAACTGAATGCACAGAGCGGTCATGCCTCAACTAACATTCAGATAATAAATCTTCACATAACATTTAAGTGAAAATAGTAAATGTGCAATGAGAAAAACAATCTGCAAAATACCTCCACAGGAAGATGGCCTCATGCCCTCCGTTTGTTCTTAAATAAAAAAGGAAGAAGGGCATATAAGAAAGCATGGCGGCATCCTGAAAAAAAAAAAAATGAATATAACCTGTCATATAAAAATCAAAAAAAGGAAACACATTGGATCTCTTAAATGAATTCAAACTCCAAAACTTGGAGGTACCAAACAAAAAGTTCAGTCCATATAATTGAGTCATCATGGAAAAAAATTATGTACTGTCAGTATACAAGCTGCTGCCAGTTTAGGCGTCATGGTTCAGAAATAGCAGCAGTATATATCGATGGAAGAGTAAGGAATTTAGAAGTCCATAATTACCAAGCTCGACAGGAAGATAAATTGGCTTCTGCTCACTGCCAACATCAATGTATGGGAGATATTGAAACCTGCTGAGATTTTGCACATTGCATTTTGTATACTCAGGCTCAGTCCATTTCCTATCGACGACATCAAGTTCTTATCCACGACTCTATCTTTAGTAGCAGGGATCTAACCAAAACTGATGACGACATATGCAATGGGAAAATTACAGCAGGTTAGAAATCTTGCGAAGACAAAAGCTCTGAAATGCAATCTAAAGCTGAACTTTCATTGAATCAGAGGCAATGACATGCACAAGCTGTCGCCTTCTGGTTGCTGACGGTCTGACACACCTGATAGTGACAACGCCAAAGTCATTGGAAGGGCCCCCCACTGTAGGTTTAGGCTGCCGCCCGCCCGGCCTCCAAGAACATGACAGTGGTGGTCGGGATTGCCGCGCGGACTGCGGATTTCACCTGCTTGGAATCGGAGCTCACCTTGCTTGCTTGCTGAAGCCCTAGCCCTGCTGGCTACTGCTGCGTGCGTCCTGGCCGGTGGGCGGTGGCCGCCAGCGTTCAGCCGACGTGGCGCGCCTGCTGCTCGCTCGCGGCTCGGCCGCCGCCATCCTCCGTGGCCGGCCGAGATGGGGCGACGGGCAGGTACGCCGATGCAGCGTCTCCGATTGGGAAGGGAACACCGGGGCTTGCGGAGGAGGGAGGATTGCGGACTGGGGAGGATTGGGACGGGACAAGAGCACGGGGACGGGGCGCTGCCTCCGTCGCTGATGAGGGATGCCGCGGTGATTGGGAGGTTTCCTTGTGCGCGTTATTTCCTTCCTTTCACAGATCGCGGGGGAGGCACCCGTTCGACGAAGGCTTTCGTCGAACCGAGCGAGGCGCGAAGGTTACTGCGTTTTTTACCGCACGAAAAACAGGTATAGGTTCCATCCTTCTTAGGCAGAGCTTCTCCACTGGCTTAAAAGCCTTGCCAAACTCCTATTTTAGAATCAGCTTCTGAAACCATAATAGGCTAAGTTGTAGTCTTATTTGCGAATCGACGGGAACATGGATAGATAGGAAAGTGAAAATTCTTCGTCGACCTTCCTCGAGTCCTTTGACCCCCTTAGGTTTCTTACTCTCATTTCACCAGTTTGGAGCCCTTAATGCAAAATTTGAGCACTCGGACTCGGTGCTCAGAAAACACGAATAGACATCCGAACTGTATGTAGAGCACGTTACCTATTTCAGAATCAGCTTCTGAAACGCCTTGCTTACACGGGAACATGACTTTCTCTAGCTCTTGGTCACCCTGTCATAGATAGGAAAGAGAAAATTCTTCGTCGGCCTTCCTCGAGTCCTTTGACCCCTTACGTTTCTTACTCTCATTTTTCCTGTTTTGTAGCCCTTAATGCAAGACATCCCAACTGTATGTAGGGCACGTTACCTAAACTGTTATAAACCTTGAATCTTTGATGAGTGCTAAGCTACCTGAGCATACACATGACTCTTTAATTCATTATCAGTTGATGGCACGAACGTCAACACTATACATTTCGAGGGAACTTTGTTGTAAATGAATTGGGAACATATTGGAAGGGTCTGCGTTTTCAAATCAAAGAGTAAAGTTATTGAAGGATTGGGGACTTGGGGTAGATATTTCTAGTGCTTGCTTGCCATATCTTACCGAATTTTCATAGTTGTCATCTTGAAAGCCATATCCTAACAACTTCTATAGTAACTATAATATTTTTTTAGACTTTTGTACCTTAAAAATAAGAGATAAAATAAAATTAGAAAAAATGTTCTACTTTCACAGAAAAATGTGCTGCCTTAAAAAAACGAAATGTTCTTACGAAGGAAAGTATATTCCATATACTAGCTCTATTGAGAAAATCTTGTAGCTTCACTAGGAAAATAATGTAGCCTTATAAGAAAAAACTTTCAAGCTTCATAACCAAAGTGTTCCATGTTTACGAGAATTTTATTCTAGAACAATGAGCAAATGTTCTCCTACATCACCAAAACAAATGATATCAGATTTGGAACAAAAATTCTTACGACACATTTATGTGAAAAAAGATTATAAAGACAAACCAGAACATAAAATTAAAAAAACCAACAACAATTTACAATAGGTTACTGACAGAATAAGATAAAAATATTCACTAGTGGATTTGAAAAAATACAGATAATTATTAGTGACAAGTTATGCTAATGAAAACAGTTGGAAGCAAAATAAAAACAGGAAAAAATAAGAAAAAGAACCAAGCGAAAAAAGGAACGGATTTCTTTCTCCAGTTTCATGGGCCGCTTTCTCTGATGAAACCAGAATCGGTCCAGTAGCACGCCGCAGAGGAAGCACAGAATTCCTCTCGTGTGGGTTCCCACCTGTTTGCTGTTTCTCTTCTCCCCTACACCTCGCGTGCGCGAGCGCGATAACTAGGGCGGCCGCCGCCGCCGCCCAGCCGCCCCGGTCTTCTTCGTCGGGCCATCTGCCGGCCACGCCAACCCAGCGCACCAGGTTCGCTCCCCTCTCCCCCTCCTCCCTTCCCTTTCCCGCTGTGCAAAACTGAACACCACGAACCCTAACATGAGCTAGGTGGTTATTTGAATTCGGATCTGATCTAATCACTAGTGTATACTTGCATTTATGGCTACTTAGATTCGGTTTTTTATTTGTCGGTTGTTCATGTGTGTGCACCCATGGACTTTATTCAGTCCATCCCTGCTGTTTGGTGTCCTACTGATTCAGTCCATCCATCCACTGGCAGCCTGATTAGGTTCTTCGTCACGGAGCAAGATCAACAATCTAGCCATGGTGCTAGCGCAGTTCGTTTTCAGAAGTTTTCGGACTTCAATTGAACCCTAGAGTGTTTTAGCCTAGACGGCCGCACAGCCATGGCTGCTGCTGCTGCTGCGGCTGCCGGCGTGTCGGAACCGCCGATGGTGGAGCAAGTGATCACTGAGTTCTTCGCCAAGAGCCTCCACATCATCCTGGAGTCACGCTCGCCCTACGATTTCGTCGGCGCAACTTCACACGGCCCTCCCGCCGTCGTCGCGCTGGCTGGAAGCCAGCCGCGCGACCGGTGGTTCAACCTTGCTCTCGGGACTGCCCTGCGCGCTCGAGAATTTCGACCTGTGGAGACAGAGCAACCTTGAGCCGCTGGTCATTGACATTGTCCTCCTGCAGCGTGACAATACCAGAACCGCCAATGTTGAGGCCAGCAGGATCATTGAGAGGTGGGTAATAAAGTATGAAACTACCAGGTCTGGCAATGTTGCCAAGAACAGTGGCAAGAAAGCTAGAAGCAGCTCTTCTCAGGATCATAGCTTGTACAGGAGGGCATACAGTGCCTCGACAGTGTTGCTCCGGTCATTATATCTGGTTGTCAGGCTCTTGCCAGCATACCACCTCTTCCAGGGGCTCAATTCATCTGGAAGGATCTGTCCGCTGAGCCTCTCGCACAAGATTTCATCGTTTGTTGAGCCATTCACCCAGCGCAGAGGATGCAGAAATGAAACACTATGCATTTGCTCGATTGAAACTCTGTTTGGTTCCTTAAGCCTGTCTGTTTCGTATGTGCCAGTTCTGGAGTTGGCTGCAGCACCAGAGCAACCCACACGATGCCACCTGAGCTTATAAAGGATTACGTTGGAAGCCCCACAACAGATTTTCTTAGGAAGCTCGATTCCCTACCTTCAGATGGCATTGCACCTGCGTTTCCAATGACCAGGCGGCACAGCTGGACCACCGAGCATGGAGTTAGACCATCGGCATCGCCATTTCGTGCGAGTTGAGAACCTCATGGACGCCTACAGGCACGTATGCCGACCGATAATTCTTCGACAGCATACTCACATCGACATAGCACATCATCATCTGAGAAGAAGAGAAATACAGTAAATGAAGAGTGTTATCCATCACCACCTCTGTCTCCATCACCAGCCCATTCGCCATCAAGCTACCCAAGAAATCCTTTCTTCCGATATGAGAGTGCTCCTTTAAGTATTCCCACAGTGATGGCTGGTGGAGGTGGTAGCAGGCTGCCTCCTTCTCCACGTAGGAAGGATAAGCAACAATGCTCATCTCAAAACGAGAATCTGACACATTCTTCAAGCGATAAATCAATAGTATCAAAGGATTTGGTCAAGCATAGTGAATTTCAGAATGAGAAATCTTTGCAAAAGGTAATTGCATGTTTTTGTTGATCTTCTCCAGCAAAATGTGAACCTTGAGGAATACTATTCTGTCTCTTATTATGAGGTTCTTCTTGGATGGCTGGATCTCATTTCTGACTTATGAATTTCTGGTTGTGCTTGTTGCTGCAGGTTCTCTCTTTTGGTAATGATGATTTGTTGTATTTCCGTGGACTAAAGCTGACTCGTACCTCCAGTAAACTTTTCATCATGGATGAACTGGATGAGCGGGGAGTTAGTTTTTGCATGGGAAGATAAAAGACACCATCATTGATCAGCTTAGAAAGGTTCTCTTCTGACTCACTTGATGAAAATATGTATAGTTCATGACATTATGCCATGATGCCTTGGTTGAAAGGACTAACCTAGTACCTATGATCACTTGAATCACTGTTCTGCTGTTGTGTTTGCATTTGGTTTATGTTTGATGAATGCATGTGCTTTTTTTCTGTGTAAATAAATGACCGAGGTGTCTGATAAAGTTTGAACACCTATATTTTTTGTTTAGTAGGTCATAATACTATTTTTACTCTGGGAGCCATGGCATTGGTTATTGCATTCACCAGGTGGCTACTAATGTACATAGCTTAGGTAGTTTTGTCATGAACCATCTTTGCTTTCAGAAGGCCTTTGAAGCAATAATGTTAGCAGAAGTCTTAAGATTTATACATGTTATGGACAGGATTTCACATTTCTATAGGGAAAACTGGATTATTTTCATCTATCAGATATAGAGCAATGGATTTTTTTATGTTTTAGTTTCTTGAGATAGCGTGATTGGGCTTCTTAGCTTTTTTTCCTACATTATAGAGTAATTTCAGTGCTCATTCAGATCCAACTTGCTTTTTGCTTTTGTATTTGATTCAGTTATCATTTTTTCCCCTTTCTATAAGTATTTTTCCACTAAAAGGGCACCATTGTATATTTGCAGAAATAATTTGGTGTTAGAAGCAACATATGTATTAGTAGGTGTATCTATATATATATTATATTTATATGAGTCAGAATAGTTCTGTGCATCATACTAGTTAAGAATACATTAGGTTAGGTTTAATTATCGATTCTGTTTATAAGCATTTCATTTTCTAATCATGGTTTTGTATTGGAGCGATTTACTTTTGAGAACCTATTACTATTCTCTCTATTATCAAGATATGCTTGTTGGCTGCCTGCAACATTTATAGTTCAGACATGTCTATATCACTAGTCATTTGATGATTGGGTTTTGCCCTTGTTTCAAATGAAACTATCCTCTTGGAGTAGTAGATAAATAAAAAGTATTCTTTTCTTCAAATAAAGCACCTACTAGAGATGTAATGGCATAACCTTTTCTCCCTTTATTATTCTATTACTTTCTCTGATCCTTAGTTTTTTGTGCTTGCACATTTGTCTATGTTGACTGATGGGGCTTACTATGTGTTGCATCGAATTTTTCCGGCAATACTTTTCATCATTTAGATTAAGTGTGACCTTGCTAACACAGAGGCACAGAATATGCCATATATTCTTTTATTGTATTGAGAAACATATTTCTAAAACCATGGAGAATGGAGAGTCTTGGGTGGCGTGTGAACACATTACATGGGACATGGAAGAGCTGAACCCCCTTAGGCATCTAGGAGGGCAACAAAAGCATTTGTTGGTAGCTTGTATAGCTTTTGGGAAAAAACTAATGTACTTTTGGGTGTCCTTAGCTTGGTTCTGAATACAAAAGTGTATATGGGTTAGGCATTATGAGGTTCAGGTATAGAGCAAGCCCTGGAAACAGAGAACCCAGTCCCAGTAAAACAAGTCTGGTTATACATTAAGCCCGCCCAATATATCCTGCTGGTATCTGTTTCAGCTTGGTTTGAATCTGGCTTTTCTTTGCTTAAATTTGGTATTGCCTATGAACAAGGCAGTTTTAGGAAGAAATTAGTGATGTTCACTAGCCACTAGGATTTACCATCCAACAGCTAGACATGCTCTCTTAGTAGAAATATCATGGATACCCTTGCTTAAATCCACAAAAATGCAATACCAGTGGTAGGTGGCAGGGCATGCATAGTTCCCAATTTCCCAACCAGCAGCTGCCAACCCCAGGTCATTTACTCCCTGGTCCCTAGCGCTCTCACGGTCACATGCAGCGGCAACGGAGGCTGGCGTGGAGCCGGTGAGGCACGCGTGAACCAATCGGAGGAGCAGAGAGGCGACGGGCGCAACTTGTGTTCAGGGGCAGCAGCACGTGCTCACGGACAGCAGCGGTAGCAGTTGCCTTGGAGCCAGCGTGGTGTGGGTGGACTAGACAGAGTGGGACAGCGGCCGATGGCTGGCCCACCTGGGCATCTGGGCAGCAGCTCAGCCCAAAGGCACGCGGCGGCGGCAGCAGCTAGTGGGCATCCGTCCAGGGGCACGGGGGCGGTGGGGTCTAGCAACGGGTGGGGTGGGGCTGCTGGCGGCTGCTGCTGCTGGGCAGCAGGCCAACAGTGCCCTCGCGCTCACCTGACCATTGTTGATTGGGCACTGGAGATATGGTATGCGCTGCCGTGCGGGGGAAGAAAAACCAATCGGGCTAGGTATACAAATTAGTAGCTGTGGCCTGCAGGTATTAAGAAGTCATGTTTCTAACTATTCAGTACTTCTTCTTTTTGTGGCACAACGCAGAAATAGGAATTGCAATACCCTGTGGCTTGCTTCTTTGGAATACCCTGCTGCTTGCTTCTTTATGCTACTGTATGTTCTTCTGAAAGCGCAGTGTCTTGTGATGTGTCTTACTATAGTCTGACCACTAATTAGTAAAAATTAGTAATAAGTAGTTGTCTGTTGTGATAAGGGTTGTCATCTGCGATTTTTATCATGGTTAGTGTCTTATGTTGTGGCAGTATGTGCAAAGTACCATGAATTGTGATGGCATTGCTTGATCAGGCATCATTTTTCTTTGTTTAGCGCTCCCTATATATTTTTCCTGGATCTGCCACTGGGTATTATGCTTGAGGGTGGTGCCTAAGCTGATTTAGCTGGGTGTTGGCCGCCTTCTATAATACTAGTATATCGTAGAGCAAGTAATATGGAAATTTGTGGATAAACCAAATATTGGCTAAAAACTCTTGTACTGCTTGTATAGCCCATTGGTATTTTTATACAAAGTACAAACTACAGAGAAGTTTTAGTACCCTTGTATCATTTAGACTCAAGTCTTAGTGCTCCTGTGTCATTTACAAACTACAGATTGAAGTTTTAGACTTTTAGTCCCTGTTCCGCTAGGCACTCGCCTAGGCGCGATTACTGGGTAGTCGAAGGGTGTCCGCCTCGCCTATGGGGGTAGGCGGACCCCTAGGTGGCGACGGCTTGTCGGTGGCGCCCGGTGGGGAAGTGGAGGGGGTACCACGGTGCAGCAGAGCGCGCGGCGGCGCAGCATAGAGCGTGGGCGAAAGGAGGCAGGGACATCGGGCGGCGGAGGAGGAAGAGGAACTGGTGGTGGTGGATCTGGCGGCAGGGAGGAGGGGGGGGCGGCGGCGGTGGTGGGGGCGGCTGGAAGCAGAGCACGCGCCATGTCGGGTGTGGGGGGTGAGGCTGGGAGGGTAGAGAGCAGATGGGGCTGTATAAGGTGGGGTGGACTGCTTTTGATGGGTCTTTCTATCCAACTCTACATACCTGTGTTCTATTTCTTTTTTTTTTTTTTTGTGTGAATTAATATATGTATATACGTGTATTTGTGAAACACCTAGAAAAACACCTACGAGCGCTAAAGCGCAATTAATGGCTGAGGGTCAGCGCCTAGAATCCGCCCTAGCGCCTAGCGAAAACAGGGCTTTTAGTACGTGTCATTTGCACGCTCCATACTGAAGTCTGATTGGAAATTACAGTTGAAAATCTTAGTATCCCAGTGTTTTTCTGAACTACACAATACAGGTGCGAGATATCATTTCTACAACAGCCACGTAGTAGTCACTGTGCAGCTTTATAATTCTTGGTCTATGACTACTGTAACTATAATTCTTGGGTTTCACATTTTTCACTGTGCAGCTTTATAATTCTTGGCCAAATTGCAGGCAGTGGGCTAATTTATCTAAAGTTAGCGTTTGTTTTGTGCCAAGATTAATAGCCCTTATTGTTTCTTATAGTATTATACATTAACTACTAGTGGCAGCAATCAAGTTAATCAAGAGGGTTGTAGAAGGTACAGCTTTTTCTACTATCACAGATTAAACTATCATACTGAGATCTGAAATTATGAACATAATTAGGGTCTCATGCTAGGATTCAGTCTTGTTACTATGAAGTTTATCCCTTAACAATGATAGATATAGTGACTGTGCTGGACTTGTCATTATATTCTTGGGTGAGGTCACAGTGGGATCAGTCAAACATTTATAATAGTTTTGCAACCTCTTCTTGACAGCTTTTTTGGTCTTTGTTAATTTGCATTCACTTCTTGATTTGACATAAGCTAATGTAGATCTACACATTTTTCAGGATTGACATATCTGACAGGGAGGACCAAGGACCGTCTCCGGAAGTAGGAGGCTCATTAACGAGGTCTCCAGATGCAGCAATTGGTATTCTTCTGCGCATCCTGCAACAGAATGCACCTGGCCTCAGGGAAAGGCTACTACTGCCAGGCCCTAGTGCCCCGGTTCCTCAAGAACCTTCTTCGCTCCAGAGGGTAGTGACCGAGGAACATGGCAGCGGTGCATCAAGCTCTGCAGCGGCGCCTTCTGCTCTTCTGAGGCCAAGGACCGCGGCGGACGTGCGGGAGGAGCTGAACATGTACAAGGGGTTTCGACAATCCATACTGAACCGCAGCAAAGGGAGGCATCCCTGCAGCACCAAGCTGCTGGAGGAGAAACCCGCGGATGGAGATCCATAGCATACAGTATGATGACGAAAGCATGCTGTGTATATAAGTAGTAGAAGGTAACTGACTGTCCTTAAGTTGCTGGTGGCTGCTGAGATGATTTTGGAAACTAGGTAGCTGCTAGGAAGTGATCAACTTTATATATATGCTATATATATATATATGTATAAGCTACGGCAGACATATATATCCGTGGATCCATCCATCCATCCAGGTGTCCTGAGATGATGACCCACTTGCTGGGTTGTGTAAAGTCGAGACGTTTGAACTCAAGTTCATGCAGTGAAAAATGTGAAACCCAATCGATTCTGTTCAGACTTTTTGAGAAACCCTCTTCTACTGGTTATTAAGCTTGGTCCAGTCGACCATGGAAGGTTAAAGTGGAGCTGCTCTGTTGCACGTCCTTGGTAAAGAAAGACCTTTTTTTTTTTTGAGAAACTAAGACTTTTTTTTTAGAAAAAAAAATCAAAGGTTGCTTTTGAAAACTGTATTGACTATCGAGTTGGGATCATCTATTCGTCTACGCATCATTTGTGGAAGATATATATAGTTTGGTGGGCCGAGAGCTACGACAATTTATTCAGAAGAATGGGTTCGACGTGTGCATGGCCCAGTTAAGAGACGTTCAACGTATCGCTAGGGCTAATTTTCCAATCCAAAAGGAAAATCGGCTAAGAACGCATCCGCCGCCATTGGTGACCTCCATTAGGCATTGTAGTTACCTTGGCCTTGTGTGTGAAGATGCTGAGGCGGCTTGGTCATGGTTGTTGGTCCAACGCATCGGCGACCTTGGGCCTTCTTCTCAGATGCCGGCGCCCCACTCGCGTCGTTGCATCACGATCCGTGGGTCATCTCGTCGTTGTTGGTTCGGCGACATGGATCCCGCCGCCGCCCTGCCTCGCCGGCCGCCACCAACGCACGCGCTTGGCGATGCTGAACCGCGCCGTCCGCGCAGGGATGAATCCGCCCGTCGCGACGCCAAGACCGTGGCCGATTGTCGCACCTCCTCCGCCGGTGGCGGACAGCCCGTGTCTCCATGAGCGTCGCGCGCGCCGCATGAGCTCTTTCCTCTACTACGACTGGGCCGGGCAGCGCCGACGCCGAGCTCGGGCCGGGGGTCTTGAAGTCGTGGCGGCCCGCGGCGACTCCGTCCTCTTTGTCGACGCTTCGGCTGGGGGGCCACTACTACAAAAGGGAACTAAGAGAGCGCTGGGTTTTACATTAGGGGCGGCTCATAATTTGAGCCGCCCCTAATGTATGCGAAATTCCCTGGTAGAAGCAAACCGCCCCTACTTGTTGGCACATTAGGGGCGGCTCGTAATAAACCGCCCCTCTTGTTGGGGCACATTAGGGTTACGAGCCGCCCTAATGTTACGACACATTAGGGCGGTTATATTTCAACCACCCCTAATGTCTCCTCAAATCGTGGGCGGTTATATTTCAACCACCCCTAATGTAACCTCAAATCAGGGCGGTTATATATACAAATCACCCCTAATGTGTTTTGGTCAAACTTGGTCAAACGAAGCACTAAATGATCTCAAATCGAAAAACTTTGAATACAAAAAGTTGTATATATAGAGTGTAGATCTTGAGGAGCTACACAAAGTCGGTGTTCGTGACTTTTTGAAAAAAAGAGGACATCTAGGGCTCCAAAAAAGGCGTCTTTAGTTTGAATTGGAAAAGTCAAACGAGGTCAAACGAAGCACTAAATGACACGAAATCGAAAAACTTTGAATACAAACGTGTTAGAGCTCATCGAGATCAACATTAGTTATATGGGTCATTTTGGCTTTTTAGAAAGTGTTAGTAAACACTAGTCATAAAATCTAGAATCACACTTGTAGTTTATGAAACCTTAAGAGAGATGTGTCCAGTGTGTGAAGAACGTCTATCAAAACTTTGTCGATCTTAAAAAATGACCTACATACGCATTGTAGATCTCGACGAGGTGAGTCGAATTGGTATTCATGACTTTTAAATTCTCGAGCCATTTAGGGCCCTAAAACCGAAACTCTCTAAAAACATTTGAAATTCAAAATTTGAGCGGTTCAAAATCTTTTGAATCCGAAAAAGTTATATATATAGAGTGTAGATCTTGAGGAGCTACACACAAAGTCGGTGTTCGTGACTTTTTGAAAATGAGAACATCTAGGGCTCCAAAAAGGCGTCTTTAGTTTGAATTTGAAAAGTCAAACTTGGTCAAACGAAGCACTAAATGACCTCAAATCAAAACACTTTGAATACAAACGTGTTAGAGCTCATCGAGATCAACATTAGTTATATGGGTCATTTTGGATTTTAACAAAGTGTTAGTAAACACTAGTCATAAAATCTAGAATCACACTTGTAGTTTATGAAACCTTAAGAGAGATGTGTCCAGTGTGAAGAACGCTCTATCGAAACTTTGTCGATCGCAAAAATGACCTACATACGCATTGTAGATCTCGACGAGGTGAGTCGAATTGGTATTCATGACTTTTAAATTCGAGCCATTTAGGGCCAGGAAAACTGAAAACTCTCTAAAAACATTTGAAATTCAAAATTTGAGCGGTTCAAAATCTTTTGAATCCGAAAAAGTTGTATATATAGAGTGTAGATCTTGAGGAGCTACACAAAGTCGGTGTTCGTGACTTTTGAAAATGAGAACATCTAGGGCTCCAAAAAGGCGTCTTTAGTTTGAATTTGAAAAGTCAAACTTGGTCAAACGAAGCACTAAATGACCTCAAATCGAAAAACTTTGAATACAAACGTGTTAGAGCTTATCGAGATCAACATTAGTTATATGGATCATTTTGGCTTTTGAGAAAGTGTTAGACAAAATCTTGAATCACACTTGTAGTTTATGAAACCTTAAGAGAGATGTGTCAGTGTGAAGAACGTCTATCGAAACTTTGTCGATCGCAAAATGACCTACATACGCATTGTAGATCTCGACGAGGTGAGTCGAATTGGTATTCATGACTTTTAAATTCTGAGCCATTTAGGGCCAGGAAAACCGAAAACTCTCTAAAAACATTTGAAATTCAAAATTTGAGCGGTTCAAAATCTTTTGAATCCAAAAAAGTTGTATATATAGAGTGTAGATCTTGAGGAGCTACACAAAGTCGGTGTTCGTGACTTTTGAAAATGAGAACATCTAGGGCTCCAAAAAGGCGTCTTTAGTTTGAATTTGAAAAGTCAAACTTGGTCAAACTTGGTCAAACGACGCACTAAATGACTTCAAATTGAAAAACTTTGAATACAAACGTGTTAGAGCTTATCGAGGTCAACATTAGTTATATGGATCATTTTGGCTTTTGAGAAAGTGTTAGACAAAATCTTGAATCACACTTGTAGTTTATGAAACATTAAGAGAGATGTGTTCAGGTGTGAAGAACGCCAAAGAGGCCGCCATCGCTGTCCCAGCTGATGGTCCCTGCCGTCGAATGCTATGAGACTACGACAGGTCTCCTGCGGCGCAGCGAGGATGAACTCCTTGTGGCTCAGCTCGAGTTCACGTGGAGGTGCCATGATGTGGACACGTCTGTGGCCGAGGTGTGGGTGCTCCACGTCGGCGGCATGCGCCAGTGGGAGCTCAAGCCGGCGGCCATCATCCTCGACGACGACGAGGGTGTGACGACGGTGCCGTCAAACGAGAGAAACTGAGGGTGTGGTGGACCGGTGGTGGCACGAGTACACGGGCGGTAAGGTCGTCCCCGTCGGCAACAGGTTCCTGTGCTGGGTCGACAAGATCCGGGGCTTCGCCCTCGTGTGCGACATGGCGGAGGAGAAGGAGCGTCGCAGGCTCCGGCTCCGGTACGTGCCGCTGCCTATGGTGCCCGCTCAGCGGACGTACTACAGGGACCCCTACGACGACGACGAAGCCAGGGACTCGGAGATGCAGTCTTCTCGGGACATATGCGGCGTCGGCGCCGGCGCCGTTGAGTTGGTCAGCATTGACCGCCGCTGCAGCTGCTGCGCGAAGTCGAGCAATGCCTTCTTGGTGACCACCTGGACCCTGGCGCTGAGGATGGACGACGAGGAGGACGATGGGCCAGTAGCGTGGGTCAAGGACGCCGAGCTCGACTGCGAGGAGCTCTGGGCGCTGCCGGGCTACGACGGCCTCCCGCGCGTGCAACCAACGTGCCCTGTCGTGAGCAAGGACAACACCGACGTCGTCTGCTTCGAGGTCGGTGTCGAGTTGGACGACTACTGCGTGGTGGCGGTCGACATGAGGAAGAAGGTGTTGCTGTCCGTCGTCCGCTGCACCCGCTCTTGGTGTGGTCCACAGTTGCCGGTAAAACTTCACTACTAATAAACCACGGTAATTAGACTAGCGCCTGGTAGAAAATAAATTCGAATCAGAAATTTGTGTGCTAGTTCCGTCGTAGCATTTTTTTTTTAATTTTAGTTCACGGAATTAAGTCATATCTAATAAACATCTCTACACGGGCGACTGTTGATATTTTGGAATGTCGGTTGGTTCTACGTTAATTATTAGACGGTGGTTCAGGTGAAACCCTAGCCACCGCCGCCCCAGTTCACCTCCTCCCCTCCCTCCCTCGCCACCACAAGAGGGAGCTGTCGGGATGCCCGCTAGGCTCCCTAGGACGATAACGGCGAGGCTCCTCGCCCCTGCAGCGAGACACGAGCTCTGAGCGACATCATGCTTGTCGGCCTTGCCTTCCTCTTACCCGTCCGGTCTGGATCCACCTCTTCCTCACCGAATCAGTGTGGCACTCTCGTCCCTCATCTCCCAAGACCGCCCAATCAACGACGATGCGGGCTCACTTTCCTAGGCCAGGATCCACCGCTCCCTTTGTCGGATCCTCGACCACGTGTTTTGCCCGGCCCCCGCCGCCCAGGCGGAGTACTAGGTGACGGCTAGTGCTCCATCCGAGGTCGTACTACGGTGTGGCACCCTCCATCTTCCCTCAGCGAGAAGCATGGTCGGCCGGTCGGATCGGGCTCCATGGGCCTGGATCCGCTGCTCCTCCACCTCCTCGCCTCGCATGACGATAGGGCCGTGTTGGCGGTGGCCACACGAACCACCGACAGACGCCCTCGCCCCAACCTCCCCACCTCCACCTCTCCTTCTCTAGGAGGAAGCTCGGTCCACCGCAGAACCGATGTTGATGTTGTTGTGTGACATGTTGCACGACCGCACCGTTGCTGTGCGCCTCCCATCATTGCGGAAGCGAGTCCACCTTCTGCGACATGTGGTGGGGACCAATCGCTGTCGTTCGGCGCCTCCCGCCGCGAGTCCGAATGGCTCGTGACGTGTGGCGGCGACTAGCGCCGTTGATGCGTGTCGTGGTCTAATACCACCGCCACGCGAATGGTGGCTAGTGCGGACTCGAGTGGCCTAGCTCTAGAGACAATGACACAGGATTTATACGGTTCGGGCAAAGTCGGGCCCCTAGTCCAAAGGCGTTCACTATCCAGAGCTCAAATGCTCGCATCGGGTGCGCATAAGCGGAGCGAGAGAGGGAGGGGCTCCCAAGTCTCTATGATTGAGGCAAGTGCCAATATGAGAGTGAGGATGCAGGTGCGGAAGAGCCGGGTGCGTTGTTCTTCTTCTTTTCTTGCTTGCCCCAATCGAAGACCCTACCCCTCCTTTTATAGTAGCAAGGGGATAGAACATGTGAGGCTCTCCGAGGAGTTGGGCGGGGGTAGGTGGAACAATGTGATATGTGTCTTGTCGGGCGAAAGAGCTCTTCGAGGCGAAGCTCGTGGGTTGGCCAACGCCTACCTCGAGCTCGGCGGCCTTGGATGCCGAGAACGGTCGTCGCCGTACATGGCGGTCGGGGCATGGGCGGTGGTCATGCGCCGCCCTCGCCCTTGACCGTAGTTGGAAGTCCCTTCGGGATGGGGGGTGCCCATGTCGCCGACGATGGCGTACGGGTAGTGCGCGTCTCCCGGTCATGATGGCGGAGTTGCTGAGCAGACAGGATACGACGATCGAGCTCTCGGATCGAGCTCTTTGGTTGGCCGGGGCCCTCTCTTGAGCTCTTGACGGCCTTGGATGCCAAAATTGGTCGTCGCTGCACGCGCGAATCCCGGTCCAGGTGGCGGTAAAGGGTCGCACTGACCCCAATCGTGGTTGGAATCGGTCCCGTCGGCGTGGGGGTGTCCATGCCGTGGATGAGGTATACGCCATCGCCGCTGCGTACCGCGCTGCATGGACGCACCGTTGGAGTCATCGAGGGCATGGGCGGTGACGACGGGCCGTCTTTCCCGCCACCGTGCCCGCATGGCCTCGTGCCCGCTCGTGGAGTGGTTGGCCAACTCCCCGCATTTGCGTCTTCTCCGCGTGACGCTGTGGGGGACGAGCTCAGACGGGCGTTTGTTGAGCGGATTCGCCGAGCTCGAGCTCGAGCGAATCGGAGAGAGGTCGCGTCTGGAGAGCTCTAGCGCACAAACTTGAAGGGGCCGTCGGCAGGGACCTCGAGCGAAGCGGAAAGAGGTCTCGCCGAGAGCTCG
The DNA here is from genome assembly GCA_015847255.1 of Hyparrhenia diplandra. Lineage (NCBI taxonomy): Eukaryota > Viridiplantae > Streptophyta > Magnoliopsida > Poales > Poaceae > Hyparrhenia > Hyparrhenia diplandra. The sequence goes on from JADLZK010008929.1 coordinate 1,012,311, forward strand.
AGTACGCATTCGAAAAGGTCGACGACGGAGACCTCGAGCGAGGCGGAAAAGAGGTCTCGCTTGTGAAAGAGCCGTGCGCCGTATAATCCGCTCCCGTAGAGGCGACCATGGGTGGAGGAGAGGTCCTTGGTTAGAATCCTCCGAGACATGATGTCGAGGGTCTTGATTGACGGATTGGGGTCATCCAAAATATTGATCCCCCACAAGAGCCCCGAGCATTTGAGAGAGATAGCATTTGAGAGAGAGGAGATCTCTCTCAAATGCTCCCGCTTTGGCGCCACTTGGAGCAGGGGGTTCGAGTCATGTTTTGTCGTGGGTGCGCCGCGGCTATCACCCGCGGTGTAGCTCCGAGGCCCGGAGAGCGTGAGCTCTCGCGGAGGCTTCTTTTTGTTGTTGTGAGCCCTTCGACCTGTTGTCTTCGGGAGGTCGCCGATCCCCGAGCTCGCCTTCCTTCGCCGATCGACCGTCGATCGACCTCGAGGTATGGGTGCTCGGCACCGCCGAGTCCCCCGAAAGCCATCGGAGAGCCCGCTCTCCCTTAGTGGATTTTCCAATGAGCCGGCTTCGTGGTCGTTGCGGGGCCTTGTGACGCTCCTTGGGAACCAAACGCCGTCCGCCGTTTTGTTTTATCGGTGGTGGTTAATGCGGGCGCCGCGCCCCCGCTGATTGGTCGCGTAGATTACGAGTCGCCGTCATTGGCGACGGTTCCTCGCGAATCGTGCATCGTGGGTGGAGATCGGGGAAGCGCCGGCGCCCCCCGCGTGGGGGAGGTGAACCGTCGCCGCGCCCGGCTATAAATACAAGGGCTCGGGTCGTGGAGGTGGCATTCGTCTTCTTCCCCCGCACTCTTCTTCTCCCCTCGGAGCCACCTTCGCCGACGGATGGAGGGTCAAGGATCTTCACGCGCGGGAGGCCGGGAGGAGGAAGCCGACGCCGCGGGGAGGATTCGTCTTCCGGCGCAACATGCGTCGGCGGCCGATCCCCGCTCCGCCCGGGGCCATGCCTCCTCCCGCCGGCGCCGCGCCGCCTCCGCCCCGGGAGGCGGTGATCGCCGAGCTCCGCCTCACTCGGGCTGCGCCGCGGTCGGGGAGATGTGAGGGCGGCGCCATCGACACCTTGGAGCGGGAGTCGCTGGCGCGGCGCATTCGGTGCGAATGCCGACCGCTGCCGCAGGTGAGCCGCCTCCCCTTCCCGTTTGGTCTTTTGAGTTGATACCGCCGCTGATCCTCCTCGTAATTCCGCCGCAGCTACCCGGAAGAGGCGGATCGCTACGGAGCGGCTCCGATGTAGTTGCCGCGCGCACGCCGCTGAGCGGTGACGGCTTCAGCGATGAGCGTCGCCGGGCGATGGCGCGCCGACCGGGCGGGATCCGTGGTTTGCGGATGGAGACTCGGCGGCGAGCCTTGGTGCCGGCGCCGAGAGTTCGAGGTCGCTGCGGGCGGTGGTGGCCAACATCGACGCCGACGCCTCGGGCCGGGCAAAGAGTAGCCCGCCGAGTCCGTAGGCGGGCGGGCGGCTTCCGGCCCCGGGCGAGGTCTTCGTCACCAAGCTCAAGCTCGACAAGGACCGCAAGGGCGAGAAGGTGAACGGCTCCACCGATCAACGTGGGCATCCACCCCTCCGGTCATCGCCACCAAGCTCGAGCTCGAGCAAGGACCGCAAGACGCTTCTCGACCGCAGGCTTTGCGAGCTCGGTGAGGCCGTGGGACGTCGTCGCCGTGGAAGCCTTGTTGTAGATAGGACCTCTTCGTACCCTTTCGTTTTTTGTAGTTTCCTTATTGGGTTCATGCACTCGTGCCTATATGTATGTATGCTTTTATGAACAATGAAAGCGTAAGGGTTAGGTACCAATTTTTGTCTGTATGGCGAGGTCTCGGCCGTAGTTAGTCAGCGAGGTCTCGAGGCTCGTCGGGCGAGGCGTTCGGGCCCGAGGTTGCGACGGAAGCGTGGGACAATCTTGGTCCCCCGTGTCTCTCCCTTGCTTGGGTTTCGTCCCGGTGATGCACGGTGATCCCCGGTGTGCTCGGCGAACTCGCGGGTGTCCCCCCGAGGCTCCGCGAGGGACGAGAGGTCAGCGTGGGGGCTTTTATAGGCTATCGTGTGTTCGCTTTCCCGTTTATAGCACGAGGCCGTAAAAGGGGGTGAGCTCGGACTTGGTTTTACCTCGTTGGCGAAACCGAGTGCTCGGTGAGTTGATAGCGGGTGGTCCGGGGAGGTCAAGCTCGAGCTCGCTCGATGTGGTCACCGGGTGGACCGACCTCATATTCCAAAGGCGCGACTTTACGGTTTTCGGGCTCGCTCGAAGAGCCCGTGGACTCGTGTCCTCCTCGTTCGTGGAGGATAACCTGAAGTCGCCTTTTTGTTTCCTTTGGCAGCCCGGACACGCTTAGGCGAAAGCCCCGAGTTCGTTCGAGTTCTCGGGGCAAGAGTTGTCGGTCTTGCTTTGCCTTAGCGTCCCTCACTGGGGCGTGGCGTTTTCTAGGCGACCGCCGAGCCCTTGTCTTTGGGCCGGCCTTAGAACCCTAGGACGGGCGAGCTCGTGTATCAAGCTCTATCGCCGAAGCTCGAAGATTTTCGGCCCGGTGTGTCGAGCTCTCGGCGCCCGTCCGCGGTGAAAATAGCCGTTGGGATCTTTACCGTTGGAATTTTTCCCGTTGGTCGGAGTTATCCCATTAATCTTTGCGTCGCCGGACTTAGCCCGGATGGCGACCGTGGGTTGTTGTGGCGATAGTCGCGGCGGCGTGGACGCGACGCGGCGTGGCCCCACCCCGGTTCCTTTTACGCATCCGTCGCACCTGGACCTTATAAATAGGCGGAGATCGGGGCGGATTCACCTTTCTTCCCCCTTCCTTCTGAAAGCCAAAGAGCGGAGAGAGAAAAAGAGATAGAAAGAGAGAGAGGACATACTTCTTTGCTCAGATCTACTTCTCCGTCTCTCCCGGTTCGCCTGATCGCCTCCGCGAGCGCAAGATGGGGACATGGCATCGTTCGACGGCGACCAGCGGAAATTGGAGCTCTGCGGCCTCGTCGGCCGGGCTCCCGCACCGGCGGCGGCCCTCCGAAGAGTGGATCCTCCCGCCCCGTCGCCGCGAAGTTCCCGATCCGCCGGCGGGTACGTGGTGTCGTTCGTGGCCTTCCCACGGCGGCCTCGGCGTCCCCGCCGAGCGATTTCTTCCGAGCTCTTGGTAGTGGGGGCGTCGAGCTCCAGACTGACGCCCGAATCGGCATCCTGCTGTTTTTCGGGCGTTCACGATCTTGCGGCGAGGGATGGTTGGGGATTCCCCCCAACTGGAGCTCTTCCGCACTTCGCCTATGCCAAGATCCGTGGCTTGAAGGGCGGCGACGAGGTCCTGGAGGTGCAGCTCCGATTGCTCGCGGCCACGATCCAGCGTGGTGGGAAGGTCAGCGAGTTCTTTCCCAAGGGCGACTTCCGACGGCAAACCCCGGGTGGAGGGAGGAGTGGTTCTACCTTAAGAACGACCCCGACCATCCTCCCGCCGTACACCCTGGGGAAGACGCTCGACACCTCAAGCGCTCGTGGGCGTGAGGGTCCGCACGATCACGCCCCGGCAGGTGGAGGCCGCGGGCGTTGAAGACGGAGCCCGCCCGCCCACGCCGGCCCGACGCTGAACCATATCATCGAGGCCTCCGCTCGCGCGGCGCCGGTCGCGCTCCAACGACGACGCTTGGCGCTCGGGAGATGGAGCCGGAAGCCAGGGCCAAGCGGTGGGGACGGCGAACGCCGTCGCCTAATCGGCCGAACGTGGAATGGTGGATAACTCTGGCCGACGCAGACGGGTGCGAGGGCCCGGAGCCCCCCTGTTCTCCCCGACGCGATACGCGCGGCGCCGGTAAGAGCTCGCGACTTTTTGTTTGTTCGAGGGTGCCCACTTATCGCTTTGAGTTCCGTGAGGATGAGGCTTGTGTTTTTGGCAGTTGGCGAAGTGAAGTCATTTGGTCAGCGTCCCCTCTCCCGAGAGGGCGGCGCCGAGAGGGGCCGACCGAGCCCCCCGAGAAAGCTCGTCGAGCGGCCAGCGCGCTGGGAGGAGGAAGGCGAAGGCGCCGAAAGCAAAGAAGTCCCTCCCTCCGCCGTCCGGGCGAGGCCCGTGGCCGAGGAGATCGGGACCATCGGGCTCCCGAGCTTGATGCGAAAAGGCGACGCCGTTGGCCGAGGAGGAGTCGGCGCGCCAGCGGCGCCGGCGCTCGCCGCCGCAACTGGGGCGGGTTCCTGGGCTAAGTCAACCCGGTCCGGCGCCCGCCACCGCCGGGAAGAGGCAGATATCGACGCTGTGAGTTCTCTTCCTCCTTTATGGTCGCGGCACGGCGGGCGCGTGGGTCTTAGTTGTCATTGGTGTTGCAGGGCGGCCCCACCCGACGGCGCCCCGGACGAGTGAGGAGACGGTACCGACGCGAAGTTCGCCCGCGATGGAGAGCTCTTCGATCAGAACGACGAGCTCGCCTCCGCGGTTCGAGTGTAGGGGCAAGCGAAGCTCCGGGGCTGCAGCGACGAGCTCGGCGGTGGGGACACCGGCCCATGGCGACGGGCGCGACGACGGGCAAGCGGTGGGCGCGACTCACGGGTCCCGATGATGGCGCCGTCCCGCTCAAGGGCCAGCTGGCCGACTCTCGCCGGCCCCATCGATGTCGAGCTCCTCCCCTCTCGGGCCCCTACGGCAACGACCAGGCGCGGAAGTCAGGGCGCCAAGGTGGCCCCGGACTTGATCGTGAGACTCCGGCCGACGGCCTCGTTAGGGGCCGGTGGGGCCCGAGATCCGGTGGCGGCGAGAGGGAGACGGCGAGGTCCGAGGATATTCCGGCCATGGGCGAGGCCGCCGGAGAAGACCCGGGAGTCGGTGGCTCATGCACGATCGAGGAGGCTGCCACCGAAATCCCCGTATCGACATCTCGACGGCGAAAGAGACGGCGGAGGCGTGAGTTGCGCAGCCGAAGGTGAGGGCCCATCGGGGCTAGCCCCCGAAGACGTCATGGGTCCCCGAAGGGATCCGTGAGCCGGTCGGCGAAGCGTTCAATGGGGAAATGACATCGTTCTCCCGCCGACCGCCATGATGGCAGCCGCCCGCGCCCACCGAGGACCCGGCCGTGCTGTTCCGACTTGTGTGTGTTCGAGATCGTCATGGCCTCGGGCGTTCTCTCCTTTTTCTTGTGCTTCCCAAGCTGCTCATGTGCTTGTGCTCTTCGAGGGCGTGCGAGATTCCATCCGAGAACACAACCGGTGACCACGACTTCACCGAGGGCCGGGGGGTTCGTCGGAAGCTCGTTGAGCTGGCCACAAGGACATGAGTGAAGAGCTCGGCGGCGCGCACTTCAAGATCAATTTCTTGCGCGCGAGGACGGAGGACGTCGTTGGACTCGCCCGGGACGCTGGAAGGCCGGGCCTTTCGGGCGGCACAGAAGGAGCCGGCCGCTCGGCGGGAGGCGGCCGGCAAGAGGAGCGGCTTGAGCAGCCCACGAAAGCGGCACAAGAAGAAAATGGGAGGAGCTCGACGCCCTCCACCGCTGAGGACAAGGAGCTCGCGCTCGGGCGGCGAACAGAGGGCGGGGGCCCTTCATAGGAGAAGGCGAGAGGCTGGGTGCCTCCGCCGCGAGGCCGAGGCTTGCGGGGTGAGTGTCACCGCCTGTCTTGCGTTTTTTGTTTTCTCCAAGATTTGGGGCTGATTGTCCTCGCCGGGGGGCCTCGCCAGATGATCGCGAGGTCGCCGAAATGTGGTCTGCTGCCACGCGACGATCGCGAGGAGGAGGATCGGCTCAACGAGGAGAACCGTTTTCGGGTACAACGGCGGGAGCTCTACAATGAGGCGTGGAGTAGCGGGCGTCCGATCCTCGCCACGATGTATCGAGCCGTGGTGACTTCCGTTATTGAACCGTCTTCTTGTCTTGCAGGGGAGAAGGAGAAGTCCCTGAAGGCGGCCAGGGACGTCGCGGACATGGAGCGGAATCTTGCCTCCGCTGAGGCCACCCTGGAGCATACCCAGCTCGCGCTGAAGGGGAAGGAGACGGACTTGAAGCGGCGAAGACCAGGTCGAGCCTCGTGAGACGCGAAGGAGGAGCTTGAGCGTCTTCGGGCTTGTGCCTCTAATGCCACGGAGGAGGCGGCGGGCTCAACGCGGGCGCCGAGGATCTCGCCGCGGGCGGGCCGAGGATGTGTGCGACGCCCCTCGGTGTTGAGGAGATGGCGGACCCGGCGGAGCGAAATCAGTAGTGCCGTATAAGGTGGCAGAGGACGCCAGTAGGGTGGTCCACAAGGCCGTCGGCGTTATCTTCGGTCACTATCCGAAAAATGGACGCCGAGGCGGTGAAGGCGGGATGGGCGCCGGTATCGACGACGCTCAAACCGAGCAGAAGATCACTGCTGCCGAGCTCGACTCCGTGGAGTTGTCCGCCGAGCTCTATAAGCTTGCCACGAGAGAGGTGGGAGTCCTGGGACTCATCACGGAGGGAGCCGAGCAGCCTGAGCCGGAGGCCGCGGCGGGCACTTCTGTCGCGGGGGCGATGGACGAGGACCCTCCTTCTGCGTAAAAAGTAGGAGCTCGGGGCCAAGCCCCTTTTTTGCAGTTAGTTTCTAAGTCCTCGTAGTTGAGGTATCATTGTTAAGGATTTAAGGGGACTCGTAATGCGGAATGAAGATCACTCGTGTTCCTTTTCCTATCCTGTGTCCTTGTTCCAACTTTTTACGAGTTCGTATTTCGGAAGTCGGATGGCGGGCCGTTTCTCGTTAGCCGCGGGGGCGTGTGAGATCGTTAGGCAGTCGCGCCATGCCTTTTGTTGACGAACTCGTGACTTAGTTGTTTTTTAAGACGTTTAAGGAGAAGGAGCACGGTCTCGTGAGCAAGAGCTCGTTGTTGTGATCTTTGTGAAGAATTTGCTAAAAAATTGGTGTAGTAAACCGATGGGGTGTGCGCCCCATTCCTTGTAGCCCCCGAGCAAGGGCGGGCCTTTGTCAGGATGAAGGCCCGTCATTGCTCAGTAGCTTAAGACGTGAATTCGAGATGCTTGCACAGATCTTTGCATCGAACTGGTGTCTTACTGAATTTTTACGCTTATGATATTTCAAAATACATCTTAAGGGTAGAAGCGACGTAGGCTGTTCGATGTTCCATGCGTTGGGAGGATTCGCCCCCGATGGTCCTTGAGCTTGTACGTGCCCGGCCTCAACACTTGGTCGATGATAAAGGGACCCTCCCATGGCGCGGAGAGTTTGTGTCGGGTCCCTCGGGCTTTGACTCGTCGTAGGGACGTGATCGCCGACGCGAAGGCTCGCCCCCGACGTGTCGCCGTGGTAGCGCCGCATGGATTGTAGGTACTTGGCGGAGTGGATGAGCGCGATGTCACGAAGCCCGAGCTGGTCCGCGGCGCCTTCGTGGAGTTATTGTGCTTTCGTCGAAGGTCCGAGCTCGGGGTGAGCCGCATCGAGCTCGGTAGGAAGAACCGCCGGACCGAAGACGAGGAAGAACGGGTTCGTCCGGTGGCCCCGCTGGTGTGGTACGAAGACTCCACACGACCGCTGGAGCTCGACCAGCCATCGGCGGGGCGTACTTCTCGAGCCTCCCCGAAGATGCGGGACTTCACGCCCCGCGGGGATCATGCCATTAGCTCGCTCTACCGTCCGTTGGTCCGAGGGTGGCCGACAGCGGCCGCGTGTCGACGCGGATGCCGCGGATCGCTGCACCCGCCGATGAAGACTTCCCCACGGTTGGTGCCGTTGTCGGTGATGATCGAAGTTCGGGACTCGAGCGGTGGATAATGCCGGTGAAGAACTTGACGGGTCTCCCTCGGCTCGGCATCGCGATGGGCATGACGATCCATTTGGAGAACTTGTCGATAGCGACGAGGAGATGCGTGTATCCTCCGGGCCGTCCCCTCCGAACGGTCCTACCATGTCAAGACCCCGCACGGCGAACGGCCGTGAGCGGAATCGTTTGGAGGGCTTGGGCTGGGAGGTGTGTCCGCTTGGCGAAGAACCGGCCCTCGCAACGTCGGACGACTGAAAGTGGCGCCGGCGACGGCGGGTCGGCCAAGAGAAACCTTGGACGGAAAGCTTTCCCGACGAGCCCGTGGTGCCGCGTGATGGCGCGATTCGCCCCCTCGTGGATTTCTTTGACGAGCCCCCGACCATCTTCGACGGTGATGCCGCTGTAGGATGCCGCTTGCCCCAAGGCTTGCAGAGCTCTTCCCCTACGAGCGAAGCCTTAGCCCTCCGGGCTAGCCGTCGTGACTCCTCATGCCCCGGGGTAGCTCGCCTTGCTTCAGCCCATCGTAGAGCAACGGACACGCCTGCCGCTTCGGGTGGCTGAAGTCGAGATCAGGCCGAGGCCCGCGAGTCGGCCCCTCGAGCACGCATCGAAACACTACCGTCGCCAAGAGCCCTTGTATCGGAGCGCTCGACCCTTCGCGGGACGCCGGTGTCCATGGGGTCCGGGCGGGGGGCTTGAGCTCGCACCTTCGGCGGGCCTCCCCGAGCCGTATCGAGGGCTTGTGTTGTTCGTGCATGAAGACTCGGGGAACCGGCAAGCGGTCCGACGCGAGCTTGGCGAGGGCGCCGGGCGTCGTTGTTGAGGTTGCGGTGGACGTGGTTGACCTCCGGCCCGTGGAAATGTTCCTCAAGTTCTCGGACCTTCACGGTGGTACGCGACCATCTTCGGGTTGGACGGTCGACCTCTTTCATGACTTGGTTTTTGACGAGCCGTAGTCTCCCGGACCTCGAGGTGTCGGATGCCGAGCCTCAGGCGCAATTCAGACCCGCTCACCAACGCCAGATTGGCGCCACGTTGTTGGACGCGGGAAGTGGCGTATGGAGTATTTCATGCACACCTTCTTCGGAGAGGTGAAGGCGGCCGACGCCGGGCCCGCATTTCTTTACCGATCCGTCAAGTGGGTCCAAGACTCGATGTCGTCGGGCCTAGGTGGGTCGCTCGACCTCGGTCCATTCGGCAATGAAGTTCGCGGGAGCACGAGACTTGATGGCGTCTCTCTGGCGCGCACGTGATTTCGGCTCCCATGAGCTCGACCGCCCACTTGGCCGTGCGTCCCCGTGACCTCGGGGCTGCGGATGACCTCCCGAGGGGATGCCGAGGCACGGTCCTTAGGGTGGGAGTCTAAGTAATGTCTCGAGCTTGCGTCGGGTGATGAGCAAATAGCGCATTAACGAGCTTTTCGAGTTGTGAGTAGCGAGTTTTGGTGTCGGTGAGGACCTCACCGTGAAGTACACCGGACGCCGTACCTTGAGTGCGTGCCCTTCCTCCTCTCTCTCGACGACGAAGCGCGGTGCTCACCACCTTCGAGGTGGCCGAGATGTAGAGAAGGATTGGCTCATTAGCCGCAGGAGCAACGAGCACAGCGGGCCGGCAAGGAGTTGTTTCCAGTGGAGTCGAGGGCTTGCCGGGGCCTCGTCGGTCCCAGAGAAGCGCCGGTTTTCTTGACTTGTAGAGAGGGAGGCTTCGCCCCGAGCCGGGTTATGAAACGACTCAGCGCCGCGAGGCAGCCCGTGCGGAGCGCCAGACGCATTTGACGTTCTTAATCGGCCCCATGCTCGTGATGGCGGCGATTTTCGGGGGTTGGCCTCGATGCCGCGCCCGAGACGATAAAGCCGAGCAACTTCCCCGCTGGACCCAAAACGCATTTTTCGGGGTTGAGCTTGACCCCGTATTCTCGGAGCTTGGCGAAGACCTTTTCGAGGTCAGGGACGAGCTCTTTCGAGGATTTTCGTTTTGACGACGATGTCATCGACGTAAGCTTCTACAAGCTTCGAGGAGCTCCTTGAAGACTTTCTGCATACACCTTTGGAAGGTGGGCGGCGTTCTTCAAACCGAAGGGCATCGTTACGTAACGAGAATGCGCCAAACGGAGTGATGAAGGAGGTGGCGAGCTGATCGAGCTCGTTCATCGCTATCTCGGTGGTAGCCGGAGTAGGCGTCGAGAAAACAGAGGGTTTCGCACCGGAGGTGGAGTCAACGATTTGGTCGATGCGCGGCAAAGGAAACGGATCCTTCGGGCATGCCTTGTTGAGACCCGTGTAATCAACACACATTCTCCATTTCCCATTCTTCTTCTTGACTAGTACGGGGTTGGCTATCCACTCCGGGATGATACACCTCCTTGATAAACCTAGCGGCTAAGAGTTTATCTATCTCCTCGGCGATTGCTTGGCGTCGATCGTCATCGAAACGCTCGAGCCGTTGCTTCACCGGCCGAGCCGGGCTTAATGTTCAAGGAGTGCTCGGCGACTTCCCCTCGGTATGCCCCGGCAAGTCCGAGGCTCTCCACGCAAACACGCCGAGGTTGGGCGGAGAAGTCGACGAGCCTCGCCTTCCTATTTAGGGAGAGAGCTCGGACCCCTACGCGGAGGGCGTGGCCATCATTATCGACCTCTATCTCCTTGGCGTCCTTCTCGGGCTCGAAGTGCCTACGGTCTTCATGAGCTCACGGATGGGCTCGATCTCCGGCCGTTCGAGCCCATCGTAGCGAGCCTCGTGCCCGCAGCTTTCTTGAGCCGGGGGTGTCCTCCGATCGCCCAGCCGCCATCTTGGAAGATTCGCCGATCTCGACCGCGGCATCGGCGTGCGCGGCGGCGGCCTACCGCATCCGAACGCGTGCTCGAAGGTGGAGTCGACGGTGATGACCCCATGGGCCCGGGATCTTAAGCTTGAGGTAGGTGTAGTTGGGGACGGCCATGCTCGCATAGCACGGCCGCCCCAACGGCGCATGGTAGCGTTCTTGAAGGGAGCACCTCGAACGCAGGTCTCCTTAGGAAGTTATCCGGTGCCGAAGGTGACGGGGAGATCGGTCGCCCGAGCCGGATCATCGCTCCCCGGTACTACGCCATGGATCGGGTCCGTGAGGGACGAAGGCGCGCCTTGGTGATGCCAAGGGCCCGGAGTGCGTGGACGTAGGAGGAGGTTGAGGCCGCCGCCTCCATCCATCAACACCTTGCCGAGGCGCTTTGGTGCCGATGATGGGATCGACGACGAGCGGGTACCTCCCCGGGTACGGGATGTGTCGGGATGATCGGCCCACGTCGAAGGTGATCGCCGAGCTCGACCACTTGAGGTAGGCGGGGCGCCGCGGGCTCGGTGAAGAGGACTTCGCGGCGCGTGAGTGGTCGGCATTTGGACTCGTAGCCCGGGCTCCACCAAGACGGACGTTGACGGGCGCCGTCCCTCGATGTAGACGCCGCCGCGCCCCCGTCCTCGGGCTCCGCCGCCATAGGCTCGGCTGGTCGCCCCCGGCGCCTCCCTTCGGCGTGCCCATCACGCGTGCTTCTTCGTGAGCCGACAGTCTTTCATCTTGTGCTTGACGGGACCCTCGTGATGTGGGCACGGGGCCTCGAGCATCTTGTCGAAGTGCTCCTTGTGGGCGGCTTTTTCCCCTTCGCGGGGTTTTTTGCGCTTGTCCGCGATGGCGACAAACTCGCCGTCGCCGTCACGGGGCGCTTGTTCTTTCTGTTCTTCCTCTTGCGGGGTGGGAGCTGGATCCGCCCCGCGGCACAAATGCGTCGTTGTGGGCTTGCCCTTGCCCGTGACGGCGGAGACGGCGCCCTCTCCCTCGGGGCGTGTCCGGTGGCGAGGTCGAGGAGCTCCTTCACGGACTTAGGCTTCTTGACGCCGAGCTCGCGGATGAGACTCTCGCAAGTGGTGCCGAAGGTAAACGCGGTGATGATCTCGAGTCGGAGGCCTCGGAGAGGTTGTTGCGAGTTTAGAGAAGCGCCCCGATGTAGTCGCGCAGCTCTCCCCCCCCTTCTTTCCTTGCATCCGGAGATCCCGCAGTCGTATTTTTGGCTCGGCGTAGGTGCCCCGAATTTGCCGACGAAGGCGCTCGCAAATCCTCCCGCCGCGGATGGTGCCCTCCGGCAGGTGCTCGAGCCAAGAACGGGCCGACCGCAAGATAGAGGGGCAAAGGCGGATGATGAAGTAGTCGTTGTCGGCGCCTCCGGCTTGACAACCGAGGCGGTAGTCTTGAGCCAGTGGCGGGGTCGGTCCCCCGTTGTACTACGCACCGAGGTCGGAGCTGAAAACGAAGGGAAGCGTCGTGTATGCGAGCCGAAAGCCCTTGGCCTCCTTGAGCTCGAGCTCGGCGCCCTGCGATCTCGCACGGGAGGCGGACTCCGTTAGCGCGTTAGGCGTGGGGCTGCGGCCCTTGTCTCGTCTGTATCATGACGCCCTCCGCGGCGTGTGTCGTGATTTTTGCGGGGCTGCTTCGTCGCCGTCGCGGCGGGGCTTGTCGTCGTCCCCAGGGGGCGCTTCTGACTGGCTTCCGCTTCCGTCGGGCGTTGATGGTGTCGCGTGCGTCGCGGTTCGCGCCGATCCGCCGGCGCGCGTGGACCTCGGATGAGGAGGCCTCGTGCTCTTCCCGGTCGACGGTGCGATGCGGAGCTTGCCACCTTTGTATTGCCGCCCGCCCACGAGCTTCTTGATCTGCTCGTGGCTCGGCGTGCCCCGGGGGTCGGGGGGATGGGCGATTCTTGAAGAACGGCCGCCGCCCGGGTTCGAGGGCTCTCGAACACCGGGCGGGAGTTACCCGGCATCGTTGTCGCGGTTGATCTGATCCGAGCGTCTCGCGCTCGGGCCCGCGCCCTTGGAGGCCCTTGCTTCTTGCTCAGCGGAGGAGGGCCTCGCGCTCCCGAGCCGCGCCTCTCGAGCTCCTCGAGCTCAAAAGGGCCTTGGCGTGATCGACGGGCGGGTCACGTTTGGCGCGCGGGGCGAGTCTGGGGCGTGCGCCGGAGTCGGCTGGGGGAATGGACGCCGTGGCCCCGCCGGGGCGTGGCACACGTGAACACCGACGTGTGGGGTCGCGCGATCCGTGGAGGCTCATCCCATCGGTGGGCGAGCTCGAGCTCATGGACCGATGCGCCAGGGGTTCATCGCCCCAAAAAGGGGGAGACCCGGCCGGCCGTCGGGGTACATCTTGGCGTATGCCGTCGTGAATTTTTCACCACCGGCGGTAGCGTCTTGGCCGGGCGAGCCGGAGGACGACGTTGGCGATGGAGAAGGTGACATCGCGGAGCAGGCTCTGCGTAGGCTCGCCCGAGGATGTCGGGAGGAGGTCCTTGATCGGGCGAAGAAGCGATCGGCCGCGCTGATGGGGCTAACGGGCTTGACGGAGTCCTGCCCCATGTCGGCGAGGATGGAATCGGTGGTGTCGCTGGAGGCGCCAGGAATGTCCTCACGCCGCATCGGGCGGGTGAAGACGGCTCCAGCGAAAGTGACTTCGCGGATCGGGGGCGGTGAAGTCGAAGGTGCCGAAAGCGCAACACGGTCGCCCGGTCGGGCGGTATCGACGAAGAAGCCATCGGAGTGGAAGATCGCCGCACTAGCGCCTCCCCCTACTGGGCGCGCCAACCGCCGTGGTCTAATACCACCGTCACAAAGAATGGTGGCTAGTGCGGACTCCGAATGGCCTAGCTCGGGAGACAATGACACAGGATTTATACTTTGGTTCGGGGCAAAGTCGGGCTCCCTAGTCCCGGTGCGTTCACTATCCGAGCTCAAATGCTCGCACCGGGTGCGTGCATAGCGGAGCGAGAGAGGAGGGGCTCCCAAGTCTCTATGATTGAGGCAAGTGCCAATATGAGAGTGAGGATGCGGGTGCGAGAAGAGCCGGGTGCGTTGTTCTTCTTCTTTTCTTGCTTGCCCCAATCGAAGACCCTACCCCTCCTTTTATAGTAGCAAGGGGATAGAACATGAGCTCTCCGAGTTGGGGCGGGGGTAGGTGGAACAATGTGATACTGTGTCTTGTCAGCGAAGAGCTCTTCGAGCGAAAGCTCGTGGGTTGGCCAATGACTACCTCGAGCTCTCGGCGGCCTTGGATGCCGAGAACTGGTCGCCGCCGTACATGGCGGTCGGGGCATGGGCGGTGGTCATCGCGTCGCCGCCCTTGACCGTAGTTGGAAGCCGTCCCCTTCGGTATGGGGGGTGCCCATGTCGCCGACGATGGCGACGGGTAGTGCGGCGTCTCCCGGTCATGATGGCGGAGTTCTTTGAGTAGACGGGATACGACGATCGAGCTCTCGGATCGAGCTCTTTGGTTGACCGGGGCCCTCTCTTGAGCTCTTGACGGCCTTGGATGCCAAAATTGGTCGTCGCCGCACGCGAATCCCGGTCCGTGGCGGTAAAGGGTCGCGACCGACCCCAATCGTGGTTGGAATCGGTCCGTCGGCGTGGGGGTGTCCATGCCGTGGATGAGGTATGCGCCGTCGCTTGCACTGCGCGTGCGTGGGACCCTTGCTGGAGTCATCGGGCATGGGCGGGTGACGAGCGGGCCGTCTTTCCGCCACTGTGCCTCCGCATGGCCTCGGTGCTGTCGAGGGGAGTGGTTGGCCAACTCCTGTACTTGCGGTCTTCCGCGTGGACGCCGGGGACGAGCTCGTAGACGGGCGTTTGTTGAGCGGCCCGCTCGAGCTCGAGCTCGGCGAATCGGAGAGAGGTCAGCGCCTGAGAGCTCTAGCGCACAAACTTGAAGGGGCCGTCGGCGGGACCTCGAGCGAAGCGGAAAGAGGTCTCGCCGAGAGCTCGAGTGCGCGATTTAAAAGGTCGACGACGGAGACCTCGAGCGAGGCGGAAAGAGGTCTCTGCTTGTGAAAGAGCTCGTCGCCGAGTATAATCGCCTCCCGTATGGCGACCATGGGTGGAGGAGAGGTCCTTGGTTAGAATCCTCTCGAGACATGATGTCGAGGGTCTTGATTGACGGATTGGGGTCATCCAAAATATTGATCCCCCCACACGCGGCGTCTCCCATTGTCATGGGTGAGTCCGCTCCGTGACACATGGCGCTGACCGATGTTGTCGATTCGCACCTCCCACATCGCGGGCGAGTCCAAATGTCTCAAGGACATGTGCCGACCGGTGTTGTCTGGGCGCGCCTCTTGTTGTCATGGGCGAGCACGCACCGCCAATGTGTGGTGGTGGCCAGCGCGCAGCGGTGTGTGCCTCCGTTGTCGTGGCCGAGTTCGAACGGCTCCGTGATATGTGACGACAACTAGCATCCCCCTCCTTCATATAGGCGTCGAGGCTTGCTGGCGGCACGCGCCTCCCACCACCGCAGGCGAGTCCGGCAATGGCTCCGTGAGATGTGGCGGTGGCCAGCACCCCTCCTCTCAGTCCAGGCACGGGCGATTGATGGTGCGCACATCCCACCATTGTGGACGAAGTCCGACATGGCTCCACTTGGTGTGGCGATGGCTGACTACTCTCTCTAGAAGTGCCTCTCACTTGCAGGCGGATCAATGGGAGCACCATCGAAGGTTCTGGGCGAAAGCTCAAGCCTAGCTTAGATCAGTTTGGTGGGCCTGGGCAAAGTGATGAAGATCTCCTTCTTGAAGGCGTCACGGAAGATCTTTTTGTTGTTGCTCCTTCATGATCGATCAATGCAGTTACCCCCAATATATGGTTCGGCGAAATCCTTGCAAGCTTCGCTTGGCTGACGTTGGTTACGTTTTGGCATCATTCACCTCCCTCGAGCTCGTGTGATTTGGTGTGGTAGTATATGCATTTTGTTTCTTCACTTTTCGCTCTTGTGGTGGGTGTATGTTGTGTCTCTCGAACCTTTGTAAATTTGCCTTTTTGGGCCTTTTTGAATACATATTCAGATGGAGACCAATGCTCCCGTGACAATTCAAAAAAAAAAAAAAAAACTTAATTATTACCTCTTTGATGAAGTCACCCGATTACTCCAAGAGTGGAGGGTTTAAATGCTAAAATAACAACCTCCACCTATGGCCATCCTGCGATCTAAATCAAAGTTTTGAGTTGGTTTTCACAGGATACGTTGCCGTGCTATGATGTGGGCATAGATGTTGTAATGTGTATTTTTTTTAAAAAAATCATTGCGGACAAGGCTCGGCTACATATATGTTAACTTTTAGAGCTTTGAGGACTCCTTTGGAATGCGACAATTTTACATGAGTCAGTTTACTTTTAAAGACAAAACATAAGCAGGCCGCACACGCTAAAGCCAGTACGTGCTTCTCTACATGCAAGAGATTTAGCAATCTTTGCATCTATTATTATTAACTACCAGAATCCTGAATTGACTTGAGGACCAAAAACCGCCAAGGAAAGGAGAAAAACCACCAAGGAAATGATCCTTGACCATAAACCGTCAAGCAAACACATTTAAGAATAGAGGGCAAGAGAAATTAGTTTCCTTGGCGGTTTCGACGCTCAACGATAATTTCCTTAAAGGGTAACCGTAACCGAGAAAATTAGACCCTAGCTTAATTTGCCAAATGGCCAAGAAAATGTTAGAGCCGCCAAGGAAAGAAGTTTTCTTGAGGGCCAACAGCCGCCAAGGAAATTACGTAGGCCGCCAAAGTAATAGATATTTCCTTGGCTGCATTTAACCTTCAAGGAAATTACGATTTTTCCTTGATTGTTCTTGACCGCCAAGGTAATTCAATTTCTTTGGAGGCTAACTCTCAAGGAAATGCATAAGAGCAACAAAAAAATCCATTAATATATTCACAATTATGGCATCCATATAAACATTTATTACACTGATCCTTGTATCTTTGGCTGAACACCATGTATTCCAATCATAAACACTTGCATCTCAATTACACGTAGATGACACATATAAATCATAGAGACCATTTGAATTTGCATCCCATAGATCAAAACTGTCAAATGATTTTATCATACACCTTACCATTAATACTCATGCCTATATAAAATTAGTACCATTGCATCTGTACAATAGAGATTCATGAACTTTCACCTAATATCCTATACCGATGCCAATTGGTGCTAATATCCTAGAAGCTAAACTTAGTACTATGTTCATGAGCTTGTACTCCCTCACCTTTTCTTGCAGAAGCAACTCAATATGTTAAAAAACACCACAAAACATAAGCCCATTTTGAAGATCCATGAGGAACAAGATTTAGTATCTACAAGACATACTTGCACTACTACCTATGTGATTTTCCATGTCGGTTTTTAAAACCGCCACGAAGGGAAGGTCATGGTTATTCGGATGATTAACCATGGCGGTTTTTTGGGACCCAAAAAACCGCCACCGTTAATAAATAAAAAAAAATTTAAAAAGAAAATCCAATATGAAACCCTAACAGCCCCGGATCTAGGCCGTCAGGCCCATTAGGGCTTTCGGGTGCCGCCACCTGGCCAGCCCCACGCCGCTAGGGTTTCCATGCGGGAGGTAGGGAGCAGCCACATTTGTCGTGGTGCCCGCACCGCCCGATCCAAAGTGAGGTGTGAAAGGATCGAGATGCCAAAAGGGGGGGGGTGAATTGGGCTAATCTAAAAATTTAACTCAAATAAACAACCTACTAGCCCATATTCACCCTCTTGTGCCTAAGTGTGTTTCTAGCAACTATCGCACAAAGTTTTGCACCCTAGGTTCCAATCCTACTCTAGCATGGCAATTCTAAGAATGTAAAGACATGAATTAGAATTGCGGAATGTAAATGCGGAAAGTAAAGAGAGGAAGGAACACGACGATGTTTTCCCGAGGTATCGAGGTGTCGCCACACCCCCCTAGTCCTCGTTGGAGCACTCTCTCAAGAGTATTGCTCCCCCTTAGTCCTCGCAAGGACCAAGTGCTCTCTACGGGCTGATTCTTTGACACTCCGTCGCGGTGAATCGCCCACAACCGCTCACAAGCTTGCTTGAGCCACCACAAGCACCACCGGGTGATCTTCAAGCCATGATCCGCCACCAAGCCGTCTAGGTGATGGCGATCACCAAGAGAAACAAGCACGAACTCTCACTTGACCTCAACAAGCCTAGGAGAAGAGTGGATGCACACTTGAATCTCTCAAACACTCTAAGGATGATCCTTAATCTTGCATGGATGACCACCTTAGGGCTCTTTCTCTTTCTTGCACTCTCAAGGGTGTTTCTCAATTTGAACAAATGGGCAAGAGAGAGGGCAAGGTCGAGGGACAAAGTATATATAGGCCCCATCAAGCAACTCCACGAAATCAGCACTTTCGCATTTCCGGCTGACCGGGACGCACCGGTGAGCGGTCAAGGTTGGCCGGTGCGTCCGTCCAGAAGCGACCGCGGCCGACACGCCCGGCAGGCGCGTCCGGTCAAGGTGCTTCCGGTCGCGGACGGATGCACGAATTCCCGCTTTGGCCGATTGCGGGGCTTACTGGAAAGTCCGCCGGAAGCATGCACGGAGCGCCGTCGGTCAAAGGCCGGCGTCCCGTCGACGTCCCGTCGGTCAGCGTCCGGTCATCCTTTGAGGCCCTTTTTCAGCCGTCTTCGGCGACTCCGTGAATTGCTTCAACTTCCAACATGTCTCAGGCATAAAAAGAGCTACCTAGTGCTAAAGAAACTCAAGTGTGCACCACAACTCGTCTCTAGACTCGCCTAGGTCAAGCTACTCATTCGTACCCCCCTTAATAGTACGGCCGAAAATAAAAACAAAGTCCTAACAACTAATCCGATGTCACCCAACTCCGTCGACAATCGGAACTAGCCGCCCTAACCTTGTCGTCCATCCTCGAAAAAACCGAACAAATTCCAACGTCGGGGGCGAACAAACTCATCGCCCGAGATTACCATTACCATGACCTAACTCTAACTTTGTTTTCTCGCAAAACACACGTTAGTCATGGTAATTATATTGTCATCAATCATCGAAACCCAATTCTAGGGGGCCTAGATGCTTCAATCTCCTCCTTTTTGGTGATTGATGACAACCTCTAGAGTATGGAGATTAAGAGTGAGGTTTTAAGCACACTTGTTCACATGAGCCTCTGTTAATAAGATCAAAGGGGTTAGGGTGGCTCATGCGATACAAGATCATATATGTACTCATAGAATCTGTATGAAGAGTGAGTACGACAAGGATAGCTCATATGGTTCAAAGAAACACAAGTAATAATCAGAGTTAAACCATAATTGCGGAAGCATAGACCATATGAGCAAAAGCATGACATGATATATAATGATACCGAAGTAGAGAGCACACATGTCATAGAGTGTATCACGATGCATCACAAGTATATACAATGCGAGGCATGAAAGTAAACATGATGCATGCAAGTGTATCACACCAAAAGAACCAACTCCCTCTCACAAACTCCCCTAAGTCTACATACTCTACTCTCTCCCCTTTGTCATCAAGGACCAAAAGTCTAAGGGTCGGTAGGAGGTGTAGAAGGCATGCTGGTCACCGGAGCACGAGTCACCACAACGAACCGAGCTGCATCATCTAGACTCGACTCGAGCTCGAGCTGCCGACCATCGGATCTTCGCAGGACCCTCTCGAAGTGGAAGTGTAGAAGAAGCGGTCGGGTCGGCTACGCGGGTAGCCGGGAGTGGAGTGTCGGGCCTCGGCCGAAACGACTGTCGGCCCTCAACCCGGCTGCGGCTCGAGCAGCGTGGTCAACTGCCCGAGTCGCGGGAAGTGGTAAGCACCGGAGACCACCCCGTGGCTCGGAAACCGCACACTCGACTCGTGGCGCCGGGACGGACCCACCGTGGTAGTGACAACAATAGACTCGGTCGTCGAGAAGCTGCTGAGTGACCAAAGGTGAGACTCAAGAGCTGCCGCCACACCCGCTGAAGTAAGAGGTGCACTAGGCGTGAGCCGCTGCAAAAACAACTCAGGCGAAGGTGGCACTGAGACGGGGGATCGGTGACACACCTAGTCAGTAGTTAGCAAGCGTCGTGGGTGTGAAGCCGGTGATGTACGGACCCCGGCCGGGACTAAAAGCCGCATAGCCTGGATATGGCCGGGCGAGGTGGAGTCTGCTGAGGCTGGAAGCTGGGACCACTTGGGAACTGGCTGGTGAACGGGAACTGCAACCCGGGAAGCTAAGGTCCTGTAGCCTGAGGTGCACAGAATCGAAGAGCGGTGGCACCCCTCTTGGAAGGGGTAGTGGCGAGGCACCTCAACCTGAATCCTCAGAGTTTGAATAAGCGCAGCCATGAGAGCGACCCTTTGCCTCTTTTGGGCCGCTTGGCCGGGTGAGGGTGTGGGCTGCGGGCCGGTAGAAGGCCAGCTCTTGCTTTGGTAGAACGCCCGCCGGGCCGGAAGTCTATCGGGAACGCTGAAGCTGGGCCCCGTTCTTTGCCTCATCTCCGTGTTGAGAGCCTCGCCGCTCCTGGCCACGATCTTGCCGCCTGCTGTCGACCCTCATCTTGGCAACTAGTGTAAGCGGGCCCGGTCTGACGGTGGAGGGGCAGAACTAGAGCCTCCGGCCTCGTGGTCGTGTCGTCGGAGGTGGCCTCGGAGGCTCGTGAGTCGCCGTCCGAGCTGTCGGAAGGGTCACAGACCTCGGGCTGTGGCTCCGTGACTCAAGCGCGTGCCTCCTCAAGAGCAACCATCTGAAGCATCTGCGGCATCCCCGACCGCCGTCTCTCTGTGGTCGCCCTTGAGAACGTAGCAACCGGGTACCTGTCGGCCCGACCGGGTCTTGAGGAGTCGACGAAGGTCGTGAATCGAAAGCGTGTAGTCGATCGCAGGTCCACCTCCTGACAACGCCGGCCTCCATGTGAGGCACGGTCTTCCAAATCGGGAAGGAGATCCAGCTGAGCAAACGGAAGCCGCCGGCAGCCCTTGATCCCCCCTCGCTATAGTGTCCTCCATCTCTGATAGAATCAAATCCCAAATGTCAAACTCAATCTGATCCATAAGGTGGAAAAGAATCCACTGCTGCAAACGCGTAAGTGCCTCCTTGAAGCCAATCCTGAGCAGGATCGTCCGCCTCACTATAGCATCCACAACTACGGCAAGTTGAGTGAGGCGGTAGGAAGATGGTTGGAGCCCTCGCCGAAAGGTGCCTTGAAGCAATCACGGACCTGATCGGCCGTAGGCACTTTGGCGGCCTTGGGTCGTCGCGGCGGTGCCATGCGGCCATAGCACAAACGGTGGAGCTGTGTCTGAGAGGAGGGCAACCCAAGAAGCCGGCGAGCCTGAACACTCGCAACTCGCACCGCTCGCCCTTGAAAGCAAACACTAGGAAGTCGTGGCCAAGGGGTCAATCCACGGTGGCGTGAGAACTCTCGGACCCATGTAGTCACGTAGGCGCCCTCTCTCGCCTGTGCGTGTCGCCAAACCCGGGAATGTAGGCGAGGTGGGGTCGAATCCGCCACCAACGGCCGCGACTATGTCATCCACCCCGCGGGACCGGGTGAGGACGGATAGCAACCCGCACTCTCCCTCATATGCCCGGAGAAGTCCTCGTGAAGAGCGGCCCAAAGTACCCTTCAGAGCCGCCCAGTGCTGCCATGAAGGAGAAACCACTCCATTGCCGCGACAAAGCGGTACCTTGCGGGCGGTAGACGGCGACACCGCCCTCAAGTCAAGGTGAGGTGGCTGGGCCGCTCTGCCCCCTGTCTTTGGCTGTGGCTGGAGCCGGAGCTAGAGCTACGTCGGGAAAGAGAACGGTGCGAGCCCGGTGGAACGCACGAAGGAAGGCTGGCTGTCTCGAGTTGGGTGACCGCCTCTCGAGTAGACCGCCGCTGAGCCGACCGCCGGCGAGGGGATGGCTGTTGGCATTTGTTAAGTGCTAAAAGAATATGAAGGATTCTCGTAGGCGCACGTAACACCTACCATTGTAGCTTTTCCCTAGGATGAGTATTCTAGAGTATCGTATCCACGGGGAAGCTTTGGCTAAAGGATTCTAATAAGTCACAATCATATATCCACTAACTTAGCAAACCACTAGACTATAGTGAGGGGGTAATTGTTAAAGGATAAGTAAATATTAAAGCATAAAATAATAACCTACCTAAGATATCAAGGAATAACTAAACTAATCAAGAGGTCAAAGGAGAGATTAAAGTTCATGGGTACTTCTCTATTACTTAGGTTCTATGATAGCAATTATACTAATGCATTTTGGAGCAGCAAAGTACCTTCCAGGTTCTCGAATAGACCGGGAAGAAGTAACCGGGGAAGGGCGCCAAAAGCTCTACTAAACACCAACCCATGCGTGGTGGACTACAAAGGCTGACAGGGTGTCACCCCTGGGGCTACCACAACTATCCGTAGGTATGGGCGCAACCTCAGGTAACCTATAGTCTAGACACCATGTCTACACTATTGATTACAACTCTAGCTACTGCAAATAACTAGAGCCCTCAATACGAGCGAAGATCCCATGCAAAAGCATAACAACTATACTTAACCAAATATATGAAAATCATAGAAGAAAAAAGAGAAGATAAATATATGAATCATAAGTCTTCCAAAGATAAGATATGAAACATACCAAACTCAGAGACATCTCTAGAACCAAAGTATAGTTCAACTCTCCTTACTCTTGATTAGATCTAAGTTAGATCTAATCTACTTCTAATTACATGGCTAATCTATCTCTAATTATATGACTAATCTACTTCTAATTCACTAATCCTAGAGAGAGGTTATCCTTACATTGGGACACCTCTACAACTGAGAGTTAATGAATAGAATGAGATAGAATGAATTAGGTTTCACCCCCGGGGTCGTGGGGTCTTCTTATATAGGCCTTGGCGATGAACGTGAACCCTTGGATCAAACCAGACCTTGGCAACGGTGTAGATACAACCTCAAAGTCGGTTTGAAACCCACCTAGAAAGATGAGGTCGACATCCTAGCCCCACCTGGCGGCCGGCCTTATCCTCTCTGGCGGCCGCCAGGCCATGGTGGGCCCAGGGTGTCAGGCTCTTCCTGGTGTCTTCTGGTACCTTCTAGAGTGTTTTAGTCCATATTTTGGGTCGAGTTACTTCACGGTTAAGTCTTGTCATCGTATGTGAGATATATTAGGAACTTTCTCCATTCTTCTCGGTGTTTATCCTGTTAAGTCCTCGAAAAGATATAAATCACCAAAGCTCATGGAATTATGTTAGTTAGACCCCTAGTCTATGTTGATATTCATTTTACGTCCTTATTTCATGTTTAGTTGACTATTAATATTATACTATAACAGGTGTCAACAAATTCCCCAAGCTTACCCTTTGCTAGTCCCTAGCAAAGCCAAACTTTAAATGGATCGGGAGTTGCTACAACGCTTTCACACCTCAAAAGTACACATGCTTTCAAACAAAATTTCTCCTCTATGTTAGAAAAACTTTTTTTTCAACCTTTAACTTACTCATATTACCTTTAACCATGGAGCTTATAGCTTTTTCTTAGGATCTTGAGCAATTGAAAGATAGAACAATCAAGTCAAGCACCATATCTCAAACTCTTTGTTTAACCTTCATTCCGAGTTTTTGTAGGTTTTTAAAATAAAACTCAAAGTTCCTCAAGATGACTCTCTCTAATCTCTTATTTGTGGTATTTGTGGATCCTCTCTTAGGCAATAAGGTAGTGTTGCCCTTCTCTCATAGTATGTAGTATTTTTGGCTAAGGCAAAGTAGCACACTATGCCTTCTTCTCTCTCACCCTATATCTAAGGCTTATATGTGGAGTTCATAGGTGGGAGAAGATTAAATCTACTTACTAAGCATATATTGTAAATTCAAGCAATGGATCTAAAGTTACAAGTCACACTGATCAAGTGGTGCATGTGTATGGTGGATAGAATATATATGTGATAGAGAATATAGTAAAGTATGTAGTGAAGTGAATAGAATAGATGAGGGACATCTTACTTTTGCTCCTTGAGGAATCTTCTCTCTTTTGAATTTGGAAACTTTATAGAGAACCTGGGTTGTATCTCTTTTTTTTTTCTTTATTTTAGAGAGGTGGGTCCTACTCACCCTCGGACTTATGTCTATTTTTCTCTCTCTTTTATTATTTTAGAGATGTGGGCTCTACTCGCCCTCTAACACTTGTTCATTTTTTATCTCTTTTATTTAGGGAGGTAGGCTCTACTCGCCCGTAGGACTTTTGTCCATTTTTCATCTCCCTTTCTTTTCTTAGGGAGGTAGGCTCTACTGCCCGTAGGACTTTTTGTCCATTTTTCATCTCCCTTCTCTCTTTTTTTTTAATCTACAACCGGATCTCTTTTGTAATAACTTTTGAGAGATAAATAAATACAATGGAGCCTTTATAAGATATTGGCTAGTAATGAATGAGTGAATGGGTATAGGAAATATTTTTGGTTGTTCTCTCCAGGGTAGGAATAGAACATTTTTTGGTGGATATTTGGTGGATGCTTTGTGGATGCGTGCTTCTAGAGTAGAAGTAGCATAAATGCAAGTGGATAGAGTGGAGTGGAATAAAGTGTGGTGAAGTGGAGTGTGCATGATCAGCATGACAAGTTTCTAAGGGTCGACAAAGATTCAACAAACTCAATGCAAAGCAAGCGACCTATATATATGTCAAAAAGGTTTTCCTAATCTAGGGAGCATGTATATATGGCTTGTGGTAGGAGGTTCAACACTCTTGTCACACAGGAACTTATCATGTGCACTTTAATTTTCAAAAGATAAATCTCCAGAAATCTAGTATCACTAGGAGTAAGATAAATAGCAGCTCAGACTCTCATATATCATATCCGGTAATTACCTAGACTTCAAAGCAAGCATTTGCTACCCATGAGGTTTCTTGTTCAAAGCAAATCTCAAGTTAAATCAGTTGTATTTAAAAGCTCGAGAGAAATTAAGCTTGAAAGGTAGGTACTTGAAAGGAATTACGACGGAGCAACTGTTCATCATCTCCAAGGCTAGAGATTATCTTAGAGTTTATTTTATTCTCACACTCTAATTAAGACTCTTTAATAAAGACTATATAGACTCTATTTATTTGGTTTCCTTAATTATGCATCTTTTAAATCTTTCTAAAACAAACAAATCTAGCTAATAGTAAATAAGATAAAGAGATACTTATCCGGATACATGGGGGTTGCTCTCCCCCTTTGGATGTTGACATAGTCTTCGATGTTCTTGATAGTTGGAAGTAGAGGTAGATAGTGATGGTGGTTGATTGATTTTCTTTAACGTTGGTCACCATGTGTGTCATGTCTCTCTTCCTTGAAATCCTGCTGAACTCAAATAGACAACAAAGCTAGTGGAACTTGATTAAGCGTTAGGGGTTAGCCACATTGCTTTTGTATGCATGGAAATCTTTCAACAACATTAAATATTTTTGGGGTTTTCTATGCAAATAAGGATGACGATGCATGCATATTTATTTTATTTTTATGCCACCACAAGTAAATATTCTTGTGGGTTGTTACACACCACAAAATTACTCACATGGGGCTTAGAGATTTTCAAAGTATATGCAACAAACAAAAATTTATTTTCTTTTTTCTAATGCAAGGCTAGCGCTATAATGTAAATATGCTAAAGGAAAACAATTATGCAATGCAATAAAGTAAATATGGATAACTACCGATCTTACCTTTTCGGCGAGGATTCAGTGTTTTAAGTCCTCTGAACGAGACTTCTTACCTTGTTGTTTCCTTGAGCGAAATACGATCTTGACGGTTGTGCTCCATGAGATGGTGAAGGACAACGTCACCCATGTTCTTTTGCTCGATCATATGAGTTGGAGTGAAACGTAGGCAGCGTCTTGTTTTGTGTGCAGACTTGCAAGACATTTACTTGTTGAATTTTTGGAGAGACAGATAGGCTTCTCCATCTTTTTTGCTCAAAGTGTGTCCCGCTTTGCAAAGTCAAGGTAGAGATCAAGTGCATGGGCTCTGTTGGTGGGGAAAACACCAACGTAACCAAAAATTCATTCATTCTTATCTAACCATAAGCACAACAAATAAGGTAGAATTAATTTATTAAATGCTTTTCTTCAACCAAACTTGGGTGACAAGATCAAAAGATTGAGCATGATTGTTTGTGGTTAAAAACTTTTTGACAGATCGAATCAAGCTCATTGACTCTTGGAAGGGTTTTCTTATTTAAACACTAAAGGCATGATTATGATTATATTCTTCCAAAACAAGGCAAGCAAAATTCTGGCTTACAAGATGAGGACTAAGAGATCAAGAAAGTGGTGGTAGGAATAACTAACAAAACATGTTGAGCTAAAAAGTTGGATTAGGCAAAGGTGTTGCTCTAACAAGTTTGATTCTTTATTTATGAACAAGCCATATTTTAGGAAAAACTTTAGTAATGACAACTTACCTCAAGATGTTACCTTAATATCGGAGTGTGACAAAGACCGTAACACCTTGTGATGGTCCTTTTCTCGCTTTCGAAGCTTTCCTTCTTTGGCCTCTTGTGTATCTTGTTCCTCACTTGTCTCTTTTATTGTATCGTCCTTTCTTTCTTGTTCTTCAAATTGTACTTGGACCTTTTTGCTCCTCTCGTGATTTTATTCCTGTAATATTAGTTGACAACAGATACCCGAAGGAATACAAGTAATTGTAAACAAAGATAGAACTGTTATGGAGCTTAAGGTATCTTCTATGCTACACAATGTTTTGGTTGGATATTTTAATTAACATATGCTCACTATTACTTTTTCTCTAATGGGAAATTTTATCATATCTTAAGTTTGATTTTGATGTATGACATTTATTAACCAATCAAACTTAGAGTGACAAAGTAATAGTGAGTAGAGGGATTGCAAACCAGCATGTCAGAGTGACGGGAGCTTGAGTAGAGGAGGAGTAATGTCGGATGATCTTTAGAGGAGTCGAACTTCCTCCCCCATGCTCGAGCCTTCCCTCACTCTTGACACTTTAAGTGTGAATGCCGAACCGTCCCTCGATCGTGTGTTGCAATCACCATGTCCTTAGACATTGTTCATCCTTTGTTCCCCGCAAGTTTAGTGACCAAGAATACCCGAAGGGAACTTATCCTAGGAACATGTTTTCTTTTTTTTTTTTTTTTTTATGAGCCTTCATGTGCTTGGATATATATTATTATTATTTTTTCTTTAGAACATAAGACGAAGTTGTATACGAATATGTAATTTATATTCACTTACCTGTCTTTGATGTTCTTGTGCCCATTGCTTTGTCTATCCACTTATGTTTGAATGATTACTTTTCGTGATCGTGTTGTATGACACTCTTCTTCATCGAATAGACATAGCATAGACTCTTTTCCGCAAAATATTAATGGACACATACCGAGGGAATATACAACATGGTTGAAGCGGGGGGTTATTGTCCAAAGTTCATAAGATCTTATCTATGCTAATCAAAAGGTGGTTCTTTGATTACTCTTAGCACAGATTTTAATTATCATGTCTTATAACACATTTTGTTTTATAGCTGCACTCTACTATATGGATCAAGGCAAAGGTAACTTGTAGCAAAAGAGATCGCGTGTGATTTGATACTTACAGTTCTTCCATTAATGATGAATGAGCTGTGTCTTTTGCACAAGGTTAGAGTTCATCATTTGTCTTGCTTCATCTACGATCTGAGTTCATCGCTTGACTTA
The DNA here is from genome assembly GCA_015847255.1 of Hyparrhenia diplandra. NCBI lineage: Eukaryota > Viridiplantae > Streptophyta > Magnoliopsida > Poales > Poaceae > Hyparrhenia > Hyparrhenia diplandra. The sequence goes on from JADLZK010008929.1 coordinate 1,039,577, forward strand.
CCCAATTGGATTTAAGAGTTTTCTGCAGGGGTTAATCCAACATAATAACCAATGTCTACGCAAGCAATTTTTAGTTCAATAACCAAACTAGACTCCATGTCTAATTCAATTAAGGAAGGCAACTTAACCTAAGCACCACGCTTAATTTAAAAGCCTTTGAAAATACCCTATAGGCCTATAGAGTACTCCCCAAACTAAAGCATACTATAATAGATAAAGGTAGCATGAAAGCACTATAGAGATTTATCAAATAGAGATAAAAGAGCATGATCATGGTGAGAGTTTTTTTTTTTTTTTTTTAGATGCAAACTATATGGATATATGCAAGGAAATAAACATGCAATGGATCTACTATCAGAAAGCATAAACTAAGTGGAGTGAATGCATGAATTGATCAAGTAAACATGCAATGCAATGCAAGAAATTAAATGATAGCTACTCAATCAATTTATAGTCCATGAGCAAGACTTTCTCACCTTTTAATCATACTTACCACAATGTGCAGCTTCTATATACGTCACTTGAGATGTGTGCATTGAATTCTTGTGACGGCGACTTCTTCTTCAATCTATACATGGTTAGAATAATATATATAAATACATACCTTTGAGATGGCAGGGTTCCAATGTTGATGAATCTTGAATGATCAGGCACCCTGGGTTCTTCAATCTTTTTGTTTTTCTTTTCTCTTGTGGAATCTTGTCGGAAAGTCGCAACGACATCTTTTGTCCTGTCTATTCCACAACTCAACAGAACAAGGGTAATCCTACTAAAGCTAGTGATACACTAATTTAGCGACATCATGATCATTATTAAAATCTTTAGGCCAATTGCTTCCCGCAAGAACGGCGCCAAAAAAAGCTTGTTGGCATTTGTTAAGTGCTAAAAGAATATGAAGGATTTCTGCAAGCGCACGAGAAACACCTACCATTGTAGCTTTTCCCTAGGATGAGTATTCTAGAGTATCGTATCCACGGGGGAAGCTTTGGCTAAAAGGATTCTAATAAGTCACAATCATATATCCACTAACTTAGCAAACCACTAGACTATAGTGAGGGGGTAATTGTTAAAGGATAAGTAAATATTAAAGCATAAAATAATAACCTACCTAAGATATCAAGGAATAACTAAACTAATCAAGAGGTCAAAGGGAGAGATTAAAGTTCCTGGGTACTTCTCTATTACTTAGGTTCTATGATAGCAATTATACTAATGCATTTTGGGCAGCCAGTACCTTCCGGTTCTCGAATAGATCGGGAAGAAGTAACCGGGGAAGGCTGCCAAAAGCTCTACTAAAACACCAACCCATACGTGGTGGACTACAAAGGCCCCCGACAGTGGTCACCCCCAGGGCTACCACAACTATCGGTAGGTTTGGGCGCAACCTCAGGTAACCCTATTGTCTAGACACCATGTCTACACTATTGATTACAACTCTAGCTACTGCAAATAACTAGAGCCCTCAATACGAGCGAAGATCCCATGCAAAAGCATAACAACTATACTTAACCAAATATATGAAAATCATAGAAGAAAATAGAGAAGATAAAAGCATGTAGTGAGCATTGAAGGCAAAAGGTCTAGCATGCTTGGGCAAGGGTTGTGGTGGTGGTGTCATACACTCATGAGAGAAATGCCCTTCTTGACCACACTCAAAGCATCTCTTTGGCTTGGGCTTGGGCTTTGGGAGGAGGTCACGAAAGCTTTGCCTTTCCCTTTCTTGTCAATGCTAGCCTTGAATGCGAGATCTTTCTTCTTGGTTGATGAAGATTCATCCTTGGGATTGATGTGCATGTACATCTCATGGGCATTGATCTTTTCCCAAGATTTTTGTCGGTGTAGACTCGAAAAGATCACCTTGATGAAGAATGGTGACGATATGCCCATACTTCTCAATGGGGGAGGACACACAACATTCTTCTCACAACATCCGCGGGCGTGATTTGTGTGAGTCCAAGTCCATTGATTTCCTCTACAATGACATTCAAGCGACCATACATGTCATTAGCATTTTCATTAGGGGAGCATTGCAAAGGCATTAAGCTTATTCATGACAAGATTATAGCGTTCCTCACGCTCACTCTTGGTTCCCTCATGGAGCGCACAAATCTCTTCCCAAAGATCATGGGCATTTTTGTGGTTCCTCACGCGGTTGAACACGTCCTTGCAAATGCCTCTAAAGATTGTGTTTCTAGCTTTGGCATTCCAAGTGACTTGTTCCTTTTCTACGTCGGTGAGAGCTTTTTCATCCTTAGGTTTAGCGTGAACCTTCGGTGGCTTTGAGCACACCAGGGTTCTCGGCCTCAAGGTAGGCCTCCATGCGAATTTTCCAATAAGGAAAGTCATCGCTCGAACATGGGTGGTGGGCCATTCCCGTTGGACATCTTTCTCTAGGCGGTTAAGCCTAATTATGAGCAACACGGCTCTGATACCACTTGAAAGGATCGAGATGCCCAAGAGGGGGGGGGGTGAATTGGGCTAATCTAAAAATTTAACTCAAATAAACAACCTACTAGCCCATATTCACCCTCTTGTGCCTAAGTGTGTTTCTAGCAACTATCGCATAAAGTTTTGCACCCTAGGTTCCAATCCTATTTAGCATGGCAATTCTAAGAATGTAAAGACATGAATTAGAATTGCGGAATGTAAATGCGGAAAGTAAAGAGAGGAAGGAACACGACGATGTTTTCCCGAGGTATCGAGGTGTCGCCACACCCCCCTAGTCCTTGTTGGAGCACTCTCTCAAGAGTATTGCTCCCCTTAGTCCTCGCAAGGACCAAGTGCTCTCTACGGGCTGATTCTTTGACACCCGTCGCAGTTGAATCGCCCACAACCGCTCACAAGCTTGCTTGAGCCACCCACAAGCACCACCGGGTGATCTTCAAGCCATGATCCGCCACCAAGCCGTCTAGGTGATGGCGATCACCAAGAGAAACAAGCACGAACTCTCACTTGACCTCAACAAGCCTAGGAGAAGAGTGGATGCACACTTGAATCTCTCAAACACTCTAAGGATGATCCTTAATCTTGCATGGATGACCACCTTAGGGCTCTTTCTCTTTCTTGCACTCTCAAGGGTGTTTCTCAGCTGAACAAATGGGCAAGAGAGAGGGCAAGGTCGAGGGGACAAAGTATATATAGCCCCCATCAAGCAACTCCACGAAATAAGTTCGCATTTTTTCACCGACCGGACGCACGGTGAGTCCGGTCAAGGTTCCGGTCGGTGCGTCCGGTCGAAACGACACGCGGCTCGACACGCCCGACCGTGCATCCGGTCGATGCTTCGGTCGCGGCCGACGCACGAATTCCCGCTTGGCGATTGCGGGGCTTCGAAAGTCCGGCCGGAAGCACGCACCGGGAAGGCGTCGGCCAAAGACCGAAGCGTCCGTCGCCGCCGTCCGGCCCAGCGTCTGGTCGATCCTTTGAGGCCCTTTTCAGCTCCGTCTTCGCGACTCCGTGAATTGCTTCAACTTCCAACATGTCTCGGGCATAAAAAAGAGCTATCTAGTGCTAAAGAAACTCAAGTGTGCACCACAACTCGTCTCTAGACTCGCCTAGGTCAAGCTACTCATTCGCACCCCCCCTTAATAGTACGGCCGAAAAAAAAAAACAAAGTCCTAACAACTAATCCGATGTCACCCAACTCCGTCGACAATCGGAACTAGCCGCCCTTAACCTTGTCGCCCATCCTCGGAAAACCGAACGAATTCCAACGTCGGGGCGTAACAAACTCATCACCGAGATTACCATTACCATGACCTAACTCTAACCTGTTTACGCAAAACACACGTTAGTCATGGTAATTATATTGTCATCAATCATCGAAACCCAATTCTAGGGGCCTAGATGCTTCAAGGTGACCGCCGCTTGGGCCCGGTCGGCGAGGAGGCCGTCGACCGCCGCCGCGGTACCCGCACCTCGCGACCGCCATGAGCCACTCCGCCGCAACGGGCCGCCGCCGCCAAGAATCGCCGTGCCGCCGCTCCCCGCTCGGTCGTGAGCTGCACCGCCGCGGATCGATCGCGAAGCGCGCCACCCTGCGTGCCGCGAGGGCCCCGCCGCCGCCCGCCCGATCGATCAGGGAGGGCCGCCCACCCGCCGCCGGTGCACCCAGATCGAGGTCCGAGGCTGCCGGATCGGGGTCGAGATCCGCCACCGCGGGCTCATCATCGCGCGCCTCGTGGGCTCCGCCATCGCCAAGACGCCGTGACTCCGCCACGAGAGGAGGAAGAAGACAGGAGGAGAGGAGGGCCGCGTCCCGCGCCACCGGCCGGTGGCAGAGGAGTGAGGGTGAGGGTGAGGAGAGAGAGGGAGGGGCGCCGATGTTTGAGAGAGAGAGAGAGAGAGAGAGAGAGAGAGAGAGTGAGGGGAGAGGAAGGCCGGGAGGAGTGAAAACCTAGCTCCGGGTATATATAGTTGGGGATGGTTTTGGACTGTTATTGGGGGTATTTTGGATGGGTATTTTGGGCTTCATTTATAGTAAAAAAACCACCACGGTTAATCGAACCGCCATGGTTAATAAAAAGTAACCACCACGATTAATTGTGATATTAGCCGTGGAGACCATTAATGATTTTGAAGTGCTATGCAAAATCAGCTCTGTAGTAGTGTTGGCTTTGATAAATTCCTATATCAAAATGAATCAGCGGAACTAATGATGTCACAATCGAATTTGATATATAGCCACAAGAGGACACAATGTTAATAAAACTGATTGCTGACACAAAACAACTAATCAAAGGCCTTACAACAAATTTGTCAAATCCTAACATGCAGTATGGTTCAATCATGATTCTGGCCGCCAAGGCAATTCAGGATTCTGGTAGTGCTTTCAACACATGTTGGGCCATGTCTTGTTGTTGCCGCTTAGGGGCGTTGGCAACCGCCGTGCTGCTGATCCCCACCGCCAGCTCCGATCCGCCGGCCTGCTCATGCGCGCAAGGGGGAACTCGGCCTGCTCATGCCTGACTATTTCATTACTTACATGCATGTTCATATATATAAACATCAATTTGCATTCCATTATATATGTTTGTAGCACATTGCGGCATTCATTTGTTCACCTTGAGGTGAAGGTTATTTCTAGAAGCCACATTAATTAGCAACTAAGATCATGCTTGGATCAACATAGCTAATAGAAAACTTATTAGAAAAGCTATAGCTAATCCAAGCCCTGATTGAACTACCCAACCATCCAATGATCCAACCGACAGAAAAGTTATTACCTGGCTCCCCAATTAATGCAACTAAATATTAGCTGGTACGTACGCATGATGGCATCTCCTATGAAGAAACATAATTGCAAATTTGCACAGTGTGGCCCCGCCTTGTATAGTGTCGTAGTAAGGTTGAGCTAGAACAAACAGAAAGTGTCTACTGGAGTTTTACATTTTTGTATTATAAATATTAACTCAACATGGATGAGTGTGAAAAGTGTATGTGATTCAAGAGAGGGTCTTGAGAACTTACATGAGTGTTGAGTATCACCAACTTCAAGCTAGGCGAGTATGGATATGTTGTTGAGTACCACGAAGAGTTCCCCCAAACACTTCACATTACACCCTAATCTTAAAAAGAGTTATTTGAATGGTGCCTCACGTGAAGTGCTTGCAGGGAACTCATGGTAACACCGAACATTGTTCAAAGTTGTATCACACATACTATTCATGTGGCCATCGTATATTATTATAACTAAATGCTTCATGATACCAAGAGTTCCCCCAAACACTTCACATAGGCCCTTTATTAAGTCAAGGTCGCGTGAAGTGCTTGTAGGGAACGCCTAGTAACACAAAACGTTGCCCTGGCCTTCAGCTCATATCACATGGCACATGACCAACATCTAGAAGATGTAAATGATTTGTGACACCAAGAGTTCCCCAAACACTTCACAAAAGCTCTCGAAATGATGCCTCGTGAAGTGCTTGCAGGGAACTCTTGGGGACACCAAATCTAATTCTTTCAACACATGGCCCATCATCCTTAAACTAGTTCGAGTGCCACAGTTGACCAACATCTGGCAAATGAATAGTAGCATCGAGAGCCCCCCCTTCCCTCCCAAACACTTGATAAAAGCACAAAAAAGAGTGCCTTGTGAAGTGCTTGCATAGAACTCCCTAGGGACACAAAACTTGATACATTATCTCCAAATGCGCATGTATTTAAATCATTTCATGTGGCACATGCTTGGCCAACCTCTAGCAAATGGTTAGTGCCATCGAGAGTTCCCCAAGCACTTCACAGAAGCTCTCAAAATAGTGCCTGGTGAAGTGCTCGTAGAAAAACCCCAGGGACACCAAACCTAACTGTTTCCCCACTATCTTAAATCATATGCTGGTCGATCGATCTAGTAAAATCTCCAATTTAGATGCTTTGCACTTAGAAAAAAAAAGGTGCATGCTGCACTAATAAAGGGACCTAGCTACCCAGCTCAAATTGCTGCTTGCCACCCAGAGCCCCCCCCACCACCCACCCACCCCTAAACACTCCACTATATGTACACACAGCTCCAGCCACATGCACACAAACATGCTTCCATTATATTAAACTAGGTGTGTGCAGCTACTGAAGTATTTTGTGGAGAACTTCTGGTGACAACCAACCAACCAGGCCTCTTACTTGCTACATTTCCCGTGGAGACCACTTCACTTGTTTAATCCGCCGCTGATGACGAGAACTCAGAGCTGGCTGCTATTTATAAACATAGTAAGCAAGAGCTCGAGCTAGATTGAAGACGCCGCCTGTGAGCAGTGTACGTGGTTCTTGGTCTTGGAGTGAATGGAGTGTAGGATGCACCTAGCCGTGATGCAGCCTAGGTTAACCAGGAGAGAGCAAAGGGAATCCGGCGAGACTTTTGCTGGGCGTACGAGATTGGAATCGCAGAAAGCACATGGATCGAGCTAGCAAAAAGCGCCCAGAAGCTGCAAATTTCCCTTATCTCCAGCAGATCGAGCGCTAGCCAGCTGATTTGCCGTCGTCGTTCGGTTTCCGGCCACACATTTTTTTGTTTTGGGGGATTTTTTTTCATGTAGGTCGTTCTCGCTGAACTTCCACAAAACACACCGTCATCTAGTATAACGGTTGCAGTAAAAAAAAAAAAAATGCATATGCGCCATGCAAAATTTTGGGTATGTGATGCAGTGTGTGTGATTATAATAATCATTATATGTGAATGTTTGGTTTCGGTCATATTTTTTGTGATGTGACTCGTTATATCATTCATCTGCAAGTTGGTCCTTTTAGGTATTTACATGGATGATACATACTCCGTTCCATTGAGATTGTCACTTTTGACTTTTGAGTACCGTGTTTGACCATTCATTTTATTTAAATTATTTTATGTGAAATCATAAAATAAATAAAGTATAGTTAAAGCATCTCCAATGATAAAATAAACTATAAGAAAATAATATTTATATATTTTTTAAAATGAGACAAATTGATCAAACAAATGATAGTCTAAAACGACAATCTCAATGGAACGGAGGGAGTATTTACGTAGTTGTCAAGAACTCTCCAGATAGACTCTAGAGCATTGTGTTGCTCATATATACCTTGACTAAAGCTGTTAGCAAATTCGGGTATAAAATGGACAGAAGAGAGAAATCCATCTGTTTTGGGTTTAGGGGTGTGGTTAATCTAGGTTTAAGACAGATAGAGGCCAAATTAAACCTACGTACCAAGATTCTTAATGGGCATGAGCTGTCAATTTTGAATTGAGTATCTTACTAGCTAGATAAATGCCACGGGTTTATAAAACTTTACCACATGGGGCTACAAATTTTTTTTTCCCCATGCCTACAATGAAAAGTTTGCAGTGGGCGCGCTACGGAGACGGCGCTGAGGTGGAGGTGGCTGGAAGCGCAGAGGACTACTACGTACGTTGTGAACACCGAGCTCGATCCGCCACCAGGACATTCTTTCGCCGTCGAGCTCGGTTGTCACGACACTTTCACGTGGCGACCACGTTGCCTGACGAGTGTAGACTGAACGGAGCCAGGAATAGTGTTGTTGGGAGGGCTATTTAGTGGAGATATAACAAAAATCAACAAACTTAGTGGTGGTTTAATGGCTAAGTATAGTAATTTGCATGGGAATTTTAGCAATTGCACTAAAGAGATTTTAAAGTTGCCCGGGCAGCCCCATGGATATTATTCCAACAAGTGTAGAGATATTTGAACTGTACACTTGCTTGTGTTGTTGTTAGGGAGATGGAACATGTTAGGAAATCTACAAATCTAGTTACATCTAAAAGAAATCATTCCACTTTTCAAATATGTATATAATTTATTATTGATTTCATACAAATTTAAGAATAAAAATCTAATAAATTATTTTGTATTTGAAATTTCAAATTATTTTCAGATCTAATCCAAATACTCCCATGCTAGTGTGCCCAAACCGGCAAACCCAATGCGTGACTGCTGAATACGCATGCAGCATAAAGGCAGCCAAAAAGAAAAAAACAGCAGAGACGGGACGACGCCAAGAGAATCAAATGACTCATATTCCCCCCGAAAGGCCAAACGAAACGGCCAAACCAAAAGCTAATATATAGAGGGCGCGAGGAGACGTCCAGGTTCAATGCATGTACACACAATCAGTCCTCGCGTGCCTTCCATTGTGACCTGTTGCTGCACTGCAATGCAGGTCATCTCTTTCAAATTAAACCCCATACGAATTGTTTCTTGAAACCCACCGGGTCCAGCAGCTCTGAGCTATAGAAAAACGACTTTATTTGGGGGGCGATGGAGAGAGGGGTATTTGCAGTGTATAACCTTTGGATCCAAGAGCATCATATACTACATCACTCACAAATTAAGCAGCAAGCTGAGCTAGGTGAAGATGCATCGGGGACTGTTCTTCATCCTCATCAAGCTGTAGCCTACTAGGCCTGTACGTTGGAGAAGAGGCCAGAGGCCTCGCATGGAGTTCCCCCACTCACTTCTTGGTCCCTTGTTCGTTCCCTCAATCAGGTAGAGAGGATCTTTGTTTTTTTTCCTTCTCATTTCTTCCTCGATCGTGTAAGCTCATGTATGGGGCGATGGATTTGTCTCTGATCATCCTCATCATGCCTCTTGTATCTTGATTTGGATCAATGCAATTATGCAAATAAATCATCGATGAGTGATGGTGGATCCAAGCTGCATGTGTTTCTTGAAGTTCTGAACTTCACTAGCTATTTGATCGAAATTTCTGGCGTGCAATGTATATGTTTGTGATCCATCACCTGTATAAATGCAAATATTGTGACTTCTACTTCTTGTGCTCCTACGTGTTTTTCTTGACGCTGGTATATATCGAAAGATAGACTTTGGACCCTCCATGTTGTTTTGTTTCTTTATGTAAAAAAAAATTGGATCCTGCTTTTTTTTTTTTTTGAAACCGGATCCTGCTTTTTTGTTTCAATGGTGACTTGTAGATTTGGACTGAATTATTTTAGAACATGCATTAGAACAAAGATTAACTATCCATGCTATAAAATCTCTATGATTAACTATTAAGGTTATGACACACAGAACGGCACACCAAAGATTCAAAGCACCATGCAGGCATGTTTTCCTGATATACAATTTATAAGGGCAATCCCAATGGTAGATAACCACAAGTAGTTTCTATGCCTAATACTTTATATTGACACTAGGTATAGAAACTATACCGAGTTGGTTGTATATCCGATGACAAATTTCATGTTTGAGTGGTTTCTTTGAGCAAAATTTGCCAAACCGTAAGCCTAACCTTGCTAGAGTTAGGGGAAAAACATACTTGACATTCCTAAGAGGAAACCTTAAATTCAAGGCGGGTTAGACATTCAAAATTTGGATATTCAAAAACTTTGAACAAATACTTGTTAAGTAAATGGATTTTCAAATTGCTAAATGAGCACGACATGTGGCAAAAAAGTTTTTGAGAAATACATCAGATAAGACACTAGGAAGTTGTGTCAAAAAACCAAAGGATTCTCACTTTTGGAAAAGTTTGATGAATGTATAAGACAACTTTATGGGTTTTGACTCCTTCCAAGTGAAAGACGGCGGGACACAATGCCGATTTTGGTTTGATACTTGGTTGGGAGACAACACTAAAAGATAGATTTCCATCATTGTTCAATTTAGTAAGAAGAAAACAAGATTTTGTGGCTCAAATCTTTAGCTCATCCCCTCTAAATATTTTATTTTGTCATAATTAATTTAGTGGGAACAAATCTAAGGAATTGGTGCAGAATTGTTGCTTCTTTATAGGATGTGAACTTACAAGACGAAAGGGATGTTTTTGTGTGGGCATTACATTCATCAGAATTTTTCTCTATCAAATCCATGTATATTGTGTTAATTAATAATGGAATGCGGATGTCACAATATATTTGGCAAATTAAGGTTACTTCAAAAATAAAATATTTTTGTGCTACCTTAATAAGATGGGAAACTCTAACTAAGGATAACCTAGTTAGGCATAAATGGCAAGGTGACACAAACAACTTTGTCACTATCCAGAAACTATCCAATGTCTTTTCCTAGACTGTTTTTATGCTAAGTTTTTGTGGCGAAAATATCATTTACTATTCAGTTTAACACCTCCTCAAAATATAGATGACCTTTTTAACGGGTGATCGAAGAAGGGCAACAAGAAACAATATGCATCTTGAAACCTTCTTCTTCTTCTTCTTCTTCTTTTTTTGAAAAATCAGCAGTAGCTATGTCAAACTTGGGTTGTACGTAGAGCTGGAAGGCACGCAAACGTCCAGCCAGCTCCACTAGCTTTTTTTTTTTTTGAAAGCAGGTTTGGCCCGTATGTCATTAAGGGAAGTTGGAAAGGTTTTACACTACCTAGTTGCTTTAGCGAGATGCCCGGAGAAACGAAGGCAAAACACACATACAAATGGCACCGCTACAACGGTCGAATGGTGTACTAAGCGTTATACAGCGACAGGAAGTAAGGGAAGTGAAGCGAACAACTCCACTAGCTTTGTGCACGACAGAGGCCGCCATCATTTTCCGGTAAAACTTCACTACTAAACGGCCAAAAACTTTGAAATCAACTTTTACATTGCATCCACATATTAGTACAACAAAAAAACTTTTAAAAAGATTAAGATGATGGAAGGATGTGGACAATTCACTTAACCTCTCACTTGGAGACTTCCTCAAGCCTCAGGTGTGAAATGGACAATAATTATTTTTAATTTAACTTTGCAAAACCAGGATTTCGAGATGACCTCTAGATCTTATATCATGCTGCATGTATTGACCAGTTCAACCAAAAGTTTGAGCCAATGAAAAGAGGTGAGACAATTCACATATATTTCAACACAACTAATCACAGTAAATATAAAGGTCATAAAAATATATTTTACTCCCTCTGTTCTAAAATATAGAATATTTTTGTTTTTTAACTAGATAGATGCATAGATTTTTACCATGCACTTAGATCTATACTATGTCTAAATGTATAATAAAGTAAAAAATCAAGACATCTAATAATAATTTAATTAACACCGCTTAATTAAGATCACAAACACGCAATAGTATAGAGAACCACGTATTTTACAACTGTAGATGTAGATGTGTGGAGGCATGCTGCGGTTTTGGACCTTTGGTGGTGAACTGGGGTGTTTTTTTCTGTCAGCAAATCAGGCTGATATTTCACGGCCCATCAAACTCCATGGATCCTGGACAGCTTCATGAGCCCATACGTGATCCCCATGGCAACAAGGCCTCCCACCACGGCTCTCAGCCCGGCCCGGCCACCGGGTGCCCGGCCCAGCACGGCCCCTAGCCAGCCGAAGACCGCCAGCGTGGCGGTCGCCGTCGCCACGACCACCGCCACCCGCGCCCTGTAGCTCGTGACGAACCACGCCGCGAGCAGCGGCACCGCCGCCCCGGCCGCGAACGACACCGCGGAGGCCGCCGCCGCCTGGCCCGGGCTCGAGAGGCCCGCGGTCAGGTCCACTGCAGCCCGCTCCGTCACCTGCCGCCGACGACTCCTCGACGTCCTCCTTCTCGGCCGCGCGCTTGAGCTCGGCGAGCTCCACGTCGAGCTGCGCGTGCACGGACACGTACTCGCCGATGGCCATGCTGCAGGCGCCGGCGACGAGGCCCCCGCGAGCCCCGCGAGGAGGACGCCGTGCAGGTCGTCGGCGTCGCCGTCGCCCCGACGCGCGGCGCCTACGCCCAGCATGAGCGCCGCTGTGGACACCAGGCCGTCGCTCGCTCCCAGCACCGCCGCGCGCAACCACTGGACGTGCCGCGCCGACGACGGCGACGGTGGCGAAGGCTTGGTTGTTGTGGAAGAAACTGCGGTGGTGGTGGCGCCCGAGCTGTGAACGGCGACGGTGAGCTTATTGTTGGCATCGGCGTTGGAAACGGCGGTGGTGGGGTGGCCATGGCCCCGGTGCCGCCGGCAGACTGGACAGTGTGTGCATTGGATGAAAAAAAAAAGAAAAAAAAATGAGGAGCACGCACGGTGCAATGGGGGTAGGGGACGCAGAAAACCGCTTGTGGCCACCACACGCACGGATGGGAAGGAGTGTGGAGAACACAAGACACCTGAGGGGTAGAGCCAAGCCTCATGTTTTTATATACTCCAAACAAGTTTTACTGATTTGCTAGTGAGATTAGATTACACATCCTGGATGCAGTCATGCTGATGGCTGCGTTGATGTTACCAGTGACAACAACATGATCACACACCTCGTTTTTGAGGTCTCATGCTGTACCTCCGGCCCTTGTTTGGTCCTCTTATTTCCCGTTGGCTGTGGCAACTCGATGCCTGTTGCCATCAATTGGGACAATATCTATACCAAACTCGAAATGATGTTAACAACTTCCTTGCAAAGAAAAATGTAGTCGATCGCCAATTTGAATCTCAGTACCCGGAGAGTGGTGGGTCTAGAAAATCGAATTATTTATGTCGCTGTATAATACTCATGCTCATCCTCCAAAAAAAAATCATTGCTAAAAAAAATCATAGAATCACATCTTGCCCAAAACAATGTTTATGTTTACCAAGTAAATAGTCCAAAGTGATGGTTATTAACAATGCTTGAACACTGTGTTCTGTTCTCCCATGCTAGCGAGCACCCCTGAAAACTTCCTAGACTGGCACCCCTCAGGCTGAACACTGCTACTGCTTCCCTGCTGCAAAGCTAACACTGGCTCCTGGTGGAATTTCCTATCCTATCTGAACCAGCCAGCACGATTTTGATTCCATTTTGTCCTTACCACTAAGTACAAGTGTGCGACTGACGGACACTAGGAAGCAGGTCCTCTAACGAACTAGAGACAATATCAGCCCTCGGTACAGTGAGTATCTCTTGCTCATCCCATTTTCTTTGTTGATTGCGAAAATGATGACGGAGAACATCACTTGATACGAACTTATCGGCGACAGGTTTCGACATCTTCTGAGGCTTCTATGCACATCGAGATCAGGGCAACTCCAACCCAGAGAAGTTACAAAACTCTTTAGCTGCTGTAAACACCGATGTGCTAAGTACAACATTTGTTTTTGCAGGAAAGACGATGCAATGCAACAAAGATGAACCAATCAGCGTTGTGGATGCAGGAAGTCAGGAGAACCTGAGCAACGAGGCACCTCGCTTCCAGAACCAGTCACCTATACACGCATCCGTAACACCTGACATAATCATGAAAACCTCAATATGCAAACTCACAGGCCCGGACAAACTTGCAATTTTGCGTGACGTGCAGCAGTAATTTCTCATTCGAATATTCACAACTCACAGATATCCTCCTATGCAAGGAAAATGGGGCCTAAGAGTGTGAAGCAAGGATTACCAAGAGCTTTGGCCATTCGCCGTTGGCCCCAAGGCCAAGAGGTGCAGACAAAACTTGACTAGAAGTGATTTGCTACTTTTTTCTCTGGCATCAAAACTGATGATATGCTACTTTCTCAGCTGTTAGTGATCAGATGAGCGAAACTGTCAACATGTATGTGCAGAGGGTCAGTCAATCTTTTTACTACTAATAACTGGGTTGTCGTCCTTCTGTTTCTGGCTCGTCTCCCCTGATGTTCTCTGTAACAGCAGTGAGGTGCACCATGTTCTCAGAACCAACCCAGAATAGGATCCATTTGAAAATGACTGTGAGGGCTTTGTGGTGATACCTGTGCTTGTGCCTGGATATCCTCGAGTTCAGGAATGATCTCGGCGAATGAAGGGCGGTCAGATGGAATAGCTTCCCAACATCTTTGCATCAAGTTTATGAGCCTCGGATGTGCATTTTCTGGAACTTGTGGCCGCAATCCCTGGTACAGTCAGTACAATGTTCAACATACTTGGCACATTTCAGAATATACTGTTGCTAATAACTGTATCGTTCTCAAACAGCTAGCAAAAATTGCACGAATTGAAATCAAATGGGGAATTAAACTCTTGTTCCCCCTTCAAGTAGAGTAACTTCTGAAAGTGGGAAAGTGTATGAACAGATAAAATCTGCTACAGCTACACAAGATTGTAAGAACTGACCTGCCTCACACCAACAGCTGCTTGGAGGGGGCTCATGGTATTATATGGAATCTGGAAAATTGAAAAAAACAACATTTTAGTGGGAACTTTTTCTTTTTGTTCTGCAGGCCTGTAAATATCCCATATGAGATAGCATAAAAACCTTGGATGTCATGAGCTCCCAAAGTACAAGAGCAAAACTGTATACATCTGCTTTGTTGTCATAGGGCTGATGATTTATAACCTACACATAAAAAATTGAAGTGATTAAAGGCTTCCCGTTTCTTTTCCATATTATCAGTTGTTTTTTTTTTTTTTGTGAAATAAGTTGGAAATTATATGAATATGACAATTTTGTAAAACACCAATTAGAACCCTGTGTACGCAACTGGTAGTAACAATATTCATGCTGTGAATATACACTTTCAAATATATTATAAGTCCAGTTCGAAAAAGGAAAAACATCAGCACAGATAAAACCAAGACACTCTAAATTGTATTTTTGAGCTTTGGCTAGCTTTAACAGGAGTCAAATTGTTCCAGCGGCTAATACCTCAGGTGCCATCCATCTATAGGTCCCAGTTTCAGCAGTCATAGCACCCCCTCCATCCTGAAAACGAGCTAGACCAAAATCTGCTACTTTAACAACCTGGAGAAATTAGCATAAAATGACTTATATTGGCATATTTAGTACTTTCAAATGCATATCAATGACTATAATATGGGCAAAGAAACAAAAAATATAATCCATGCCCACAAATATTTTCCACAAACACTGCCCCAAAATACTCAGCTCCAACAAAAGAACTTAATAATCATTAGGTACATACATGATCTTTGTCCAATAAAAGGTTGGCAGATTTTAAATCTCTGTGGATAATGCCTTTCTGATGCAAGTAGGACATCCCTCGGCATACATCTAGTGCGAATTTCAGAAGTGTTGGGAGGTCCAACAGATTATGCTCATTGTGCAAGAAATCAAACAGACTTCCTCTAGACATGCACTCTGCAAGACAAAAAAAATAACAGATATTAAAGCTACAACCTCAAATGAACTCTCTAAGACATGTTTCAAAGGGTCAAACAATAACACAATCTCCATCACAAAGGAAAAATACAATTTCCCAGGGCAAGGCTATAGTATTTCAACAATAGCTTCTTCTCACTAAATGGTACCAAAAGTCATTATTGATGCAAAGAAAAATCAGTTGTTCTCCTTTCCGAAATTTTGTGGTTGCTTGCATGAAGCCTCACCTGTAATTATGTAAAACTGAGGTGGCTTTGTGCATGAACCAATGAATCGGACAATATTTGGATGATCAACTTCCCTGAAAAGAAGTGTGGAAAGTGAAGGCTTAGGTATATATCTTTGTTTGTGCTTGCAACAGACAATGCTGATTTTTAGAGATGGATTTGTAAACACAATATAATCAGGTGTACAACTTCAAGGGCGCACACAACAATGATAAGCTCTGTTACATAAAAAAACAATGATAAATAATTATTATTCATTGGAATACCTTAACATGTAGATTTCTTGCTTAAATTCACTCCATGCATTTTGGTTCAAATTCTCAGGATTAAGAACTTTAACAGCAACCTCCTCACCACTGTAGGTCCCAAGAAACCTTCACACAAGAGCACATGCATCATATGAAGAAAACACTACTGGATATGACAAATCTGCTACTCCAAATTATAAGTCGCTTCGACTTTTTTAGTTCATCCTACCAAAAAAAAGTCAAAGCGACTTATAATTTGGAACGAAGGGAGTACTAATCTCAGCAGTGTAACAGTGACTCACATGTCCCCACAAGATCCAGAAGCAACCTTCTTTACAATCTTCAGAAGTCTTGTGTCAATATTTGATTCACAATCCTGTGCTAGGTATGGCACTGATCTTTCAGAAGCAGAGGATTCTGAGCCAGACCATGAACCCTTATTTATTTTACAAAGATCCATAAATATGATATTAGCTTGAGGACATTGGACCGCAGGATCAGTACACATTAAGCATATTGAGTCCCAATTGAACAGCAAGAACATCATAAAGCTGTGAATGGATTATGAGGCATACCTCGTTTCTCAAAACTGATGCTTCTAGTGCCTTATGCAAACCATCAGTTTCCTGCTCACATGAAGCAGAATTATCATCTTGAGCAGTGAACAGAAAATCCGTAAATATAGAAATAGGACAGCAATGCTCTTATGTAATGATAAACATTGTAGTGATATATCATTGTTGTTCACAAAGAAATAGGATCATTTTGTTTTCTGTGCATCCCAATAAGGACACCACACTCATTCAAGTAAGACAACTCTAGAGGTCCATTTGATTGCCATGTCAAAAGAGGAAAGTAGTCGTCACATAACAGCATAACGTAAAACTTATACAAAGACTAAATCCTTTAGAATCTTGAAGTTTCCTACAAGAATATTAGTTTAAAAGAAAATATCAAGTAAAACATTACAAGATATCAGTATGCATCATCACTGCAATTTTGTCATTAAGCAATTCGATAAATAACATAATAAGAAACTAAAATTACCTCAATGGGCCAACCATCAACAACAAAAACATCAAGAGAATAACCATCTGTTGTTGAGAACACATGTGCCTCCCTGATGTTCAGTCCAATGTCAGAAAGCAAAGCAGACAACTGTCAGAACAAGAAGATAAACATGGTTATATACGCCGTGGTGCCCAGGAAATCAAAAGGTGCACAAAGTAACAACCATTGTTAGCATTGACACATAAGATAAATAAGAGGCAGCTAATGTTACTAAAGGGACGAGCTCATTTTTAAACAGAAACTACTCCCTCCATCCCAAATTATAGGACATTTTGACTTTTCTTGATATGTAGCTTTTGCTATGCACTTAGATATGCACTAATCTAGATACATAGTAAAAGCAATGTATCTAGAAAAGCCAAAACATCTTATAATTTGGAACTGAGGGGTAGTAAATAATGCAGATGCTTTAGGTTTCCATTCATAACTGTCATATGCTGACCTGACTCAGGAGCTTTGGTTTGTCCTTAGTGGAGAATAGTATCTCGTGAATGTTTGTGTATGTCTTTGACCTGTGAAATATGCAGATAACCAGAGAGAAGGTTAGTCCAATCATAAGAGGCTTTAGCACTGTGACGGTGTGACCTTATTAGACTAGAAGGTGGTAGTTCTGTGTCTATGGGTGCATGGTGTGAATGCAAAGTAGTGCAAGTAAAAATAGTTTCTAAATTTTATAAGAGTTAACTGTTAGGTGATGAAACTCATGCACCTCTGAAGTGTACCATGTTTGTTGTTCCATTCCACCTATGAAACAATAATATATAAAAAAGGTATTTATGTATATATCTTAATCTGTTAAGATGTTAAGCCTCAGCCAAATTAGTGTGCAAAAGAAATTAAGTTAAATAAAAATGAATTGGATTTTCATGGACCACTATGATTTCACATATAGTATGATATATAAAAGGAGGCAAACAAAGCACATGCAGTTGTGTGGTAAAATAAAATAGCTACTGTCAATCCAGAGTTGCCTTAAGTAACTATGGCTCGGTGGTGTGCTGGTTCATGATCTCAATGTCTAATAACACTTCTAACTTCAGTAAGTCACCAGAAAAATAGTGAGATGAATACCATATTTCTACAATTAGTCTGGAATTACATTACTTAACAAATCCAAGCAAACTATGGAAAGCAACCAACAGTTACCATTATGTTTCACTTGTGAATATTTTTTTTTCCTTTGTTCTTTTACATGCTCTGCTGCTACACTGTATGTCTCA
The DNA here is from genome assembly GCA_015847255.1 of Hyparrhenia diplandra. Classification (NCBI taxonomy): domain Eukaryota; kingdom Viridiplantae; phylum Streptophyta; class Magnoliopsida; order Poales; family Poaceae; genus Hyparrhenia; species Hyparrhenia diplandra. The sequence goes on from JADLZK010008929.1 coordinate 1,057,834, forward strand.
GATCATAATCTAACAATAGGTTGTATCCTCAAACAGTCTGGAAGTAAATGCTGGGGTTGGAAACAGCACACAACTTGTCCGTGAAGGTCACTCAAGAGTGAAAACTACAAATCACCACACTAGCACTGTGCATGAGAACCTGGTAGAAAGAGCTTCACCATTATCAGCCCCTTCTTCATGTGCATCAGAGTTAGTTGTCTCGTCCACATTTACCTCTTCAAGCTTTGATCAAAGTTTTAATGTCAATAATTAACTCTACTTTTCGCTGGTGATACCAGATATAAACAGGCATCAATTAATTGAAAAGAATAAACACGAAATGGTTCATTTGACAAAATTGATTTACTGTTACATTAGATGGTTAATGCGCCATGATACACAGGTTCAAATTGCTTTCAAGGAAAAATTTTGGGAAGAAAAAAGAAAGATGTCTAGTACTGGTTTGTTACTGTGACTTCTAATGACAGTTTTCTGATAATACCCAGAAATTTACAGTAACCTTAACTGCTTGCTGAGTGTAATCAAAACGCACAGCTTATAGGACACATAACGTAGAAAGAAAAAAAAATAGTTACCCTGAGGAAACGGACAGCGAATGCTGGGCGCCTATCAGGATCCTTGGCTTCTGCCAAAACTTTCTGATGGAATAACACGTCCTCTGCTTTGTCAATATTCACATCCAGCTTGTAGCTACGCGATAATGAAGTTGAAGAAAAGCATTAAATAAAGTAAAGTATTGGAGGTACCAATGAAATAATAGATACACTACTGAGTCAAATTAACATTCACTTGCAAGACTTAAAAGTCTAAAATAGGATGTAACAAGGCTTCCAAGGAACCAAATATTCTTCCAGGGAGTGGGAGTGTGGAAGTGGAACATCCCTCGGAGAAGCAGTTCAGTCTCTCTTAGTTACCCCAAATCCAAATAACAATTATTACAATACTACAACCACGGGAATCCAAAATCAAATTAGTAGAGACTATAGACTACTACCATGGCAGACATACTAGAAATGTTGCAACCAAAGCACATCCCTCGGAGAAGCAGAGCACACCGGTTCGAAGTCGTATAAACAAATACTCGCACTTAGTTTAATCTGAAGTCAACCGAGCAGAGCTGAAAAAAACTACGAGTCCCTAACCATCCCAACTGACGCGGATTTCGTGAATCCGGCCATAGACTCCAGGGATTGGATTCCCCAAATCATTTCACTGGAAGGGCGTAGGGAACTGCTTCCGCGGGCGGCCTGAAGCAGTGGAGGGAAAGGCGGAGATGAGACGACGAGCGAGCGAGTCTGCAGTGGTGGCTCACCTGATTGGGAGCCGATTGAAGTGGGCCTCGAGCTGTGCGAGGAGGTCGGAGCCCGCCACGTGGCCATCGTTGACGAGGCGCTCGAACACCTCGCGGCAGATGTCGCCGCGGCCGCCGCCGCCACCGCCACCGCTCCCTCCAGAGGCAGCAGGTGCGAGCGCGGGCGCGGGGTCGCGAGGCGGGGACGAGCTCTCGCCGACACCCTCCTCGGGCCCACCACCGCCATCCCCCGCCGCAGCCGCCGCCATCGCTGGGCCGGAACCGCGCACCGTCCTCCTCCACCTCCGAGGCTAGGGCTTCTCCCGCCCCCGCCGCGCGCTCTGTAGAAGTAGAACCAAAGGCCGGCCGGCCGGCCGGCACTGCAGTGGCGCGGCGGGCGTGGGAATGGGTGTGCTCGCACTCGCAGTGGAAGGAAGGAGGCGGGGCAGCAATGGAGCTTTAAGGATCGTGCGGGCAGAGGGCGCTGGGGGTGATGCCGTGAAGGACTCGTGTTGGAAATACGATGCAGCTCAGGGGGCATAATGGTAAAATGCGTACGCACTGCGAAGGTAGGGGAAGGACGGACGGCAGGAATGTTTGAGACGTCCAGGGGTTTCCTGAGAATTTTTTCGGTGGGCTCCGTCCTTGGTGGACCAGCTTGTGTGGGCCAGTCGAGTCAGTGGGTCACTTTCGTGGACGCGGTGTACAGAAGAGGCTGGACAGGGCGAAGTGGATTTTCCTCGAAAATTTTTTTTTTTTTTTAAAAAAGGAGCGAAGTGGATAGGGTCACTCGCAAATGGGAAGCTTCTGTTTGTGTTCCTCCCTCAAAAAAGTGTTTAAGCTTCTCTAAAAATAGTAGAGCCAAAAATTGGATTCGGTTTTATGAGTTATGGATTCGCAAACCGTTCTCATGTATGCATATGTTTAGCAACGTCTTTATTATTAAGCCACTCCTGCTACGCCAAGATTCGAGCCGGCGACTTGCGTCATGTGTGGCCTTCTTACTTGATGGCATGTCACAACCCGTTTTTCGATCAACGCGAGAGGAAGAATGAGAGGGGTGACATGGCGTAGATCGTTGAATTGTCGGCGAGAGAGGCGGTCGGGGCGGCGGGGGGGGCGCAGGCGGCGCACGGTAAGCGGCGGTGGCGGCGGGCGGCGAGGCGGCGGTGAGGCACGGCGGCGGCGGCTCGAGGAGGCGGGAGAGCTAGGGTAAACCCTAAATTATTTTCTTCTTAATCGTCTCACGATAGTTGCCCCCATATTTATATGAGGGGTTTACAATTGCTAACAAAGGCCAGGCCCATTAGTCTTTTCTAACTCTCTTTAATTTAATCTAATAATTATAATAATAAAGCTAAATAATAATTAAATATTCAGCCACTCCGCTTATCTCGGGCGACTCGCTGACTGAGTCTGACATCTCTCCCCGCCAGGTGTAAGGTCCTAGATGGCTAGAGGGGGGTGAATAGCCTATAAAAATCTTCTACAAGCTCAACTAAACAAACCGATTAGTATAAAACACGGCGTAAAGCGGTTTGCACTAGCTCTAGTGGTCAAGCAAGCCTTCTAGTGACAAGACTAAAGATTTCTATGATCTCTAGTTCATTCAAGGTCTATGTCACTACTCTAGCTAATGAACAATCCTAATATGGTCCTTATGCTAGCAAGAACAACCTACACAAGCAAGTACTAGCTCTCTACTCAAGGTAAACTAGGAAAGTAATGCAAGAGTGAGAAACTTGTTATACCAACGTGTAGGGGCTATGAACCAATCACTTAGGGAAGAAGATGAATCAATCAACACTATGAGATAAAGAACCAATCACCAACACAATGAACAAGTTGATTTGTTCACCCGGAGTTCGCTTGTACACCGACAACTACTCTCCGGTTGTGCCGACCAACACAGGGATGGTGTTTGAGCTAGGCGGTGCCCTTGCTAGCCTCAACACACCACTCAACAAGTGTGGTACCCAAAGCATGAGCAATGTATTCCTTGCACTTTGTCTTCCCGACGAGGAGTGCGTAATCCTCTCACAAATCAACCGGAGGTGGCCAAGAAACAATCACCTCTTCTTGCCAACGCCTCCACCACTTCACCAAGCCGGCTAGGAGCGGTGCCTCCAAGAGAAACGGAAATCCACCGTCTCACAACGATCCTCAAGTGTCTCTAGATGCAAGAACTTCGATGCAATGCACTTGGATCACTCTTCTCTCAAGAATGAAGCTCAAATCAAGAATGAGAGAGGAGGGAGGCTTGCTTGCTTGCTCAAAGGTGTTAGGAATGATTCAAAATGTCCAGAGAGAGAGCAAGAGGCAGCCAAGGGGGTACATATAGGCCACACCACGAAATGTGGTGGAAAGGGTGAAAGCCACGCCGCGGCTCGGCCGGGCCGCATCGACCGGACTCACCGGTGAGTCCGGTCGGTGGGTCCGTCACAACCGACAAGCCGAACCGACCTGGCCGACCTCCTCGCCTCCGTGCGTCCGGTCGCGCATCCGATCGATGCATCCGGTCAGCACGGATGCTTCGGTCGGTGCGTCCGGTCACCCGTCGACGCCCGACCACGGAAACATGCTCTCGCGGGACGCGACCGACCGGACCGTCCGGTCACTTCCGACCAACTTCGGTCGGTCGAGGCGTCCGGTCACGCGCGAGCTACGGCTTCGTCGTTTTTGTCGCCGTTCCTTCGCCTTTGCTCCAAACCGACTTCCGTCACTTGTTTCTTGTTGCCGACACGCCGAAGAACACCTCGACATCATGTGTTAGCATTTTCAAAACCATTTTCGACAAGGACGGAGTTAGCACTTTAGGTTAGAATGCATGCATATGAGACTTGAACCTAAAGGCACGTGAGGATCGATATGTACGAAAGTTTCCCCTCTTTATAGTACGGCTTATCGATCCTATAACCACCCACACCCTCTATGGTGTCTTGGGTGTGAAATCAAAAGCCCTATGGTTATACCTTTGCCTTGGGGACAATTGATCTCCAAAACTCCACCGAGTTGCATGCTTGATCACCTTTTGGATCACCTCGATCCATCCTCCATGATCACAATGCACCAACTCTGGCCCGACCAATCTCCAATCATGTCAAACACTTAGCATTGAGAGATTAGTCCTTAGGTGTCACTAATTAGCCAAAACCAAACAAGAGATCTTCAATCTCCCCTTTTTGGTAATTGGTGACAACCCGCATAAAGGTTTTATGATTAATGTTTTTGAACATACCAACGGTTGTCCAAGCATTTTGCTTACAATCATAGGATTGGACAATCATCATAGTTCGGTTTTGGTAGCATGAGCTCTCCCTACATGTATGCCACGAGTTTGGGACGAAGCATTGCATACATGTATGAATATTGAAATTGAGGGTGAGCTATGTTACCAAAATGATGCTTAAGGTGAAAGGAATGGACCTTTGAAGCGTGATACCAATCGGAGTTGCGCCATTTTCACCATACAAGCATCAAGGTAACTAGATTTTCATCAAAACTCAAAGTATCATGTGAGATCACATTATAAGCAAGGTACTTGAATTAAGAGCGGAATTTAGAAAATCTAGCTAGCTCCTATGCATGCTAGTTATCAACCACTTGTAAAGCATCTTACTTAACTAGCATACACCACACAAGCATGTATATAGAATTTAAATACATGTGCAATGAGAAAGTCATATGTTAGTGCACAATCAAATGCAACAAATTGTCTATGAGCTTGCTCCCCCTTCTTGTGTGAACCACTTGAAAACTCATGAACCACATGAGAGGTTTTCAAAAACATGTGAAATTTTAATTTTCCAAAACCTTTCATGCACTAATCTCTCCCCCTTTGTCGACAATTTCCATAAAAGGTATGACCATGTTGTGTTATGGAAGAGAGAATAGTGCTCAAATTTAATCAAATTTGGATCACTTGTCAAACATATATTTCGGTTTGAACCAAAGACAAGCTTCTTCACACCTCATGACAAGGGTTATCTTGTCTATGTTGAAGCATATGTGTGAAAAGATAGCCAAATTCAACACTTGAGATTGCAAACCCATAAACATGTCATATGTCATCACTAGATCAAACAAGCATAAATAGCAATAGTGATGGCATACATACATTGAAATCCTTTGATTTTCCATGAATGCTTCCTAAGGTACAAGTTATATGTCTATATGTTCTAACAAGTCCTTAGTTATCATGAATGCCATGTCAAACAATGATACCTTTGCTTTGCTTGATGGAGGGGCATGTCATGATAGTGGGGTGCATTCAACTCATGTTGGAGAAGTCAAGGATATTCAACTCATTTCTTAGCTTGCAAAACCTCTTCTCATCTAGTGGTTTGGTAAAGATGTCGGCCAATTGATCTTCGGTGCCAATAGGTTGGATAGCAATGTCACCCTTTTGTTGATGATCTCTAATGAAGTGATGCCTTATGTCAATGTGCTTGGTTCTTGTATGTTGGACCGGGTTTTGAGTCATCTTACAAGCACTCTCATTGTCACAATACAAAGGCACATGATGGAAATCAAATCCATAATCCTTCAATGTTGATCTCATCCATAGCAATTGTGCACAACAACTATCGGCACTAATGTATTCGGCCTCGGCGGTTGAAAGTGTTACACCGGTTTGCTTCTTTGAGGACCAAGATACTAGAGATCTTCCAAGGAATTGACAAGTGCCACTTGTGCTTCGTCTATCAACCTTGCATCCCCCATAGTCGGAGTCCGAATATCCAATAAACTCAAAGTTTGACCCCTTGGGATACCATAGCCCAACATTTTGTGTGTGCTTCAAGTACCTCAATATCCTCTTTGATGCGGTGAGGTGACTCTCTCTAGGTGAGGATTGAAATCTTGCACACTTGCCAAAACTAAACATCACATCGGGCCTAGAAGCGGTCACATAGAGTAAACTTCCAATCAATGACCTATAGTACCTTTGATCAACCATATTGCCACTTCCATCATTGTCCAATGATCCATTGGTACCCATTGGTGTATTGATGCCTTTTGCATCTTGCATGCCAAACTTGTTGATCATGTCTCTAATGTACTTTCCTTGACTAATGAAGGTGCCATTCTTCATTTGCTTGATTTGAAGACCAAGGAAGTATGTGAGCTCTCCAAGCATAGACATTTCAAACTCTTTTGCTATCATCTTGGCAAACTCTTCACAATACTCTTGATTTGTTGATCCAAATATGATATCATCAACATATATTTGCATGACAAACAAATCATTGCCAATCTTTTTGGTGAATAGAGTAGTGTCAACTTTGCCCATTTTGAAGCCTTTCTTGAGTAAAAAGTCTCTCAACCTCTCATACCATGCTCTAGGTGCTTGCTTCAACCCATACAATGCCTTGTTCAACTTGTATACATGGTTGGGATGATGGTAATCTTCAAAACCGGGTGGTTACTCAACATACACTAGCTCATTGATGAAGCCATTGAGAAAAGCACTCTTGACATCCATTTGATAGAGCTTGATGTTGTGTGCACATGCATAGGCCAATAAGATTCTAATTGCCTCTAATCTTGCAACCGGAGCATATGTTTCACCAAAGTCAAGACCCTCAACTTGAGTGTAACCTTGTGTAACTAGTCTTGCTTTGTTTCTCACAACAATGCCATCTTCATCTTGCTTGTTCTTGAACACCCATTTGGTTCCAATGACATTATAGTCCTTTGGTCTCTCTACCAATTCCCAAACCTTGTTTCTATCAAAGTTGTTGAGCTCCTCTTGCATTGCAATGACCCATTCTTCATCTTTCAAGGCATCATCAACCTTTTCGGGCTCCTCTTATGACACAAAAGCAAAGTGTTCACAAAAGGCCGCTAGTCTTCCTCTTGTTTGTACTCCACTTGCAATGTCACCAACAATTTGATCAATTGGGTGATCTCTAGCTATGCTTGAGCTTTGGAGTATTGGAACTTGGTTACTTGGGCTTGGTTGATCACTTGTGGTTGCTTGAGATGATGTACTAGCTTATTGTTGATCTTGAACTTGAGCACCACTAGCTTGAGTGATTTGCACTTCATCTTTGTCATCATCAACTTGAGTTGGCCTTATATCACCAATGTCCATGCCTCTCATGGCATTTACCAATTGAGTTTCACTAACATCATTGAGGTTCTCATCTTCATCTTGAGACCCATTGGTTTCATCAAATTCTACATCGTGGACTTCTTCCAATATGCCACTTGAGTTGTTCCACACTCTATATGCTTTGCTTGTGGTGGAATAACCAAGTAGGAACCCCTCATCACACCTCTTGTCAAACTTGCCAAGTCTTGCACCCTTCTTCAATATGTAGCATTTGCACCCAAATACTCTAAAGTATGCAATGGTTGGCTTTCTTCCATTCAATAGCTCATAAGGTGTCTTGTTCATCATGGGATGGCAATATAATCTATTGATGTAGTGGCATGCGGTGTTGATTGTTTCGGCCCAAAATGATTGACTCACATTGTACTCACTAAGCATTGATCTTGCCATCTCATTGAGAGTCCTATTCTTCCTCTCAACTAGGCCATTGGATTGTGGTGTGTACTTGGCCGAAAGTTGATGCATGATTCCATAATCATCACAAAGCTCATCAACCCTTGTGTTTTTGAACTCACTACCATTATCACTTCTCACTTTCTTCACTATGATATCAAACTCATTGTGCACCCTCTTGAGAAATGTCTTGAACAATGAATACACATGACCCTTTTCATTGAGAAAGAACACCCAAGTGAATCTTGTATAGTCATCTATAATCACAAATCCATACTTGTTGCCACCAATGCTTGTATATACGGTTGGGCCAAACAAGTCAATATGGATCAAATCAAATGCCTTGCAAGTACTCATGAAGCTCTTCTTTGGATGAGTCGGCTTGACATGCACTACATAGCTTGTCCTTATCAAAGTGAACATCCTTCAAGCCTCTCACTAGATCATGTGTCACTAACTTGTTGAGTTGCTTCATGCCAACATGACCAAGTCTTCTATGCCATAGCCAACCCATGCTAGATTGAGATATCAAGCATGTACTAATTTGAGTCTCACTTGCACCAAAATCCACAAGATAGAGGTTGTCAAATCTTATTCCCTTGAAGATCAAGCTTGAATCTTTTGTGTTCACTATCTCAACACTATCTTTACCAAAGATGCACTTGTAACCAAGATCACAAATTTGTGCCACCAAAAGCAAATTGTACTTCAATATGTCAACTAGTGCCACATTTGATAATGTCAAGTCATTGGTTATTGCAACCTTACCTATGCCTTGAATCTTACCACTTTTGCTATCACCAAATGTAATAGGTTTGCCATTCTCTTGAGTTGAATCAATGATGTTGAACTTCCTTGCATCACCGGTCATATGTTGAGTGCACCCACTATCAAGAATCCAATGATTGCCCCCAATCTTGTAATTCACCTACAAGGAAATCAATAATATTTAGGTACCCATTTGCCTTTGGGTCCTTAGAGGTTAGCAACCAAAGCCTTTGGTACCCAAATTACCTTCTTCTTTGGGCCAACAATGGGTGTACCAACAAACTTTGCCTTGATACCCTTCTCACCCTTGGTAAGCAAATAACAAGAATCAAAAGATATGGAATGCACTTTGCTTGATTTCTTGTTCATGTTGATTTTAGCACATTTTAGCTCTTGATGCCCCACTTGCTTGCATCTATTGCAATAGAGCCCATTGTTCTTCACAAATTTAGGCTTTGGAGTAGCAAAGACCTTCTTGTCTTTCTTGGGGACATAGCCTAAGCCTTCCTTGTTAAGGGAAAACCTTTGGCTACCCAAGCACTTTAGCAAGTGGGCATCCCCACCATATGCCTTACCCAAGGTGTGGGTGAGCTCATCCACCTCTCTTTTGAGAGTCTCATTCTCAACCTTTAGTGATGAATCTAAAATTACTCCATCACTACTAGTAGAGCTTGAGTGGGTTCATGTGGATGTGGAAGGGATGGATGGTTCTTCAACATCAACCACATAGGGTTCATCTATGATGTCACATGTTAAACCAACATCCTTCTTGATGATTGAGCAAGCTCTATCATTCTTCTCTAAGAGCAAGGCATGGGCTTTCTTAAGCCTTGTATGAGCTAGCTCCAATTCCCCATGGTCTTCCTTTAGACCCTCATGGGTGGCCTCTAGCTCACTAAAGTTTTGCTCTAGAGTTTTCACACTCTTTTACAAAGCTTTGCATTCCTTGTCCTTAGTCTTAAGCATGATATGAGTTTGCTTAAGCATCTCTAAGAGGTCATCTCTAGTGGGTTCATCATCATCATCATCATCACTATCATATTTTACTTCATTATCACTTAGTTCATCATGCTCATGCAATGATACCTTAGTGGCCTTAGCTATGAAGCATGAAGGTGATGAGCCGAAGAGGAATGACTTCTTGTGTTGGCCAATTGCACTCATGGCCTTGGGCTTCTCTTCCTCTTCATCGGATGAACCATCACTATCCTAAGAGCAAACAAATGCACCATCATTTGTCTTCTTGAAGGTCATTGACTTGCTCTTCTTGTTGGTCTTGCCACCCTTGTTTGCCTTGTGCATCTCTTTCTCTTTCTTGATTGGGCAATCGGCAAGAACGTGATAAGGGCTATCACACTCAAAGCATTTTCTTAGCTCTTCATGGCCCTTGGATGAATCATTTTTTCTCTTAGAGCCTTGCCCAAACTTCTTGCTCTTCAAGACCTTGTTAAAGTTCCTCACAAACATAGCAAATTCTTGATCAATCTCATCAAGATTGACTTCCTCATCATCTCCTTCTTGAGCCTTGGACTTGCCCTTGGCCTTGGATGAGGTGGTGGCGGCCTTGAATGCCACAACCTTCTTGTTCTTGTCATCTTCCTTCTCTTCCTCATCCTCCATGCCATCAACTTTCTCATCGATAAGCACTTCACCAAGTAAGTCACTAGGTGTCATGGTGTCCAAAGCACCCCGAAAGAGAATCTTCCTCAACATGGCAAATCTCTTGGGCAAGCACATTAAGAATTTGTGCCCAAAGTCACGGTCTAGGGTCTTCACACCCAATGCCTTGAGATCATTCACAATTACTTGGAGCCTATGGAATGTCTCCGGTATGCTCTCATCTTTCTTCATCTTGAAGTTCTCAAATTCACTCTTGAGAACATACAATTTGACACTTTTCACCACCTTTGTGCCCTCATAGGTCTCACATAACTTCTCCCAAACCTCACTTGCCTTCTCAAGGTCTTTGATGCCTTCAAACACCTTGACATCCATGCCATTGTACAAAGTGTTCAATGCCATGGTGTTGCATTGCTTGTTGGACTTGTCGGTGGGAGTGAGGTTGGTGGGATCAAGGATGACATAATCCTTCTCGGTCACCTCTCATACTTGGTCATTGATTGATCCCAAGTACATTCTCATGCATCTCTTCCAATAGTTAAAATTCTTGACCCCATCAAAAAAAGGAGGCTTTCCCCCAACATGGTTGAACACAACATTAGCCATTGCTTCACACCAAGGTTGTTAAGCCTTCAAATATGGTGACCACGGCTCTGATACCACTTGTAAGGTCCTAGATGGCTAGAGGGGGGGTGTGAATAGCCTATAAAAATCTTCTACAAGCTCAACTAAACAAACCGATTAGTATAAAACACGGCGTAAAGCGGTTTGCACTAGCTCTAGTGGTCAAGCAAGCCTTCTAGTGACAAGACTAAAGATTTCTATGATCTCTAGTTCACTCAAGGTCTATGTCACTACTCTAGCTAATGAACAATCCTAATATGGTCCTTATGCTAGCAAGAACAACCTACACAAGCAAGTGCTAGCTCTCTACTCAAGGTAAACTAGGAAAGTAATGCAAGAGTGAGAAACTTGTTATACCAACGTGTAGAGGCTATGAACCAATCACCGGGAAGAAGATAAATCAATCAACACTATGAGATGAAGAACCAATCACCAACACAATGAACAAGTTGATTTGTTCACCCGGAGTTCGCTTGTACACCGACAACTACTCTCCGGTTGTGCCGACCAACACAAGGATGGTGTTTGAGCTAGGCGGTGCCCTTGCTAGCCTCAACACACCACTCAACAAGTGTGGTACCCAAAGCACGAGCAATGTATTCCTTGCACTTTGTCTTCCCGACGAGGAGTGCGTAATCCTCTCACAAATCAACCGGAGGTGGCCAAGAAACAATCACCTCTTCTTGCCAACGGCTCCACCACTTCACCAAGCCGGCTAGGAGCGGTGCCTCCAAGAGAAACGGGAAATCCACCGTCTCACAACGATCCCCAAGTGTCTCTAGATGCAAGAACTCGATGCAATGCACTTGGATCACTCTTCTCTCAAGAATGAAGCTCAAATCAAGAATGAGAGAGGAGGGAGGCTTGCTTGCTTGCTCAAAGGTGTTAGGAATGATTCAAAATGTCCAAGAGAGAGAGCAAGAGGCAGCCAAGGGAGGATATATAGGCCACACCACGAAATGTGGTGGAAAGGGTGAAAGCCACGCCGCGGCCGACTCACCGGAGTCCTCGGTGGGTCCGGTCACAACCGACAAGCCGAACCGACCCGCTGACCCCCGCCTCTCCGTGCGTCCGGTCGTGCATCCGATCGATGCGTCCGGTCAAGACCGGATGCTTCCGGTCGGTGCGTCCGTCACCCGTCGACGCCCGACCCGAAACATGCTCTTTGCCGACGCAGCGGACCGGACCGGTCCGGTCACTTCCGACCAGCTTCCGGCCGGTCGCGGCCCGGCCACGCCAGAGCTGCGAAAACTTCGTCGTTTTGTCGCCGTTCCTTCGCCTTTGCTCCAAACCGACTTCCGTCACTTGTTTCTTGTTGCCCGACACGCCGAAGAACACCTCGACACCATGTGTTAGCATTTTCGAAACCATTTTTGACAAGGACGGAGTTAGCACTTTAGGTTAGAATGCATGCATATGAGACTTGAACCTAAAGGCATGTGAGGATCGATATGTACGAAAGTTTTCCCCTCTTTATAGTACGGCTTATCGATCCTATAACCACCCACACCCTCTATGGTGTCTTGGGTGTGAAATCAAAAGCCCTATGGTTATACCTTTGCCTTGGGGACAATTGATCTCGAAACTCCACCGAGTTGCATGCTTGATCACCTTTTGGATCACCTCGATCCATCCTCCATGATCACAATGCACCAACTCCGGCCCGACCAATCTCCAATCATGTCAAACACTTAGCATTGAAAGATTAGTCCTTAGGTGTCACTAATTAGCCAAAACCAAACAAGAGATCTTCACTTGGAGATTCAGCTCGTCCTCGAGCTAGAAGTCCGGATAGATTTTGTTGAATAATTCCGCATCTTCCCATGAAGCATCTATAGCGAGGTTTGTTCTTCCATTTGATGAGCACTTGAAGGCGACATTGGCGGACTCTCGTTTTTGAGCATTAATTCAGGTTCGGGGACCGGTGTGCCATTATGAATCCGAGGTAATTCGGAATATATGTAGGTATCTCTCCACGGTGTGGTTTGAGCATGCTGACATGAAAGGCGTTGTGTATACGGGTTCCAGGCGGTAAATTCAATGCATATGTTACTAGTGTAATGATCTTGTCTTTGAAGGGTCCAAAATATTTAGGAGAGAGCTTGGCTTTGTGTAAATCGAGATATTGTTGCTACGAGCGGGATAAAAGTTTGAGTCAAACATAATCACCCACTTTAAATTCTCTCATGCGTATGTTTAGCATCAAAATATTTGCGGTAATAATCACGAGATAAGCGCAAACGAACCTTTGTCCGATTGAGAAAAATATCCCGGCTGAGTTAGTAAATCATCCACCGCTGGTAATGTTGTCTCACCCGGATGATAACCACGAATAGTAGGGGATCACGCCCATACACAAGTTTGGACGGCGTTGTTTTGGTCGATACATGATATGAAGTATTATAGCAATATTCAACCCAAGGTAACCATCTTACCCAATCTTTTGGTTTGTGTCCGGTCAAGCAAATTGCAGATACATCGTAATAATTTTATTGGCGACCTCGGCTGGCCATCCGCTTGAGGATGATAAGGCGATGTTGGTGACAAAATAATGTTGGATAGACGGAAAATTTCTTGCGTAATTGACTCATGAAGATGACATCCCCTGTCACTAACCAGCGATCTTGGCAAGCCATGTAGTCTAACAATCTACGAGAAAAATTTTTGAGCTCTTTGAAGTTCTTTGTATACGGATGAGAGAGGGGTATAAAGTGAGCATACTTGGATAGACAATCAACCCTTTGTTAAGATTACCGATTTAGATCCAACTTTCGGAAGGGCTTCAATGAAATCCATTGAGATATCCTCCCAAAGGACGTGCAATTGTACCATAATCCATTATAAACTTATGTAGTAACTAGCGAGTCCCTTAAAGCCTCGCAATTCACGGAGAGTTGTGGGGAGCGGCCAAGCGGTGGCGACCTCAATTTTCTCCGGCTCAATGACCACTCAAAGATCCCGATATAATATGTCCCAAATAACCCAATTGTGATTGACCAAAGAGGCATTTAGATTTCTTTAAAAAGATATTATGAGATGCTAGTACCTTGAAAACCTCTTCCACATGGTGGAGATGCTCGAACCGAGGATTTGCTAAATATCGAGGATATCATCAAAGAAAACCAGCACAAACTTACGCGAGTAACGGTCCCAATATATCATTCATCAAAGCTTGAAAAGTTGAAAGTGCATTGCATAATCCAAATGGCATGACCAAAAACTCAAAGTGCCCATGATGTGTGTCCCCGGAAGCCTGTCTTTTCGATGTCAGGGGGATGCATGCGCACTGGTGATAGCTTTGGCGAAGATCTAATTTGGTGAAGAATTTAGCACCTTCTAGTTAGCCCGATAATTCAAAGCAATAACCGGTATTAGAAATTTGTCTTTCAAGGTATTACTATTGGGCTCCCGTAATTAACACAAAAAACGCCAAGTCGATCATGTTTTTGACAAGAAGGACGGTGATGAGAATGGCGAAGTGCTATACGGATGATACCTTGATGAAGCATGTCCGCACATTGTCGTTCCAGTTCATTTTTTTTACGTATCGAGGGTAACGATAAGGGCGAACGACGGTCGGTGAGTGAGATCCTTAAGATGAATTCTATGATCATAACACCGTTGAGGTGGGAGCCCCCGAAGGCTCTACGAAAAGTTGTTGGAATTTGCATAACGGAGAGGATCCATTGGCACGTCGGGGAGAAAGTATATGAATACACGGTTGGGAATTGTCTCTTTAGAGAGCTGTGCCATGTGATCGGCTGTCCTTTCCGCCAAAACTTCATAATAAGTTTATTAAAATTCAGACAATATTTCCCAAGGAACTCGGCCCAGTCAAACCAAAAAACAACATCATAGCCTCCTAATTTTATCTTTGAAAAAAGTCTGTTTTGAAGCTTTCAAGTGCAATAGAAAATTCAATATCATCATACCTTCCCACATTTGTTATGTGTTGTCCATTGGCGACAACAACTTTGAGCGGACGGTGTAAAGAAGAACTTTGGAGGCCGGTTTCATAGCCAAATCGAGAATCCAGAAAATTGTGTGTTGAACGAGAATCCAATAGAGCCAATAAATTGGTGCCATTTATATTGATAATTAATTGCATGGTAGGACAAGTGGATATGCCGGTTAACCCATGAACTGATATTTGAATATCGAATATCCTCTTGTGCGTACCTTTGAGTTATGTTGACGGGAAAGCTGTATAGAGGCGTCTAGCAAGTGCTATGGCCGTTTCAATATCGGTGGTTGATGTAGTTGGGCGTCGATGCGAATCGGAGGTGCTAACCCGGCAATATAAAGCATAGCTTCTTTGTTTGGGGAGAGGTGTTGTACCTTGTTCGGCGTTCTTTGTGAGCGTATTAGTGTACCCGTCCAAATCTCCCGTCGGCATGATCTTTGTCGGATCACCAAGATGATTGTGTAGTGGAGTTCCAAAACGTCGGTAATAGCTGCAGAAAAATTACGGCCAAGTTGGTTGACCGACTTCGTTTTCCCAATGAATAAACCAAGATAATGCGTTCCTTGGAGATGGAAGCGAAGCGAGAGCTGCATCGATCTGTATTAATAATTCCTTGAGCGAGAAAAAAATTTATCGCACTTGTACGACCAATGAGAAGGGTCACCCTTGCCATCATACTCGGAAAAAATAATTTAATATTATTGCTGGTACGTCTGGGATTTTCTACGGCAAGAATTTAGGTGAAAATTGCAGGAGTAATTTCTTGGGGAATTTACGTATCAAATTTGAGATAAAAATTCGGACTGTCCCATTTGTTGGATGGAGGAATCGGAGGTGCGGTGGATGGAGGGCTCATCGTGTCTCACAGGACTGAAGAGAGCGCTTGGAGGGCGGGATGTACTTAGCCGATGATGGGGCTGAATTAGCCTCCATGGCTTTGGCCTCCATGGCTGCGATGTACTGCGTCGATGATCCTGTTGGCGTTCGCCATGATGGATTGTCCCAAAGTACGGGCCATTGGATCGTCGGTCTCCGGATACCAATCTGTCACAACCCGTTTTCGATCAACGCGAGAGGAAGAACGAGAGGGGTGACGTGGCGTAGAGATCGTTGAATTGTCGGCGAAGAGGCGGTACTGGCGGCGGCGCTTTGGGGCAGCGCGAACGCCAATAAATGGTATGTGGCGTGGCGCGGCGGCGGGCGGCAATTGGCGGGCGGTGAGGCACGGCGGCCCATGAGGAGATATTTGAGAGCTAGGGTAAACCCTAAATTATTTTCTTCTTAATCGTCTCACGATAGTTGCCCCCATATTTATATGAGGGGTTTACAATTGCTAACGGGCCGAGGCCCATTAGTCTTTTCGACTCTCTTTATTTTAATCTAATAATTATAATAATAAAGCTAAATAATAATTAAATATTCAGCCACTCCGCTTATCTCGGGCGACTATTGGTGAAGTCGACATGGCAACTCGCCAAAAGAGTAAGTCGGATTTAATCAATAACTCGATTTCAATGCACGCTTTCGAAAAAAAGTTCTAACAAAAATACTTCTAAAGAGGGCCACGATCTTTTTTTTGGGTAGTTGTTTCAATCCTTTTTTGAGTTATAGTATTTTTTTTTTTTTTGCAAATTACTTCTTTCTGTCCTAAAGAACATAATTCTTATTTCCTGAAAAGTCAAACAATTTCAAGTTTGACCAAATCTGTAAAAAAAAAAATTAATGATACATAATAATTATCATCAAATCAATTTCGAAATATATTTCATAGTAGATCTATTGGAAGACATAAATGTTGATATTGTTTTTTTTATAAACTTGATCATTTTAATTATCCAAACTTAGAATTGTATTGGTTGAGTGGAGATACTCATACACATACGCACACTTAGATTTATAGTCGAAGAGATTTAAATTTATGGTCAAGTGAAAGAAAAGGTGTGTTGCGAGTTGCGACTAGCAGAGTAATTTTTAACATTCCACGACATCTAGGTTTCCATTGTTGTAGAAAACACGTTAAGGCTTCCGTTTGTTTATCATGATGGTTGTTCCGCTGGATGATCTAGAATGCCTGAGATGGAACTATTTTTTACAACAAGGCCTTGTAGTATTGCTGATTGGAAACATGCTCTCATCAAGAAAAAACTTGGCTTGGTGTGCATAAGGCCAAGAAGAAAATTTCAGACTCACTTTTTTTGTGGAGAGAGAACCATTTGTAATTGTCTTTTTTCCTCCTTTGGGCTTTGCAAGCTTTGTAACTTGTACATAGTCTATTCTTTATATCTTTTTGTTCATATTAATAAGAAAACAAGAATAGGTAGGGAGCTTCTCTGCTGATTTCCTCAGAAAATGGTTGTACTACCACCTAATGTGCACATGAATTCAGAGAACATGTGGAAGTTTTGTCTTGTTGACGTGGAGTGGAAAAAAAAACCAGTCACGGAACTTCGTTGCTGGTTCAAACAGTGCGCCATTAGGTATGAAGTTGCTTTCACATGGCACATATGTATTGTAGTTAAAGTTAGTCACAAAGCCTAAAGACATAGAATATATGGCACCTTGGTGTTATTAGGTCGTCCTTGCCTTTTTTAAACAACTTGTGATTAAATTGCTAGTGATTTGTACGCGTGCAACAAGTTCCTTTGGAATTTGCATTGGACTCTACTGATCAGGATATATGTCGTCATGGAATTTGCTTGCCAGTGGCTAGCCCAATAATTTGTTTGACGTACATTGCGTCAAAGAAATTGAAGTTTCTTAAAAATTGACTTTATTAACAAATATATTTTGCTCACAGAGATCGAAATCCATGAAGCTACCAGCAGGGAACAGAATAGTTTGCTGAATTCAGGCAGTTGAACAGAATAGAACTTCTCTCCGGCATGGATTTCCGATCCAAATCCTCGAATACAAGCTGCATTTGCACTATCGTGTTGCAATAATGGATGAAGGAGGTGCAGGGTGAACAGGAAAGACCAAGATGCCCTCGATGTTGACTTCACTGACGACCTTTCCTCATGGCTTCTATCTAAAATGCAGATTGAACCAATCCATATCCATATAAGTGCAAAATGGAATCCTATTGGAAAAAAAGGTCGATATGATGTTGTCGCGTCGTCCACTACAACGTGAAGAAGGTGATCGACAGGAGGGTGCTTCCATTCATCGAAGGCGTATTTGTCATTTGTGTTTTCGTTTATTAGTATGTCATGTGGACCCAGTGGTCAGGGTGTATTAAGGGGGTATTTTAAACCCGCGTCGTGTCCGACTTGACAAGTTAAAATTTCTGAATCGTGTCGATCTCGCCAACCAGAGGGTTTGCTCTGGGGGCGTATCGCGAACTCATGTGCTTTGTGTGCTGCTCACGTCGGCGGCGATCGCCGGCGGCCAGGGGTGTGACAGATGTGAGTGAGGGATCAAAGAACTTGGTTGGATATGTGGTAATGAATCTCTGATTTGGGTCCACCATAAGTGATGAGATTCCCGGTAGGCATATGTGATGTCTTCCTTTTACCCACCCAATGGTTGCGAGTAGGATCTACTCACTTGTCTAAATAAAATTTCTATATGATTTTGTACATGTAAAAGTTTCTTAAATTTGATTGGGTTTGTATAAAATGTTAGCAACATTTATGTGGGGGATCAATATTTTGGATGACCCCAATCCGTCAATCAAGACCCTCTGACATCATGTCTCAGAGGATTCTAACCAAGGACCTCTCCTCCACCCATGGTCGCCTACAGCGGGAGCAGATTATACGGCGCACGAGCTCTTTCACAAGCAGAGACCTCTTTCCGCCTCGCTCGAGGTCTCCGTCGTCGACCTTTTCGAATGCGTACTCGAGCTCTCGAAGCGAGACCTCTTTCCGCTTCGCTCGAGGTCCCCTGCCGACGGCCCCTTCAAGTTTGTGCGCTAGAGCTCTCGGGCGCGACCTCTCTCCGGTCGCTCGAGCTCGAGCTCGGCGAACCGCTCAACAAACGCCCGTCTCACGGCTCGTCCCCGGGCGTCCACGCGGAAGGCGCAAATACGAGGAGTTGGCCAACCACTCCCTGGCAGGCACCGAGGCCATGCGGAGGCACGATGGAAAGAGCGGCCCGCACGTCACCCGCCCATGCCACGATGACTCCAACGGTGCGTCCACCGATGCAAGCGGTACGGCGACGTGCGCATACCTCATCCACGGCATGGACACCCCACGCCCGGCGGGACCGATTCAACCACGATTGGGGTCGGTCGCGACCCTTTACCGCCACCTGGACCGGGATTGGCGTGCGGCGACGACCAATTTGGCATCCAAGGCCGTCAAGAGCTCAGAGAGGGCCCCGGCCAACCAAAGAGCTCGATCCAGAGCTCGATCGTCGTATCCTGTCTACTCGGCAACTCCGCCATCATGACCGGAGACGCGCACTACCCGTCGACGCCATCGTCGGCGACATGGGCACCCCATACCGAAGGGACGGCTTCCAACTACGGTCAAGGGGCGGCGACGCATGACCACCGCCCATGCCCGACCGCCATGCGGCGGCGACAGTTCTCGGCATCCAAGGCCGCCGAGAGCTCGAGGTAGCTGTTGGCCAACCCACGAGCTTCGCTCGAAAGAGCTCTTCGCTGACGGTACAAGTATCACATTGTTCCACCTACCCCGCCCCAACTTCGGAGAGCTCACATGTTCTATCCCCCTTGCTACTATAAAAGGAGGGGTAGGGTCTTGATTTGGGGCAAGCAAGAAAAGAAGAAGAACAAACGCACCCGGCTCTTCTCGCACCTGCATCCTCACTCTCATATTGGCACTTGCCTCAATCATAGAGACTTGGGGCCCCCCTCCTCTCTCGCTCGCTTATGCGCACCCGGTGCGAGCATTTGAGCTCGGATAGTGAGCGCCTTTGGACTAGGGAGCCCGACTTTGCCCCGAACAGTATAAATCCTGTGTCATTGTCTCGAGCTAGGCCATTCGAGAGTCCGCACTAGCCACCATTGCGTGGCGGTGGTATTAGACCCACGACGGTTGGCGCGCCCGAGGTAGGGGCGGCGCTAGTGCGACGATCTTCCACTCCGATGGCTAGCCCGTCGATACCGCCCGGCCGGGCGGCCGTGTTGCGCCGGCACCGCCGACTTCACCGGCCCTGATCCGGCCCGAAGTCACTCGCGGAGCCGTCTTCACCCGCCCGATGCGGCGTGAGGACATTCCCGGGCGCCTCAGCGACACCACCGATTCCATCCTCGCCGACATGGGGCGGGACTCCGTCAAGCCCGTTAGCCCCATCCCGCGCGGCGGCAGATCGCTTCTTATACGATCAAGGACCTCCTCCCGACATCCTCGGACGCGCGAGCCTACGCGGGCTGTTCGCGATGTCACCTTCTCTCCATCGCCAACGTCGTCCCTCCGGCTCGCCCGGCGAAGACGCGCCGGCGGTGGAAAAATTCACGACGGCATACGCCAAGATGTACCCGACGGCCAGCCGGGTCTCCCCTTTTTTGGGGCGATGAGCCGGAAGGCATCGGTCCATGAGCTCGAGCTCGCCCTCGATGGGATGAGCCTCACGGATCTGCGACCCCCACGTCGGTGTTACGTGTGCCACGCCCCGGCGGGGCCACGGCGTCCATTCCCAGCGACTCGGCGCGCGCCCAGGACTCCGCCCGGCGGCGCCAACGTGACCCGCCCGTCGATCCACGCCAAGGCCGGCTGGAGGAGCTCGAGGAGCTCGAGAGCGCGGCTCGGGAGCGCGAGGCCCTCCTCGCTGAGCAAGAAGCAAGGGCGCCTCCAAGGGCGGCCCGCGGGCGAGGCGTCGTGACCGTATCAAGCTGCGACAACGATGCCGAGCAACTCCCGCCGGTGTTCGGGAGAGCCTCCCACACGGCGGCCGCCGCGGCGCCAAGAAGCGCCCGATCCCGAGGACCCCGGGCACGCGCCGAGCCACGGCGGATCAAGAAGCTCGTGGCGGAGGCGATACATGGCAGGTGGCAAGCTCCCGCATCGCCGCCGTCGACCGGGGAAGACCACGAGGCCTCCTCTCATCCGAGAGGTCCGCAGCGCCGGCGGATCGGCGAGGAACCGCCGACGCCGACGCGACACCATCAACGCCCGACGGAAGGCGGAAGCCAGCGCGTACAGCGCGCCCCGGGGACGACGACAAGCCCCGCCCGCGGCGACTACGAAGCAGCCAAATCACGACAATCGCCGCGGAGGGCGTCATGACGGCGACGAGACAAGGGCCGCGAGCCCCACGCCGAAACGCCGCCAACGGTCCGTCTCGGCGAGATCGCGGCGCTCGAGCTCGAGCTCAAGGAGGCCAGGGCTTTCGGCTCGCGCATACACGACGCTCCCTTCCCTTCGTTTCGGGCTCCGACCTCGGTGCAGAAGTACAGGGGGAGACCGACCCGCCACGGCTCGAAGACTACCGCCTCGGTTGTCAAGCGGGAGGCGCCGGCAGCGACTACTTCATCATCCGCAACCTGCCCCTCTATCTTGCGGTCGGCCCGTTCTTGGCTCGAGCACTGCGGGGAGGGCACCATCCGCGGCCCCGGGAGGATTTGCGAGGCGTCTTCGTCGGCAACTTCCGAGGCACCTCACGCCGAGCCAAGTACGACACAGGATCTCGGGGATGCAAGCGAGAAGAAGGGGGAGAGCTCGCGACTACATCGGCGCTTCTCTAAACTCTGCAACAACCCTCCGAGGCCTCCGGCTCCGAGATCATCAGCGTTTACCTTCGGCACCACTTGCGAGAGTCTCATCCGCGAGCTCGGCGTCAAGCCTAAGTCCGTGAAGGAGCTCCTCGACCTCGCCACGGACACGCCGAGGGAGAGGACCGTCTCGCAGTCACGGGCAAGGGCAAGCCCACAAGCGACGCCGAGGCCGCGGGCGGATCCAGCTCCCACCCCGCAAGAGGAAGAACGGGAAGAACAAGCGCGCCCCGTGACGGCGGCGACGAGTTTGTCGCCATCGCGGACAAGCGCAAAACCCCCGCGAAGGGGAAAAGGCCGCCCACAAGGAGCGCCGACAAGATGCTCGAGGCCCGTGCCACATCACGCAGGGTCCCGTCAAGCACAAGATGAAAGACCGCCGGCTCACGAAGAAGCACGTGATGGGCACGAAGGGAGGCGCGGGAGGCGACCAGCGAGAGCCTATGGCGGAGAGCAGAGGGCGGGGCGGCGGCAGCGTCTACGCATCGAGGAGGACGGCGCCGTCAACGTCGTCTTCGGTGGAGCCCCGGGCTCACGAGGTCAAACGCCGACAGAAGCTCACGCGCCGCGAAAGTCCTCTTCACCGAGGCGCGGCGCCGCCTACCTCAAGTGGTTTGGGCTCGGCGATCACCGCCGACAGGGGCGATCATCCCGACACATCCCGTACCCGGGGAGGTACCGCTCGTCGTCGATCCCATCATCGGCGCAAGCGCCTCGGCAAGGTGTTGATGGATGGGAGGCGGCGGCCTCAACCTCCTCTCACGTCCACGCACTCCGGGCCCTTGGCATCACCAAGCTGGCGCCTTCGTCCCTCAGGACCCGATCCATGGCGTAGTACCAGGGAAGCGGATGATCCCTTCGGGCGAATCGATCTCCCGTCTGCCGGCACCCGGATAACTTCGGAAGGAGACCCTCGCGTTCGAGGTGCTCCCCTTCAAGAACGCCTACCATGCGCTGTTGTTGGGGCGGCCGTGCTATGCGAAATTCATGGCCGTCCCCAACTACACCTACCTCAAGCTTAAGATCCCGGGCCCATGGGGGTCATCACCGTCGACTCCACCTTCGAGCACGCGTTCGGGATGCGATTTGCCCGCCCGTCGATGCGGCCGTGCAGCGGTCGAAAGTCGGCGGATGCTGCCGAAGATGGCGGCTGGGCGGGCATCGCGGAGGACACCCCGAGCTCAAGAAAGGCTGCGGGCACGAGCTCTGTAGCGATGGGCTCGAACGGCCCGGGAGATCGAGCCCATCCGGTGAGCTCATGAAGACCGTAGGCACTTTCGAGCCCGAGAAGGACGCCCAAGGAGATAGAGGTCGATAATGATGGCCACGCCCTCCGCGTAGGGTCCGAGCTCTCTCCTAAATAGGAAGGCGAGCTCGTCGACTTCCTCCGCGCAAACCTCGGCGTGTTTGCGTGGAGAGCCTCGGACTTGCCGGGCATACCGGGGGAAGTCGCCGAGCACTCCTTGAACATTAAGCCCGGCTCTCGGCCGGTGAAGCAACGCTCAGACGTTTGATGACGCGATCGACGCCTAAGCAATCGCCGAGGAGATAGATAAACTCTTAGCCGCTAGGTTTATCAAGGAGGTGTATCATCCCGAGTGGATAGCCAACCCTGTACTAGTCAAGAAGAAGAATGGGAAATGGAGAATGTGTGTTGATTACACGGGTCTCAACAAGGCATGCCCGAAGGATCCGTTTCCTTTGCCGCGCATCGACCAAATCGTTGACTCCACCTCCGGGTGCGAAACCCTCTGTTTTCTCGACGCCTACTCCGGCTACCACCAGATAGCGATGAACGAGCTCGATCAGCTCGCCACCTCCTTCATCACTCCGTTTGGCGCATTACATTGCGTAACGATGCCCTTCGGTTTGAAAAAAGCTGGCGCCACCTTCCAAAGGTGTATGCGAAAGTCTTCAGGAGCTCCTCGGGAAGCTTGTAGAAGCTTACGTCGATGACATCGTCGTCAAAAGCGAAATCCTCGAAGAGCTCGTCCCGGACCTCGAAAAGGTCTTCGCCAAGCTCAGAGAATACGGGGTCAAGCTCAACCCAGAAAAATGCGTTTTCGGGGTCCGCGAGAGGAAGTTGCTCGGCTTTATCGTCTCGGAGCGCGGCATCGAGGCCAACCCCGAGAAAATCGCCGCCATCACGAGCATGGGGCGATTAAGAACGTCAAATGCGTCTGGCGGCTCACGGGCTGCCTCGGCGGCGGAGTCGTTTCATAGCCCGGCTCGGGGAGCGAAGCCTCCCTCTCTACAAGCTGCTGAAAAACCGGGCGCTTCTCTGGACCGGCGAGGCCCGGCAAGCCCTCGACTCCTGAACAACTCCTTGCCCGACCCTTTGTGCTCGTTGCTCCTGCGGCTAATGAGCCAATCCTTCTCTACATCTCGGCCACCTCGAAGGTGGTGAGCACCGCGCTTCGTCGTCGAGAGAGGAGGAGGAAGGGCACGCACTCAGGTACAGCGTCCGGTGTGCCGTCGGTGAGGTCCTCACCGACACCAAAACTTCGCTACTCACGACTCGAAAAAGCTCGTGTGCGGCTGCTCATCACCCACTTAAGCTCGGACATTGCCGACTCCCACCCGGTGGCCGTCGTCTCGAAGTATCCCTCGGGGGAGGTCATCCGCAGCCCCGAGGTCACGGGACGCACGGCCAAGTGGGCGGTCGAGCTCATGGGAGCGAAATCACGTCACGCGCCCGAGAGGCGCCATCAAGTCTCGGGCTCTGGCGGGACTTCATTGCCGAATGGACCGAGGTCGAGCGACCACCTAGGCCCGACGACATCGAGTCTCTTGGACCCTACCGACGGATC
The DNA here is from genome assembly GCA_015847255.1 of Hyparrhenia diplandra. Classification (NCBI taxonomy): domain Eukaryota; kingdom Viridiplantae; phylum Streptophyta; class Magnoliopsida; order Poales; family Poaceae; genus Hyparrhenia; species Hyparrhenia diplandra. The sequence continues at coordinate 1,082,101 of JADLZK010008929.1, forward strand.
GGTAAAGAAGTGCGGCCGCGTCGGCCTCGTCTTCACCTCTCCGAAGAAGTGTGCATGAAATACTCCCATACGCCTGCACTTCCCGCGTCCAACAACGTGGCGAATACTGGCGTTGGTGAGCGGGCTACGAGTGCGCGCGAGCTCGGCATCAGGCACCTCGAGGTCGGGGGGAGACTCGAGCTCGTCAAAAACCAAGTCATGAAAGAGGTCGACCGCGTCAACCCGAAGATGGTCGCGTACCACCGGAAGGTCCGAGAACTTGAGGAACATTTCCACGGGCGGAGGTCAACCCGTCCACCGCATAACCTCAACAAGCGGACGCCGACGCCCTCGCCAAGCGCTCGCGTCGGGACCGCTTGCTCTGGTTCCCGGGAGTCTTCATGCACGAACAACACAAGCCCTCGATGCGGCTCGGGGAGGAGCCGGCCGGAAGGTGCGAGCTCAAGCCCTTGGCCCGGACCCCATGGACACCGACGTCCGCGAAGGGTCGAACGCTCCCGATACAAGGGCTGCTTGGCGACGGCTGTTACGATGCGGGCTCGGGGGGCGATCTGCGGAGCAGCTCGGGCTGGATCGACTCCAGCCACCCGAAGCCTCATCGGCGTGTCCGTTGCTACGATGGCTGAAGCAAGGCGAGCTACCCCCGGGGCATGAGGAGTCACGGCGGCTGGCCGGAGGGCTAAGGCTTTTCGCTCGTGAGGGGAAGAGCTCTACCGACGCGGGGCAACGGCATCCCTGGCAGTGTTGCATCACCGTCGAAGATGGTCAGGAGCTCGTCAAAGAAATCCACGGGGCGAATCGCGCCATCACGCGGCACCACGGGCTCGCCGGGAAGCTTTCCCGTCAAGGTTTCTCTTGGCCGACCGCCGTCGCCGACGCCACTCAGGTCGTCGGCGTTGCGGGCTGCCGGGTTCTTCGCCAGCGGACACACCTCCCGGCCCAAGCCCTCCAAGCGATTCCGCTCACTGGCCGCCGCGCCGTCGGGGGTCTTGACATGGTAGGACCGTTCGGAGGACGAGCGGAGGATACACGCATCTCCCTCGTCGCTATCGACAAGTTCTCCAAATGGATCGAAGTCATGCCCATCGCGCGATGCCGGGCCGAGGAGACCGTCAAGTTCTTCACCGGCATTATCCACCGCTTCGGTCCCGAACTCGATCATCACCGACAACGGCACCAACCGTGGGGAAGTCTTCATCGGCCGGTGCAGCGATCACGGCATCCGCGTCGACACGGCCGCTATTGGCACCCTCGGACCAGCGGACAGGTAGAGCGAGCTAATGGCATGATCTGCGGGCGTGAAGTCCCGCATCTTGGGGGAGGCTCGAGAAATACGCCGCCGATGGCTGTGTCGAGCTCCCAGCGGTCGTGTGGAGTCGCCGTACCACACCAGCGGGGGCCACCGGGGCCGAACCCGTTCTTCCTCGTCTTCGGGTCCGGCGGTTCTTCACCGAGCTCGAGTACGGCTCACCCCGAGCTCGGACCTTCGGACACAATAACCAAAGCGCTGCTCGAAGGCGCCGCGGACCAGCTCGTGGCTCGTGACATCGCGCTCATCCACTCCGCCAAGTACCTACAATCCATGCGGCGCTACCACGGCGACACGTCGGGGGGACGAGCCTTCGGCGTCGGCGATCACGTCCCACGACGAGTCCAAAGCCCGAGGGACAGGCACAAGCTCTCGCGCCATGGGAGGGTCCTTTATCATCGACCAAGTGTTGAGGCCGAGGCGCGTACAAGCTCAAGGACCATCGGGGACGAATCCTCACCAACGCATGGAACATCGAGCGGCTACGTCGCTTCTACCCTTAAGATGTATTTTGAAATATCATAAGCGCAAAAATTCAATAAGACACCGGTTCGATGCAAAGATGCATTGCAAGCATCTCGAATTCACGTCTTAAGCTGCGAGCAATGACGGGCCTTCATCTCGACAGGCCCGCCCTTGCTCGGGGAGCAAGGAATGGGGCGCACACCCCATCGGTTTACTACACCAATTTTTTCGCAAATTCTTCACAAAGATCACAACAACGAGCTCTTGCTCACGAGACCGTGCTCCTTCTCCTTAAACGTCTTAAAAACAACTAAGTCACGAAGTTCGTCAACAAAAGGCATGGCGCGGCGCCTAACGATCTCACACGCCCCGCTGGCTAACGAACGTGCCCGCCATCCGACTTCGAAATACGAACTTCGTAAAAGTTGGAACAAGGACACGAGGATAGGAAAAGGAACACGAGTGATCTTCATTCGGACACGAGTCCCCTTAAATCCTTAACAATGATACCTCAACTACGAGGACTTAGAAACTAGCGCAAAAAGGGGCTTGGCCCCGAGCTCCTACTTTGCGCGAAGGAGGGTCCTCGTCCATCGCCCGCGACGAAGTGCCCGCCGCGGCCTCGGCTCGGGCTGCTCGGCTCCCCTCCGTGATGAGTCCCGGGACTCCCACCTCTCTCGTGGCAAGCTTATAGAGCTCGGCGGACAACTCCCACGAGTCGAGCTCGGCGGCCGGTGATCTTACGCTCGGTTTGAGCGTCGTCGATACCCGGCGCCCATCCCGCCTTCACCGCCTCGGCGTCCATTTTCGGATAGTGGCCCGAAGATACTTGGCCGACGGCCTTGTGGACCACCTACCGGCGTCCTACGCCACCTTATACGGCACTCTAGGGAGATTCGCTCGGCGGGTCCGCCATCTCCTCAACACCGGGACGTCGCACACATCCTCGGCCGCGGTGGCCAGATCATGGCGCCCGTCGAGCTCGCCGCCTCCTCCGTGGCATTAGAGGCACAAGCCGAAAGGCGCTCAAGCTCCTCCTTCGCGCCTACGAGCTCGGCGGTCGCATTTGCTTCAAGTCCGTCTCCTTCCGGTAGCGGTGGTATGCTCTAGGGTGGCCTCGGCGGAGGCAAGATTCCGCTCCATGTCGCGGCGTCCGCGGCGCCTTCGGGGACTTCTCCTTCTCCCCGCAAGACAAGAAGACGGTTCAATAGCGGAAGTCACCACGGCTCGATACGGGGCGAGGATCGGGACGCCCGCTTACTCCACGGCTCATTGTAGAGCTCAGTTTCGTTGTACCCGAAATTCACGGTTCTCCTCGTTGAGCGATCCCTCTCGCGATCGTCGGCGTGGCAAAGAAACACCACATTTCGGCGACCTCGCGATCATCTGTGGCCCGAGGCCCCGCCGGCGAGGACAATCAGCCCCAAATCTGGAGAAAACAAAAACGCAAAGCGAGGCGGTGACACTCACCCGCAAGCTCGGCCTCGCGGCGACGGAGGCACTTTCGGCGATCTCCGTCTTCTCCTTATGAAGGGCCCCCGCCCTACGTTCGGCCGCCGAGAGCGCGAGCTCCTTGTCTCGGCGGCGGTGGAGGGCGTCGAGCTCCTCTGCATTTTCTTGCGCTGCTGCTCGTGGGCGAGCTCAAGCCGCTCCTCTTGCCGAGCCGCCTCTGGCAGGCGGCCGGCTCCTTCTTGTGCCGCCCGAAAGGCCCGGCCTTCGGCGTCGGACGAGTCCAACGGCGTCCTCCGTGCAGCGCAAGAAATTGATCTTTGACTGCTGCGCCCGGCGCCCGAGCTCTTCACTCATGTCCTTGTACAGCTCAACGAGCTTCCCGCCCCCTGACCCTCGGTGAAAGGCGTAATCGGTTTGGTTGTGTTCTCGGATGGAATCTGCGACGCCCTGAAGAGCACAAGCACATGAGCGGCTTGGGGAAGCACAAGAAAAAGGAGAGAACGCTGAGGCCATGGCGATCTCGAACCTGCACAAGTCGGAACAGCCGCAGGCGGGTCCTCGGTGGGCGCGGGCGCCTGCGGCGTCATCGGGGTCGGCGGGGAAGCGATGTCATTTCCCCCCATTTGAACGCCGGCCGGCGCGCCGCGAGATCCCTTCGGGGACCCACGGCGTCTTCGGGGCTAGCCCGATGGGCCCTCACCTTCGGCCTGCGCGCCGGTCGCCTCCGCCGTCTCTTGGCCGTCGGAGATGTCGATGGCAGAGGGATTTCGGTGGCAGCCTCCTCGATTCGTGCATGAGCCACCGAGGCTCGCTGGTCTTCTCAGGCAGGCCGCCCATGGCCGGAATATCCTCGGACCTCGCCGTCTCCCTCTCGCCGCCACAGGGATCTCGGCGGCCCCTCGGCCCTGCGAGGCCGCCGGTGGAATCTCCACGATCAAGTCCGGGGCCACCTTCGACGCTGACTCGCGCCCTGGTCGTTGCCGGCCGCGGGGGCGGAGAGGAGGAGCTCGACATCGGCAATGGCGGTCGCGGTCTGACCGACCCTTGAGCGGGACCCGGCGCCATCATCACGGGACCGTAGTCGCGCCCACCCGTTGCCGCCGTCGTCGCGCGGTCGCCATGGACGGTGTCCCATAGAAGCTCGTCGCGGCAGCCTCGGCTCGCCTTGACCCTACACTTTCGAACTCGCGGAGGGCGAGCTCGTCGTTACAGCATCGAAGAGCTCTCCATCGCCGGGCGAACTCGCGTCGGCGAGGTCTCCTCACTCGTCAGGGGGCGCCGTCGGGTACGGGGCCGCCCGCAACACCAATGACAACTAAGACCCACGCCGCCAACGCGGGTGCACGACCATAAAGGAAGGAAGAGAACTCACGCGTCGATTCTGCCTCTTCGGCGGTGGCTCGGGCGCCCAGGGACCCCCGGTTGACCAAGGAACCCGCCCTCGAGTGGCGCCGAGCACCGGCCGCCTGGCGGCCGGGCGCCCGACTCCTCCTCGGCCAACGGCGTCGCGCCGGCATCAAGCTCGGGAGCCCGATGAGGTCGATCTCCTCGGCTACGGGCCTCGCGGGACGACGGAGGGAGGACCTGCTGCTCGGCGCCTTCGCCTTCCTCCTCCCAGCGCTGCCGCTCGACGAGCTTTGCTTTCTCGGGGGCTCGGTCGGCCTCTCCGGCGTGCCCTCTCGGGGAGGAGGGACGCGAACCAAATGACTTCACTTCGCCAACCTGCAAAAACACAAGCCTCATCCTGCGGAACTCAAGCGATAAGTGGGCACCCTCGAACAAACAAGAAGTGCGAGCTCTTACCGGCGCCCGTATCTGCGTCGAGGGGGAACTTGGGGGCTCCGGGGCCCCTCGACCCGTCTGCGTCGGTAGAGTTATCCACCATTCCACTGTTTCGACGATGGCGCGGGACCGGTGTCGCCGTCCCCACGAACGCGACTCCGGCTCCATCTCCCGGGCGCGAAGGCGTCGTCGTTGGGCGGCACCGGCGCCTTCGCGAGCCAGGCCCCTCGATGATATGGTTCAGCGCTGTCGGGCCGTCGCGAGCGCCGTCTTCAACGCCACGCCTCCACCGCGGGGGCGTGATCGTGCGGACCCTCACGCCACGGGCCGCTTTGCGGTGTCGAACGTCTTCCGGGTGTGCCCGCAGAGGATGGTCGGGTCGTTCTTAAAGGTGGGAACCACTCCCTCCCCTCCACCCGGGGTTTGCCGTCGAAGTCGCCCTTGGGAAGGAACTCGCGGACCTTCCCACCGCCAAGGCTGGATCGTGGACGCGAGCAATCGGGCTGCACCTCCGGGACCTCCAGTCGCCGCCCTTCAAGCCCCGGATCTTTGGCCCAGGCGAAGTGCCGGAAGAGCTCCCGGTTGGGGGGGAATCCCCCAACCATCCCTCGCACGGCATCGTGAACGAAGCGCAGCAGGATGCCGTTCGGCGTCGGGTCTTGGGCTGGCGCCCAGCCACCACGGCAGCTCGGAAGAAATCGTCGGCCAGGGGACGCCGAGGCCGCGCTTCGTGGAAGGCCACGAAGCGACACCCGCGTCCCGCCGGCGCGGATCGGGAACCGTCTGCGGCGGCGGCGGGAGGATCCACTCTTCGGCCCCGTCGCGGCACGGGGCGCCCGGCGAGGCCGCGAGCTCCGGCTGCTGCTTGGTCGCCGTCGAGCGATGCCATGTCCCCATCTTGCGCTCGCGGAGGCGGATCACCGGCGAACAGGGAGGGGGAGGCGGTAGATCCCGAGCAAAGAAGTATGTCCTCTCTCTCTCTTTTTCTATCTCTTTTTCTCTCTCCGCTCTTTGGCTTTAGTAGAAGGAAGGGGAAGAAAGGTGAATCCGCCCCCGATCTCCCGCCTATTTATAAGGTCCAGTGCGACGGATGCGTAGAAGGAACCGTCGGGGTGGGGCCACGCCCGCGTCGCGTCCACAGCCCCAGCGGCTATCGCCACAACAGCCCCACGGTCGCCATCGGCGGAAGATCCCGGCGACGCGGCATTAATGGGATAACTCCGACCAAGCGGGAAAAATTCCAACGGTAAAAATCCCAGCGGCTATTTTCACCGCGGGGCGGGCGCGCGAGAGCTCGACACACCGGCTGAAAATCTTCGAGCTCGACGATAGAGCTTGATACACGAGCTTTCGCCGTCCTAGGGTTCTAAGGCCGGCCCGGCACAAGGGCTCGACGGTCGCCCGAAACGCCACGAGTGAGGGACGCTAAGGCAAGCGAAGACCGGCAGCTCTTGCCCCGAGAACTCGAGCGAAACGAACTCGGGGCTTTCGCCTAAGCGTGTCGGGTTGCCAAAGGAAACAAAGGCGACTTCAGGTTATCCTCCGCGAGCGAGGAGGACCGCGAGTCCACGGGCTCTTCGAACGAGCCGGAAACCGTAAAAGTCGCGCCTTTGGAATATGAGGTCGGTCCACCCGGTGACCACATCGAACGAGCTCGAGCTTGACCTCCCGGACCACCCGCTATCAACTCACCGAGCACTCGGTTTCGCCAAGCGAGGTAAAACCAAGTCCGAGCTCACCCCTTTTTCGGCCCTCGTGCTATAAACGGGAAAGCGAACACACGATAGCCTATAAAAGCCCCCACGCGGACCTCTCGTCCCCGCGGAGCCTCGGGGACTACACCCGCAGGTTCGCCTCGAGCACACACCTGGGGGATCACCGTGCATCACCGAGACGAAACCCAAGCAAAGGGAGAGACACGGGGACCAAGATTGTCCCACGCTTCCCGTCGCAACCCGGGCCCGAACGCCCGCTTCGACGAGCTCGAGACCTCGCGACTAAACCACGGCCGAGACCTCGGCCATACAGACAAAATTGGTACCTAACCCTTACGCTTTCATTGTTCATAAAGCATACATACATATAGGCACGAGTGCATGAACCCAAGAAGGAAACTACAAAAACGAAAGGGTACGAAGAGGTCCTATCTACAACAGGCTTCCACGGCGACGGCGCCCTACGGCCTCACCGAGCTCGCAAAGCCCTGCGGTCGAGAAGCGTCTTTGCGGTCCTTGTCGAGCTCGAGCTTGGTGACGATGACCTTTGGAGGGGTGGATGCCCACGCGTTGGCGGTGGAGCCGTTCACCTTCTCGCCCTTGCGGTCCTTGTCGAGCTTGAGCTTGGTGGCGGCGACCTCGCCGGGACCGGAGGCCGCGCCGCCTCGGACTCGGCGGGCTACTCGCCACGAGGGCGTCGGCGTCGATGTTGGCCACCACCGCCTCGCGGTGACCTCGAACTCTCGGCGTCGGCACAAAGGCTCGCCCACCGAGTCTCCATCATAAAAACCACGGATCCCCGCCAGGTCGGCGCCGGTCGCCCGGCGGCGCCATCGCCAGAGCGGCCACCGCTCGCGGCGTCGCGCCCGCGGCGGCAACTTCTGAGGAGCGCTCGTGGCGATCCGCCTCTTCCGGGTAACTGCGGCGGAATTCCTGAGGAGGATGCGGCGGAACATCAACTCAAAGACCAAACGGGAAGGGGAGACGCTCACTGCGGCAAGCGGTCGGCATTCGCCATCGGCATCGCGCCGCATCGCGAGCTCTGCTCCCAGGTGTCGATGGCGAGCCCTCACATCTCCACGACCGCGGCGCGGCGGTCAGGCGAGTTCGGCGATCACCGCCGGGGCGGAGGCGGAGGCGGCGCCGGCGCCGGCGGAGAAGGCATGGCCCCCGGGCGGAGCGGGGGGATCGGCCGCCGACGCATGTTGCGCCGGAAGACGAATCCCCTCCCCGTGGCGTCTTCTCCGCCCTCCCGGGCCTCCGCGTCGAAGATCCTTGACCCTCCATCCGTCGAGCCGAAGGTGGCTCAGAGGGGAGAAGAAGAGTGCGGGGAAGAAGACGAATACCACCTCACGACCCGAGCCCTTGTATTTATAGCCGGGCCGCGACGGTTCACCTCCCCACGGGAGGCGCGCGCGCTTCCCCACGATCTCCACCCACGATGCACGCGATTCGCAGGGAACCGTCGCCAATGACGGCGACTCGTAGCGCGACCAATCGCGGGCACGCGCGCCCCGCATTAACCACCGATAAAACAAAGCGGCGGACGGCGTTTGGGTTCCCAAGGAGCCGTCACAAGGCGCCGCAACGACCACGGCCGGCTCATTGGAAAATCCACTGGGGAGAGCGGGCTCTCCCGTGGCTTCGGGACTTCGGCAGCGCTGGGTCGCCGAGCACCCATACTCGAGGTCGTCGACGGGCCGTCAGCGAAGGAAGGCGAGCTCGGGATCGGATGGCCTCTCCTCAAGACAACAGGTCGAAGGGCTCACAACAACAAAAAGAAGCCTCCGCGAGAGCTCACGGCTCTCCCGGGCCCTCTGGCTACACCCGCGGGTCAGCGCGCACCTGCACACGACGACCAAACATGACTGAACCCCGCTCCCAAGTGGCGCCAACGGGAGCATTTGAGAGGAGATCTCCTCTCTCTCTCAAATGCTCGGGGGCTTGTGGGGGATCAATATTTGGATGACCCCAATCGAGTCAATCAAGACCCTCGACATCATGTCTCGGAGAGTTCTAACCAAGGACCTCTCCTCCACCCATGGTAGCCTACGTTAGGAAGCATTATCTGGCGCGACGAGCTCTTTCACAAGCGAGAGACCTCTTCCGCCTCGCTCGAGGTCTCCGTCGTCGACGACCTTTTGAATCGCGCACTGGAGGCTCGAAGCGAGACCTCTTTCCGCTTCGCTCGAGGTCCCCCCGACGGCCCTTCAAGTTTTGGCTAGCGGGCTCCGGACGCGACCTCTCTCCGGGTCGCCGAGCTCGGCTCGAGCGAGAACCCTCAACAAACGCCCGATCTCACGAGCTCGTCCGGCGTCACGCGGAAGATCGCAAGTACGAGGAGTTGGCCAACCACCCCAGGCACCGAGGCCATGCGGACGCACATGGTATGAAAGACGGCCCGTCTGCGTCACCCGCCCATGCCCCGATGACTCCAACGGTCGTCCGCGATGCAGCGCGGTGCGAGCGACGTGCGCGATACCTCATCCACGGCATGGACACCCCCACGCCGACGGGACCCGATTCAACCACGATTGGGGTCCCGGTCGACCCTTTTCACCGCCACCGGACCGGATTAGCGTCGGCGGCGACCAATTTTGGCATCCAAGGCCGTCAAGAGCTCAAGAGAGGGCCCCGGCCAACCAAAGAGCTCGATCCGAGAGCTCGATCGTCGTATATCCGTCTACTCAAAGAACTCCGCCATCATGACCGGGAGACGCGCACTACGGAAATGCGCCATCGCCGCCGACATGGGCACCCCCCATACCGAAGGGACGAGCTTCCAACTACGGTCAAGGGCGAGGCGACGATGACCACCGCCCATGCCCCGACCGCCATGTACGGCGGCGACGAGTTCCAAGCATCCAAGGCCGCCGAGAGCTCGAGGTAGCTGTTGGCCAACCCACGAGCTTCGCTCGAAGAGCTCTTTTCGCCCGACGATTACGGTATCACATTGTTCCACCTACCCCCGCCCCAACTCGGAGAGCTCACATGTTCTATCCCCCTTGCTACTATAAAAGGAGGGGTAGGGTCTTCGATTAAGGGGCAAGCAAAAAGAAGAAGAACAACGCGACCCGGCTCTTCGCACCACGCATCCTCACTCTCATATTGGCACTTGCCTCAATCATAGAGACTTGGGAGCCCCCCCCTCTCTCGCTCCGCTTTTGTACGCACCCGGTACGAGCATTTGAGCTCGGATAGTGAACGCTTTGGACTAGGGAGCCCGACTTTGCCCCGAACCAAAGTATAAATCTGTGTCATTGTCTCGAGCTAGGCCATTCGGAGTCCGCACTAGCCACCATTACTGTGACGGTGGTATTAGACCACGACAATTTATATCTTCAAATAAGCTTATTTATATAAAAAAATATGTTCAACAATTTATCTAATGATACTTCTTAATTATGTACCATAGATATTAATAATCTCTTATATATATATGTGGTCAAAATTGAAGATGTTTGATGACTTCTACGCTCTTTGAAGGGTCGGTGTACTCTACATAGGTGAATGTCGTAGTCATACACCTAACTAGCCCTGAACATATATATAAATAATTTTGCACGAAATAATTTTGTAGGCACGGTTGAAGAAATATTATCTGAGCTAGCAAAAGGTGAAAGGAGCAGGCTGATGTGTTAGCTCGGTGTACTGGATGAGAACTAAGGTTCAACGTCACTAAGACCTGCCCACAAAAGAAAATCTTTTTGGATGTTGATGTCGGCACACATAAGATTGAGACTCTGAAAGAGCACTATGGTTGGACAGTATTCTAGACAAGATATATAGACCACAAACAGAGTTTCCATGAACTATCTAGTCCATCAGTTTAAGAAAAATGTTACTCAAGGACTTCCTTAGAAAGATCACATCAACTGGTAATGCTCCATTTATACTGCAAATCTGGCTCACTTGCTAGGGTTGTGGATTTACACCTCTACCATACATCATGTAAGGCTTTAAGATCGATATAGCAGGTTAGGAGATCGTTTTCTTCCTTACACAAAATCACATAGTTCTCCAAAGCGCTGTAGTTTTATTGTACCTAATTAGAAGCATGATATTATATATGAGTTAACATAATTCTAACTTCCAAGCGCTTTCTTGTTTATTCAAATTAGCACGGTCCCATTGGCTTTGTCTTAAGTCATATTTCTTTAATTTAACCAACTGTCATGGAAAAATGCACCAACACACATACAACATCAAAACAATTTCGTTTAAGTCTCCATGAAATATCTTGATGATGCATTTATTTAAAAACTAGAGAAGTCATATGTCACCGTGGCATGTCCATGTCACATCATTTATGGTTTCGCAGGAGCTCCAGAGCAGCCTGCAGAAGCAGCATCTTCATCTGACAAAAGGTTGAAGCACCAACGGTGGCTTGCATTGTGGAGGAGAGAGGCCCTGCCTTGACAATCTGTTTGCTTGTGCGTGCCACGTCAAGAAGATGAGGAAAAGCGTATACTCTCTCTGTCCCTTTGAAAGTGTCACTTTGGTTTCCATATTATTTTGTTTGAACACTCGTCTTATTTAAATTGTGTTTATAAATATTATTTATTTTGTTATGACTTATTTTGTCATTAGAGATACTTTTAATGATTATTAATTTAATTTATTATTTGCATAATTTTTTGAATTAAACGAATGGTCAAACTCGATAGCCAAAAGTAAAAACAATACTTTCATAGGGAGTGGGGAGTATATGAGTATGATGGACCACAATGCTCAAACGACATTGCTGTGTCAGATGAGAGGGGCTTGTTTGGTTGTTGCCTGCCAGGCAACTCAAAAGCCAGGCAAGGACCCCTGGTGTCCGATTACCTTTTTGTTAGAATAAACAAGATCTTATATTACATCATTTAAATGTCAACATTACAAACAAATAGAGAGCCGATACAAGCCAAAGTGTCATGCATCCAAACATGATATGATCTAGTTATCAAGGCATGCCTAGCTAAATCATGGGCTACACTATTTGTCTTTTGACATGATGCAATTTGAAGATCAAGGTTGTCCTAACAAGGTCTTGAATTTCACATAAAATTGGCAAGATACTTGGTCTAATATTTTCTTTGTTTAGCCATAGGGATTGCAACTCTAAACAGTCGGGTTTCCATTATAACCTTGGGGAAATTCATCATGGACACCATAAATGCTGCATCACGTCTTTGCGTAAGCTTCTGCGGTGAGAGCATTTGGAATGGATTCATACCATTTGCATTTAGCTACAAGAACTTGGCCATTTTCATCATGAATGACTACTCTGGTTGCACCATGATGATCTTCGACCCTAAAAAGATGCATCAATGTTAATTTTAATAAAACCTGCTGGAGGGGGCTTGTAACACCCCCAAGCGCCACACAAAAGCCTAAGATGTCACTAAATGTCCCTTCCCTCATGCTAGAGTACAAAACTTCGGCAACAAAAACCCAACATCAAAGTAAAAGCGCGAAAGTACCACGGGAATAAAACTATGAAATTAAATAAAGTTCCAACTTAAAGGTTTATTGAACCATGGATTATCACCGTGAACACAACTAAGTTCATGACAACAAGCCGGAGGTGACATTATTATATCTAAAGGTGAATGTAAAGTGAAGGCGTCTTTGCTAATTCCCAGCCCTCCAAGCAAGCATCCAATCAAACACACGGAAAGATATAAAGGGGTGAGAATAAATCTCAGCAAGCAAACTGTACGATCATGTCATTCAAACTACAAGTTCATTAAGCATCGACTTAAAAGTTGAAGATACAACAATATAAGAGATTAATAATACATAGACAAATTAACCAACTTAAATAAGTAATCAGCATCCATGATATTTAATAAAATAAACCACCTCTTCAAATGGGAAATAAACTCCTCATATCCACAACCTCAATGCAAATAAACCTCAGAGTGCGGATGCAATGCATATGCATGTCCACCGCCTCCATACCCAACAAGGTATGAAGCTGCATCGTACCCCCTCCTCGGGCAACGTGCGATCTGTACCCGGTACGATCGCGGCCAGCAAGCGGCGACATCCACGAATGTAGTGCAATGCAATATGATGCAATGATATATGGTGCAACCGCATAAACATTTACCACATATGCAACATACATCCACCGTTATAGAACATAACACTTACCTCGTGTCGATAGAAACATGATAAAAGATTCAACAAATGATTATCATATATAATAGGGATACAAGTTCACAATTATAGATATTATGTTGGTTTAGTTAATGTTATGGCATGTTGTAGGTAGATTAAATAACATGTCAAGCTGTAGCAATCCATCGCTACGTTTACTTGCCTTCAACGAAGATCAAAAAAAGAGAGCTAAGCACGATCCGGAGGTGCACCACCTGATCACAAGCATATCTCAGTACCAATTCCATCATACAAACAAATCAAGAATTCAAGATACACAATAAAAGCGTCCCAAACCCGCTATTTGGACATCTACCGTCTCGCTACCGATTGTAACAGCAGCATGGATTCTTATCTTTTTTTCATAGACAAATAACCATATTATAATAAATTTCCAAAATCTTCCAGATCATAGAATATTCATTTATCTACAACTTCCGTATTATAAAATTTGACATAAGAAGTCTAGAAAATAACATAAGCATCATTGCATCTTAACTGAAGATTCTGTCAGTCAAAACAGGACAGCAGGCTTGTAAAATTGAAAACTGGAGATATATATGTCACAAAATTGTGTTCTCTACCAATCTGGAAAGCTTAAGAAAACCTCTAAAATTCGTATTCAGATGACAAGTTCAAATTCCTCCATTACGGGGGCCAAAACTGGGTAAATCTAGAATCTGTCCAGAAATTCGTCACTGCAAAACAGCCGTCTAAGAATGGCTGTATCTCCCAAAATACAGAGGCTATTAGGGTGATATTGGTGTCAAAAGAAAGGTATTGAAATCCTCTACAAATGTTTCCACTTTGTCAAAATTTATTGAGGCCACTAAGATGCCCTAAAATGGAGACGAACAGAAACTACACAATCTGACGGGATTTCAGGTTATGGGACGAGATCAAGTTTAGGGAATTTCGAGAATTACTCCATCCAAACCCGTTCAATTGGATGATTTGATCCACAAAACATGAATCAAAAGAAGGGATTATGATCTGAAATCTCACCTAGGTTAAGCCCAACAAGAATGACGGCGAGTCACCGGCTATCGGCGTTGTTGCGATGAGATCATCACCGCCATGGAAAGCTTGGAAACGAGCGGCACGGCGATGGCGGCGGCAAAACCCTAGTCCTTCCCTTCCTCCTCCCTTCTCATTCTCCTTCTCCCTTCTCTTTCTCCTCCCTTCTCTCTGTTTTGCCGTGAAAACAAAGGGTGGTGGGTGCTAGGGGTTCACGATGGGGAGAGGAAAAGTAAAACTACGAGGCTGACCACGTAATGGGCTTTGGGCGGTTACTGTAGCTGCGTACTACTGTAGCTGCGTGCTACTGTAGCTGCGTGCTACTGTAGCAACACGTGGGATGTTGTTGTCCATTGTTTTTTTTGCGCTAAATAAATAATATTTGCTCAGTTTTAACTATATTTAGCAAAAAGAATTTTCGGGTGTTACATTCTCCCCTCCTTTAGGGAATTCGTCCCCGAATTCACTCATTCCACTTAAAGGGACGAACTACCCCAAATAGAAGAACTTGGGTTGCAACAAAGACTATATGAAAAAAAATTACTACAAGAAAGGATGAATTGATATGTTACCTGTGATCATGTCTCCGTTGTTTCTACCATCAGCCGAAGGCACAACATGTGCTCCTGGAATATTTGATGATATGGAAGCTCCAACGACAGAACCAGTTGGTGTAGAATGGAAGGGAACCATAGATGCTGAAGGATTAGTGGTCTGCGACAGCCAATGAGCCCCGTATGTTGGTGTAGGAATGTTTGGGGAGGCCACTGGGGGTGCCATTAAGTACTGTTGGGCTGGAGGTGCGGGTAGGTATGGAGTAGTTGGTGCTCCAGCCAACATGTGCATTGTACCACTCGTAGATGAAGGATGAACTATCTCCCAATTAACCTTGCCATTAGGATTCTTCCGACAAACTACATCCTTATGATTTTGACCACACATAGAGCATTCTCCAGACCAAGTGCATTCCCTACGACGGTGTGGATCACCACAACGAAACATACCATCCCCATGCCAGGCTTAGGAATGGGCGCGATACTGGGAGTACTCTCCCCTGTAGTAATGAGACTGCTCTGAACTCCCACGATAAGGATGGTGGCTGTTGACGGTCGTTAACTACATATTTTATCTTTGTCAACATTAGTATAAAACTACCAAAACACAATAGCAATAGGACTTCGAGCTAACCTTTTCCACAAGTTTTGGTACTTGACTTGTTTTGCAGGGCAATGTTGAAAACATATATATATTTGGCCAAAAGCAAAGGAAAATATACAAGATAAAAATGGCCCAATGCGAAGCAAGGATAAACAAGGAGAAAAGGCACCAAAATGTATACGGGAAAGCGTACCAGAACATCCTTCACCCCAATGGAAATGAGCCCAACACGATGCAAACCAAACCGAGCAAATGGCGTGGCATGACTTTTGAGACTCAACACAGCCCACACGCAAAAGCTTGAGCTCAAATAGAAGCGGGGCCGGGTGCGGCGCAAGCACCCTAAGGTGCGCCCGCACCCACTAAGGTGCCCGCACCCACCGAACCGCCCAACCTTGGCGAGGTGGTACATTAATTGCATAGGAGTACAGTCCAATGTGTGGCCGGTGGTGAAATCCATAAAACAAGCCCAAGAAGTCGAGGCCCAAATCCAACATGAAATCATACCGGGCCGCAGGACATGGGTTCAATGTTTTGGGCATAACTTTCTCATACGAAATCGGATTTCAGTGATCCACCAGTCAAAACGAAGCTTACTCCGAGGCCCACGCACTCCAGCAAAGTTTCAGCCAAAATGGGCCTGATCATGGTGCGCCCGCACCTTGGGGTGCGCGCGCACCCATATGGAGGCGGTTCGGGCCCAGCTTTCTCGAGGCGGTGCATTACCTTCCAAAAAGTGTGTTGCCAACGTTGGTTGGTCGGTTTAGTCTGATTAGGCAGGTGTACCAAGGTCGGTTTGGCTCCTTCCATATGGGGAGGGACATTTTCCAACAAGCCCCCTCTCCTCTACCTATAAAAGGAGGCCCTCTCCCTCTTCCTCAAGACACACACCAATTCCACACAACACAAGGAGGAGCCACATTGTAGAAGAGAGGAAGAAGTCCCACTCCTATTCTTAATCTTCTTCCTCTTAGTTCTAATGGAGAGTGAGAGAGGGAAGGCTAGAAGAGGGCTTGGCCTCTTCTCCATGGAGTCCCCGGTGTGCCTCAGGTGCATTGCGGATCTCGGGTGGTCGGAGATCTGCGGACTTGTCGGCATCCGCCACGCTTGTACCTCTACAACCTTCTAATCATTTTGGGTAAGAATGGTTGTGTCCCTCTTCGGCTTATTACTCTTAAGCATATTATCTAGCTGTTATAGAATTGCGGGATTGATAGTCGTTCCTTCCGGGTGGTGCTCGGTAGAAGGACCCGGGGACGGGTAAGCCTTGTTAACACGCCCGAGTAATAATCACTAGTGTAGACGTGGTGTCTAGACTAAGGGTTTTCTATCTTTTGTGGCGCATCCCACGGTTGAGGGGGTAGGCGGCTGGGTTGTGTGGTCTTGTCCGTCCCTTGTAATCCCCCACGTTCGGGTGTGGCGCGGTGCAATTGCCGGACCGTCCTGGGCGTGGGCGGTGCCCGGTGAGGACATAATGACCAAGTGATCGCTAGAGAGTTTGAGCCCATAAAGATACCTCACCACCCATACTTATCCTAGGGTGACTCTGTTCGAGAGAGAAGTCACACAAACCGTTCCTCGTGGAAATACGATACCCTGAATACTTAGGGTGAAATGCTATAACGACAATTCCGTGCGCTTGCGGATTCTTACGCATACGTTAAGAAACGTCAACAAGCATTTCGGCGCCGTTCTTAGGAACGGTAGTCGTAATTCTCTCTCGAGCCTAGAGCACCCGTGTGTTGTATCAAAAAAAATCAAAAGGGGAGCCAACTATCGGGGCCAAAATCTTTTTTCAAAATCAAAATTTTCATTCGGCCATGAACTCGGCCATGACCCTAATTTGAAAAAAAAACCTTTGGTTCGGGCACACTCCTTCTTTGGTGACTATTTTGAAAACCTTTGTAAACCACCTACGAGATTTCGAGGAGTTATAATCTTGCCTCGGCATTCTGGCAAGATTCAAATTCTCATGTGGAATTTGTTTTCGCTCTCCCTCATACGGAAAGCAAAACAATAGTACACTATTGTCATAGGAAGTTTGAATGGGGGTGAGAAGAACTCAAAGACAATTTTTGTCTAGCATTCTTCCCCATCAAAGCCTACCAAGGACAACTCTCGATCTCAAGTAGGATAAGAAGGAGTCCATAGGTGCAGCCTAGGCCAGGTTTACAATGTTTATACATGTTGGCCTAGACTTGTCATTACCCGATAGTGTGCTTTTGCATATCTTTTGTTGGTCTTGACATAGATGCTGCCCTATGCCTTGACATGACCGTTGGAGGGTCGTTTGCACGTAAACCTACAACGGAACATAGGAAAACCCTTGAACACATCCTAGAGAAGCTTGCTTCTCCCGTTGTAGAACCTATTCCCCTCCACATTAAGGGCATGTCAAGCATTGAGGAGCCCTCATCAGTCGAGCCATTCCCCGTACCGCCATTGGAACCCGACCGTTGAGCCCTCTCCGAACCGCAAACACCGAAGGAAGGAATGTTTCGATCCTTCGGAGTTCGTGATTGAATTAAAGGATGATGTGAGAACCTCGTAAACCGGGTGCGCTTAGACTTTCATACCTATCACATCCTTGATTTCAATCTTCTCATAGGCTACCCTCTTGAAAAAGCTTTTTCACCAAAAACCTATAGAGGGGAGCCATGACGAGAAGTTGGGAAAGATTGCTTCCGGCTCTCACCTAGATGTCCCAAAAAGCGAAGCATCTTCCCAACCAAAACCCGTTCGAGGAGGCGAATTCATAACTCTATTTGCTTCACCCAAGTTGCTTACGCATCTTAGTGAAACAAAACACACGCCACCCTCACTCGAACAAAAGTCATGTCCCTCGGCCGATAAAACATTGTTCTTGACAATGGTCAAGATTCAATGTTCGATCCTTCATGTCACATCTTGTGAGGGGAAAACCTCATGTGCCATGGACATGCACGAAGCGACAACTCTTGAGACCAAGCGAGAAATATGTTGTTGGGCATAACAAGTTGTCAATTGAGACTTCCTAAATGCTCACCTTTGGGTCTTCTTGAGTTTGTCTTGCTTCTAGCCGAAGTGCTTGACGAAGATCACAACCATCTCTTGGTTCTCTTTGTAAACCTTTTGAAGAGAATGGTTGCAAACCTCGTAGTAGCATGATGACGCTAACCTTGCGACTTGAGCGTAATGCTAAATTCTTATTGGTGGCGGGAACTTCACCATCATCATTTGCGAGGATGTTTTCCCACGGTCAAGCTTTACGACCATAAAGAAAGCACCGCCGGGGAGATACCCGGACTATCATAAAAAAAAAGAAGCGCAAAAAGTCTTTCTCTCTTCTTATTAATAAAAGCAAGAACATGTTATCAAGTTAGTATGCACCTTCGGGTATTCTTGTCGCTAACCATTTCGGTGGAGATCGATTGAGAATAACAAAGAGACATGCGACGCTCGAGAACATGAGGGCTACATCACGAGAAAAAAAAAGTTATGATGTTGGGGGGTGATGGATCATGCTCAAGAGGAGACCGGACCTTGCACACTAGACTTTTACACAAAAGTCTAAGTGTGGGGAAGATGGTGACAATCCCAAGTTCCATCCACCAAGGGATCATACAAAAAAAATGAGGGTGAATAAAAGATGATGTCAGCCCTGCCTTGCTAAAAAAAAAAAAAAAAAAAAAAGAAAGAAATAGAGATGGAGAGAAAAAAAGTGAAAAAAAAGAAGTAGAAGAGAGAAAGTGAAAAAAAAAAAAAAAAAGAGAGAGGTAAAAAAAAAAGAAGAGAGAAAGTGAAAAAAAAAAAGTGAGAGAGAAAAAGAAAAAAATGATGTCAAAAAAAAAAAGAGAAGAAGAAAAGAATAATAAGAGAGAGAGGAGTAGGTTGGCCCCACATGGCACGATAAATACCAATGGGCTTTGACTCCACCCGGCCTTGCTTTAACAAGCAAGAAGGGCTCGCCTCTCATTCTTTGCGGCTATCATCAAGGCCCATGGCCCGCATACACGTCGTGTGTGTGTGTGTGTGGCCTAGCCTTGAGATGCACCTGGGCTGAGCCATCAAGCAAACCGCAGCAACAACTTCAATGCTTCATCCATAAATGCTGACGGTATTTATACTCGGTATGCAAAGGTAACATTCACTACCTCTTCACTCATTTTTCTCTCCAAGGTTATATAAATTCATGCTTCCTTTGCTATGTCATATGCTTGAAGTTTGGGTGTATTCACATGTGATCATTGTTGACATTTCTTAACGCAATCACCAAAAAGGCAATCACGCTTAGAAATGCCTATTGGTAATCGAGCGCAACCGCCAAAAAGCGGGAGTTTGGAAAACCAAAGGTTGACCTCCCACGATGACTTCTTTGGAATTGTTACATTCCGCAATATCACCACGGGATGTCGGGTGGCATTCTCAGAACGTTTGAGAACAAGTCAAGCGCCACGGAAATACCGTTGTAGCATTTCACCGGAGATATTCAGGGGGTATCGTTATTTATATTTTTCCCAAGGGAAGGCAAGGTGTAGGGTTCTAGCGGGGGCATGAACAAGGCGACATGTCTATGCGGTTGTCCAATACTCAATGCGGGGGGTAAGTCATGATAGTTCATAAGATAGTGTGACACACACTTGGGCCAACCTCAAGGATAAAAGGAAAATAAAAAGAATAAAGAATACTCCTAAGTGAAGCGAGGCATTCCTAATGTATAGTTGTGCAAAGAACAAGTTAATGGTCATGCAAACATAAATGACTAGAGTTTTAGGTTGAGAGTGAGATGGACGGGAGACCTCCGGTACCATCCGGCCCAATGGAAGGCATTTACGAACTCCTACATCACATACGAACGTGGAGGGATTACAAGGGATGGACAGGGCTGTCACAACCCGCCGCCTACCCTCACGACCGTGGCATGCTCTCATATCCGAAGGTCCCCGCTCATCCAGGGCACCATGCCCGCATGTTAAGGTACATCCCATGTCCCTCGCGGACTCTCACCCCTACGGATGAGCGAGCTAGAACATGGATACAGGCCGAAGACCACAACGAACCGCCATCTCAAGACAACTCTTGCTCTACTCAAATACATGGCACGAATGGTTAAGCCTAAAGTTCTATACGACTAACCACGACATAGGAACTATAGTCTAGTTCTTACATCATGATCGTGTCGAGAACAACATGTCAAGAATATAACATAGAAACTATATGCTAGTTCATATGTCAAGTCTATAACATGGAAATACTCTAGCTCTATTGCACAACTAAATAAGAACAAGATGACCATAAATGTATTCATACCGAATATTCCTTTCTCCCAAGTACAAGCTCTCCAATGATGCTTAGCCTTGCTCCAAATACTACTAAAGCTAAAAGAACTAGAGAGAGGTGGAGTAGAGAGGAGTGTGGTGAATGAGGAGGCTCCAAATGGTGTGTGTTGAGTGAGGGAGAGAGGGGACCTATTTATACACAAAGGAGAGGTGGCCAAATGACCCTAATGCCCCTAAACCGACCTAATGGACACGTCAGTGCAGTGAACGGCCATCACACCCGAACGCCCGATTCAAAGACTTAATGTACCGACCTGCCAAGATTGGGCTCGAACCGCCCCCAGGAGGGTGCGGGCGCACCTTGGGGTGCGGCCGCACCCCTTTGGGCTCGGCCCGGTCCGAGCCTCGGCGTGGTGTCTCTGGGCCTGAAAAGTTGTAGTGTGATGTTTGGTCGGCCCAATTCTGTCGTTTCGGTCCAATTCCACCACGGACTTGTGATCTTACGAAATGCGCTTTTCGGTCGCGCCTTTTGGTCGTATTTCCACCTTTTTTTTATTATAAATCCTACAAAATACATTTGGGACACTACAAGTGGAAATATGTGAGTAATAAATATATATGAGTATGATAATGTATAGTTTCACCCCTTTATGGTAGAATGTTGACGTTAAAAATGTGTCGTTAGTGGCCAGTCAACAATCACATGAGTTGCATCCATAGATCTTTTTTGAATTAAGCATGGTGCTTAGGTTAAAAAAAAGATCTCCTTTAATCAAAAATTTGGCATGGTGTTGGATTTTGATTAATGAACTTAAAAACTCTATTGCCATGATCCTTGGGAGTATCTTATCTTTGGAGATGAATCAAGCCTTTGCTTACTTGTTTTTTATTTTTAAGCCTTGCACGAGTGATGCTAAGGTGAACGAGAAAAAAAAAAAATATATATTTAATAATAAATAAATAATAATCATAATAAAGGCTCCACGGCATTCTTGCCCGTAGAGCCATATTTGTGTTTTCTTTTAGTTTTGTTTTGTTTGAATAAAACAGGTACAAGAATAAGTGTGGGGAGACCTCTCAAGCATTCGGTTACACCCATTCGAGATCTCCAAAGACAAATGCACGGCGCCGAAAGCAATTCACGATGAAGAAGGACAAGGCGAACAACTACCATTAAATCCTTCCTCTTCAAACGGTGGTTTGTGCAACTCCCTCTCTCACCATCCTCCATAAGTTTTGAGGTTTAAAATTGAACAAATCAAAAAGACAAAACTTCTTGAAAAAAAAAAACTCCATCTCTAGTCTACCAATTGATTCATGGCATGCATACACTTTATTCCTCGCCAAAAACCATTCTTTGATGAGCAACTACCTGTTAGGGACCCCATGTTCATCTAAACAATTGAGCTTTGAGATATGGTAGAATGACTTGATGCTTGCTCTCTTATGCAATGAGACTTGGTTTTATTTCAAAAATTCAAATAAAGCATGCTCCCGGTCCGACTTAGACAAATCCTACCAAAGCCCGAATAATGACATGAATATCCACTATAGCTACTTCCTGTTGTATTGAGTTTTTGTCGGGGCTCCGTGATCTGCGTTGAGAGAGGCTCATACTCCCAAGATCGAAAAACACGTACACCCACATATACACGCCGATTCTCACAATGAGAATTGCGCACAACATGCACCCCTACCATCCACAAAATAAATACTCCATCCAAGTTACGCCATGATCATCTCTTGTTATCGAGAAAAGTATCATGCGAGAAAGAAGACAAAGGCTCTGAAAAAAAAAGAGAAAAAGAGATGAAAAATGGACACGTGTCCGAGGGCGAGTAGAGCCCACATCTCAAAAAAAAAAGAGATAGAAGAAAAAGTAGCCTGTATCTCTCCAAAAGCATACAAAAAGAAAAAGAGAGATCATGGGTCAAGGAGTAACCACAAAAAAAAAATACCACAAATATTTTCCACACACTTTTGCACATTTTGATCTAGGAGTATGGCACCTCTTTCCAACGATCCGAGCTTGACCCGACAAACATACGAGAGTACGTATGCAACACTCCACTCCAAAGATCCACAAAACCCAAGAAAAAGATAGGATGAGTGAGAGCGAGAGTGCTTTGGTAAAAGACACAAAATGAGTGACCATGTGAGAATCAACCATGGAGCATTGCTATTTTATCTTCAAAAAAAAAAAATCAACCAAGTCTTTGCACATGAGTAGTAGCAAGGAGATAGGAATTCATGTCGTTCCATTGCTCAATCGTTCAAGATAACTTGGTAGCCACTTTTGAATGCTCACAAAGCGGTGAAGCACGGAATAACTTGTATGCATGTCTACATCTTGGAGATTGAACCACTTTAGTCCCTAAGCCTTCACTCGAGTACGAGCAAAGGACTAAGTGTGGGGGAGTTTGTTGACGGTCGTTAACTACATATTTTATACCGTCAACATTAGTATAAAACTACCAAAACACAATAGCAATAGGACTTCGAGCTAACCTTTTCCACAAGTTTTGGTACTTGACTTGTTTTGCAAGGCAATGTTGAAAACATATATATATTTGTCCAAAAGCAAAGAAAAATATACAAGATAAAATGGCCCAATGCGAAGCAAGGATAAACAAGGAGAAAAGGCACCAAAATGCGCCTTACGGGAAAGCGTACTTCGTAACATCCTTCACCCCAATGGAAATGAGCCCAACACGATGCAAACCAAACCGAGCAAATGGCGTGGCACGACTTTTGAGACTCACACACCACCCACCTGCCAAAGCCGGGCTCGGTAGAGCCGGGGATGGGCGCGCGCGCGCACCCTAAGGTGCGCCCGCACCCACTTTGGTGCCGAACTGGCCCAACCTGGCGAGGTGGTACATTAATTGCATAGAGTACAGTCCAATGTGTGGCCGGTGGTGAAATCCATAAAACAAGTCCAAGAAGTCGAGGCCCAAATCCAACATGAAATCATACCGGGCCGCAGGACATGGGTTCAATGTTTTTGGGCATAACTTTCTCATACGAAATCGGATTTGTTGATCCCACCGGTCAAAAACGAAGCTTACTCCGAGGCCCACGCACTCCTGCAAAGTTTCAGCCAAAATGGGCCTGATCATGCTGCGCCCGCACCTTGGGGTGCGCGCGCACCCATATGGAGGCGGTTCGGGCCCAGCTTTCTCGAGGCGGTGCATTACCTTCCAAAAAGTGTGTTGCCGACGTTGGTTGGTCGGTTTAGTCTGATTAGGCAGGTGTACCAAGGTCGGTTTGGCTCCTTCCATATGGGGAGGGACATTTTCCAACAAGCCCCCTCTCCTCTACCTATAAAAGGAGGCCCTCTCCCTCTTCCTCAAGACACACACCAATTCCACACAACACTAGGAGGAGCCACAATGTAGAAGAGAGGAAGAAGTCCCACTCCTATTCTTATTCTTCTTCCTCTTAGTTCTAATGGAGAGTGAGAGAGGGAAGGCTAGAAGAGGGCTTGGCCTCTTCTCCATGGAGTCCCGGTGTGCCTCCCGGTGCATTGCGGATCTCGGGTGGCCGGAGTGCCGGACTTGTCGGCACCCGCCACGCTTGTACCTCTACAACCTTCTAATCATTTTGGGTAAGAATGGTTGTGTCCCTCTTTCGGCTTATTACTCTTAAGCATATTATCTAGCTGTTATAGAATTGCGGGATTGATAGTCGTTCCTTCGGGGCGGTGCTCTGGTAGAAGGACCCCGGGGACGGGTAAGCCTTGTTAACACGCCAGAGTAATAATCACTAGTGTAGACGTGGTGTCTAGACTAAGGGTTTTCTATCTTTTGTGGCGCATCCCATGGTTGAGGGTAGGCGGCCGGGTTGTGACACAGCCTTGTCCGTCCCTTGTAATCCCCCCACGTTCGGGGGTGGCGCAGTGCAATACCGGACACGTCCTTTGGGCGTGGGCCGGTGCCCAAGTGAGGACATAAATGCCAAGTGATCCTGCTAGAGAGTTTGAGCCCATAAAGATACCTCACCACCCATAGTTATCCTAGGGTGACTCTATTGAGAGAGAAGTCACACAAACCGTTCCTCGTGGAAATACGATACCCTGAATACTTAGGGTGAAATGCTATAACGACAATTCCGTGCGCTGCCAGGATTCTTCTCGCATAACGTTAAGAAATGTCAACAAATGGCGATGGGACTTTTCCTTCTTATGGATTGGACCATCAGATTGGGACTTGATCTCTATAGGATCTTTTGCTAGATGACTTGCGGATCTCATTAGTGTATGTCTCTTGCATCTCAATTCCCAAAGCTTGCTCCACCGTAGTACGAAAGTCAACAATGGAAAAAGCTCCCAACATGTGCCTAATGGAAGGTTTGAGGCCTTGGCGGAATTGTATCGCCTTCTCTAAATCATTATTAGCCACATGTGGAACAAACCGAACTATCGATTGAAACCCACTTCATATTCGCCCACAGTCTTCTTATCTTGCACATAGTTATGTAGGTCTATCTTCATCTTATCGAGAAAAGTTACCGGAGAACCTCCTCTCATCTTTGCCTTACAAAATCATGCCAAGACAAAGGTCCATACGCGAGATGGGTGGGCTGCACGCACACCCTTCAACCAAATCTGAGCTTCCCCTTTAAAAAGTTGTGTACTATAACGAACACGATCTTGGTAGACCACCTCAAAGACATCCATCTTGTCCCCAACATATGTCGGCTAATCTGGCTGCGCTTGACCGGGGTACCACTTCCATCAAAGGTATCTAACTTCATACCCATCCACTTTACAAGAGAAATACCACCGACTAGAAGTGTGGTATGGGGAACACCAGTGGCATTAGCACCCGTAGTAGGAATAGTGCTAGTAGTAGCACCAGCGAGTAGTAGTGCCCGGCATTGGCGGCTTGCTTCAAGGCCTCCATCTCCCGTTTGGCCGCTGAATTGTAAGGCCGCCATTGCCGCCGGATCAAGGGGGTTGATTATGGTTAGCGGTAGCACCAGCGGTAGCAGCTGGTAGCACCATCGGTGGCGATGGTAGCACCGCTGGTGGCAGCAAATAGCACCACGGTCGGTAGCGGTAGTAGTCGCTGCTTCGACCCCGTTTTCCTTTCTTAGGCGGCATATCTCTGACCACCACGATAAACAAACAATAACTACACATAAAAAAAACAAGACCACACCAAGATCAATTGAAACAAATTACTTATTTATCGGATCATGTCAAAACAATTAAGAATAGATAAAACAATAAATACCAATCCTAGTTGTGCAAGTGTGTCAAATTAATCCTTAGTTTTTCCGAGAATCTAAAAACCGGCTTTGATACCAACTGTAACACCCCAGGCGCCACAAAAGCCTAAGATGTCACTAAACGTCCCTTCCCTCATGCTAGAGTACAAAACTTCGGCAACAAAAACCCAACATCAAAGTAAAGCGAAAAGTACCACGGGAATAAAACTATGAAATTAAATAAAGTTCCAACTTAAAGGTTTATTGAACCACGGATTATCACCGTGAACACAACTAAGTTCATGACAACAAGCCATAGGTGACATTATTATATCTAAAGGTGAATGCAAAGTGAAGACGTCTTTGCTAATTCCCAGCCCTCCAAGCAAGCATCCAATCAAACACCTTGAAAGATATAAAGGGGTGAGAATAAATCTCAGCAAGCAAACTGTCTGATCATGTCATTCAAACTACAAGTTCATTAAGCATCGACTTAAAAGTTGAAGATACAACAATATAAGAGAGATTAATAATACATAGACAAATTAACCAACTTAAATAAGTAATCAGCATCCATGATATTTAATAAAATAAACCACCTCTTCAAATGGGAAATAAACTCCTCATATCCACAACCTCAATGCAAATAAACCTCGAGTGCAGCGCAATGCATATGCATGTCCACTGCCTCCATACCCAACAAGGTATTTGAAGCTGCGCATTACCCCTCCCGGGCAACGTGCGATCTTTGTACTGTACTGGTTTGCGGCCAGCAAGCGGCGACATCCACGGATGTAGTGCAATGCAATATGATGCAATGATATATGGTGCAAACCGCATAAACATTTACCACATATGCCACATACATCCACCGTTATAGAACATAACACTTACCTCGCGGTCGATACAAACATGATAAAAGATTCAACAAATGATTATCATATATAATAGGGATACAAGTGAATTCACAATTATAGATATTATGTTGGTTTAGTTAATGTTATGGCATGGTGTAGGTAGATTAAATAACATGTCAAGCTGTAGCAATCCACCACTACGTTTACTTGCCTTCAACGAAGATCAAAAAGAGAGCTAAAGCACGATCCGGAGCTGCACCACCCTGACCACAAGCATATCTCAGTACCAATTCCATCATACAAAACAAATCAAGAATTCAAGATACACAATAAAGCGTCCCAAACCCGCTATTTGGACATCTACCGTCTCGCTGCCGATTGTAACAGCAGCATGGATTCTTATCTTTTTCATAGACAAATAACCATATTATAATAAATTCCAAAAATCTACCAGATCATAGAATATTCATTTATCTACAACTTCCGTATTATGAAATTTGGCATAAGAAGTCTAGAAAATAACATAAGCATCATTGCATCTTAACTGAAGATTCTGTCAGTCAAAACAGGACAGCAGGCTTGTAAAATTGAAAAACTGGAGATATATATGTCACAAAAATTGTGTTCTCTACCAATCTAGAAAGCTTAAGAAAACCTCTAA
This sequence comes from Hyparrhenia diplandra, assembly GCA_015847255.1. NCBI lineage: Eukaryota > Viridiplantae > Streptophyta > Magnoliopsida > Poales > Poaceae > Hyparrhenia > Hyparrhenia diplandra. Next base: position 1,109,133 of record JADLZK010008929.1, read on the forward strand.
AATTCGTATTCAGATGACAAGTTCAAATTCCTCCATTACGGGGGCCAAAAACTGGGTAAATCTAGAATCTGTCCAGAAATTCGTCACTGCAAAACAGCCGTCTAAGAATGGCTGTATCTCCCAAAATACAGAGGCTATTAGGGTGATATTGGTGTCAAAAGAAAGGTATTGAAATCTTTCTACAAATGTTTCCACTTCGTCAAAAATTTATTGAGGCCACTAAGATGCCCTAAAATGGAGACGAACAGAAACAACACAATCTAACGGATTTCAGGTTGTGGACGAGATCAAGTTTAGGGAATTTCGAGAATTACTCCATCCAAACCCGTTCCAATTGATGATTTGATCCACAAAACATGAATCAAAAGAAGGGATTATGATCTGAAATCTCACCTAGGTTAAGCCCAACAAGAATGACGGCGAGTCATCCGGCTATCGGCGTCGTTGCGATGAGATCATCACCGCCATGGAAAGCTTGGAAACGAGCGGCACGGCGATGGCGGCAAAACCCTAGTCCTTCCCCTTCCTCCTCCCTTCTCATTCTCCTTCTCCTTCTCTCTGTTTTGCCGTGAAAACAAAAGGGTGGTGGGTGCTAGGGGTTCACGATGGGGAGAGGAAAAGTAAAACTACGATGCTGACCACGTAATGGGCTTTTGGGCGGTTACTGTAGCTGCGTGCTACTGTAGCAACACGTGGGATGTTGTTGTCCATTGTTTTTTTTTTGCGCTAAATAAATAATATTTTGCTCAGTTTAACTATATTTAGCAAAATTTCGGGTGTTACATG